>CM065399.1:29037500-29080000 GCA_033060915.1 Euryodendron excelsum
CGTGCATGTTGCTATTACTTGACTCGTGCTTGTTGCTGATACTTGTTATTTGGGATCAAACTAGGAAGATCTCGAAGATATGATTCTAATCACGTAGATTAAGTTTTGCTAATTAGATTAGAATTTTTGGTAGTATACGTATACACTATAGCCAAGTCGTGAAAAATTTCACAGTCCCCAGCAGTAATGTCCTTAGATATTAGAAATTTACCTCCTATAAGCCTCAAGGGAAGAATCAACAAGTGGATGAGCTTTGAGAAGATGGGTCTCGTGCAAATCTTATAAATCTGTCTCTAGTAGATCAGTTCGGTTGTAGTTAGTTTTTGGCCAAGATTTTGTTCAAATTGAAAAAGGCTCATTAGAGAAAACATTGTAGAACTCTGAGTCTTCTTTCTAAAGAGCTTTGAATCTCATCAATTCGACATCGCAGTAAAAAATTACAGCTATAATATTGGAGACTGCACCATAGACTCCATCGTGGCGCACTCACTGCAACAAAAATATCCAGCAGGCAATGACATGCGCCATCAGGCGTAGCCTTAGTGTTGTTCAACTTAAGTCTCTACCTCAATATATTCTCTTCTTCGAATCTGGTGGACCATGTAATGTTTGATTATGTTTGGAGTTTAAAAATAGCATTTCTCAGCTGCTAGCATGGACATCTTCAATATAAGAATGGGGGACAACCTTTGGGAGAGCATGGGCTTGAGAATGTATTGATGTTCAAAAAGGAATTTTGTCTTCTCTATGCAGCAAAGGAAAAAAGGTGGGGACCAAAGTTTGTTGGCTTGCTACAGAGGTAGTACACTAAGTACACTAGGAGATGAAAAGGAGAAAAAGCAGGATGCACGGATTGACAATACAAGATGGGAACCAGAATAGTTACCAAGGAGATCAATGAGAGAAAACAACCTTCCTACACCAAGAGATTGGCAGGATGCAAGATTGAGGAGGACAAAGGAGGAGCAAGGAAAAAGTTGAAAAATGCTGGACGAGCTACAATCTGATTGGGAAATGCACGTTCAGGCAGTGGACTGGAGGATGACGGTTGCTGGAGTTCACGGTTGTCAGAGTTCACGGCAGCCACGTGCCCCCTCATTGGGTCACTTCCTTAGGCCACATATGGTGCTTTTGGAAATTATGAACCATTGATTTTCATTCCATCTTAGAATGATTTGGCTTTGAGCCATTAAGGTTTATTTCATTCAGGGTATGGCATACCATTGCCGATGCATTTGATGGTTTTCATTCAAAGAAATGCTTCATTGCACTTAGTTACTCACCCATAAAAGGTCCCCAGATGTTTTAGATCCATTCCCATTCTATGTTGTCCACATAAAAAATGGATTTCTGCTCAACCTGTCAACCATTTAATAAGCTTCAATTGGATGAATTTTATAAGCAACACCCGAAAGTCAGAATTAAATTGCAAAAGCAAGCTACTTGATCATGAAATAGAAACAATAGAGATGAATTTTTGAAATTACAATGTCACGATAAGAGGCTTTTGAATTCAATTTCAAAGAAACTCCGCTTCACAATTATTATTGCATAACAGAAAAATCAAACAAACCAATTAATCTATTGAAATATGACTTGAAGAATGAAACCTTTTACTGCCAACTAGTACAAATACTCGAACCACACCAACTCTTAAAAATTTCAATTAACCACACTGCATTTCTTCCGTATCTCTCCTGCAGTTCCCGTTAGCACCCCGAGTGCACCCAATCTCTTCATTGATTTTTCAAACTCGGTGAAGAATTTCCCAGAGGCAAGCATCTCATTAACAATGTTGCTAGAACCCTTGTTAGTTAGAAGTGCAGCATCTGACTGGAAAAGACCTTGTTTTTGCTTTAAGGTGGTGAAGTAATGGTTGTCGAAAGTTAGAGAGCTCCCTGGATCCATTCCAACAAAGGTGGTGTTGTCTGAAAGGCTTTTGCATTTTGTTTTCAGAATAGCCGCATAGGTTGGGTTTAGAGAAGGATCTGCACCGCCTTTTCCCGTGAAATTGTATAGCCGCTCGCTAAATGAATTGCAATGCCCAACTCCAATGGTATGTGCACCTTGCCAAAATTTAGCAAGTTGGTAGTAATTTCAAAATACATAAATAAAAAAAAAATAAGAAAGAAAAATTTTAAAATTTGTAATATCTACAATCCTTGTAATTTTGAGAGTCGTTTGAAATTTAAGATTTTCTGATTCCACAAAGCATATGCTTGTCTTTTCCAACTATGGTGCTAAAAATTGCTTGTCTATGGCCAAATTGTAAGAATTTAAACACTCAAATGCAAGTGCGGCAAAGTAGCAATTAAAATACGATCAGCAGACACATGTAAAATTTACCTGATAACACAACAAGATCCTGAACTGTGAGACTTTTATTGGCAAAAGCTTGTTTGAGGGTAGTGAAGTTGGAGGTTGGTGGAGGGATGTTGGCAACGACCTCGGAGGCACGTGAAATTTTTCCATCCCTTCTGCCAGTTAGCACTTCCCACATTGATGTTTTGAACTGCAACAATCACCAATGGCATGTTATATTTTCTTGTTTATTTATAATTTTTTCTTCGTTCCTAGTCTATGCCACAAAGAGGTTTGGTAAATTCATAAATCGCTCTTTGTGCAAGTATATATGTACCTAATGATATACATATCTATATATATAGCTTTGTAATGCTTTACAATGTACTCTTACATGCATATAACCCTACGAGAAACTTTTGCTGAGTTCATGTATTTGAAATCTTTGTTTAGGACTTACTTGGAATGAAACTGAGTCTCTAGCAGCTAAAGTGACTATGTCTGCACAAGAAACTGTTCTAGGACAGGATTTCTCAAGTTGGGTCTTTATTTCATCAATAACCTTAAAACCTCTTATTGTTTGATTTGGAACTGCTGCCTTCTCAGCTGTATTATTTGTTGTAGAGTCCAGCAACACCGAGGCATCACAACCCTGAGACACCGACCAGCATATTAGACAAGGCTTAACAAAGGTCATCAACTGACCTATAGCATAATTCGAGTAAGTAATTACAAATTAAGTGTCTTGGTATATATATCTTTGAATGTAAGTAATATAAGTGCAGAGATTATGGAAAAAGACATGTATTACCCTAACAAAGCAATCATGGAAGTGCAACCTCAGTAACTGAGCAGGCAATGCAGAATTGTTTGCCACACGTTTCCAAATGATCTTCTGAATGATCTGCTCAGCAAGGGGACAACTCTCTTTGTAAAAGTTCTTCATCAACTCACCTCCATGGCAAGCTCCTAGAATTGCAAACACCACTATGGTGAGGATGAAGAAATGGAAGCTCCCCTTCATCTCTCTCTCTCCCTCTCGCTCTCTCTCTCTCTCTCTGTCTCTCTCTCTGTTGCAGTAAGTACACCTTCATGCTAAGACCTGGTTCATCCTTATATACACATCCAGTGATCTTCCCTTTGCTGCATAAACATTAACAATTCATTGGTCTTTGCATGAAAAGTGGCAAGCAACATTATAAAAAGACAGAACTTCAAATTGTTTATGTATGTTAGGGAGAGATTGAGACAGATCTTAAAGTTGAAATTGCATGTTTGAAAAGAACTCACACCAAACTAGTTAAAAATCAACACATGCATTTGTGATAGGTTGGCTTTGTTCATTTCAATTTCTGTGTAAGAGCTTGATTGAATACAGTGCCATGATAGAGTATTCTTTCAAAGTGAAATCTGCGAACTGAAATTTAAAATGAAATAATTTCATAGGAAAATTCTATGCTAATAAACTTCTAACAGCGAACTCCATCGAAATTTCTAGAAGAGCAAAATAATACGGTATTGTTACTACCAAAAGTTGATGCGTTAATATCTTATGAGTAGCTATATTAGTTTGGCCCACAACGTTTGATGTGTATACAATGATCTCTTTATCTTTCTTTTTTTTTTTTCCAAAAGCACCAAAAAGTAAAAGTAATTTGTTGAAAGAAAGTCATAATTGAAAGAAAGTAAAAGTGATTTCTTGGTTGTGCTTAACTTCTTAGATTCGTCAAAGTGATTTGTTGAAAGAGTCATAGTTGACATTTACTCTCTTTTTATGCCCCTAAATTTGCTCATCTGAATTATATAATGCATGAGCATCATCAATTATAACACCATGAATATATAATTACATTTATATATACATAGTATAATTATATGCATATTGCAGCTGCCATGACCTCTTTGTGCCTGCAGTTGGTGTATCTTTGGCCGACTCCAAGGAATTTAGGTGCAACAGTCATCACAGTTAAAGGAGAATTTACTGGTCAAATAAATAAAAAAGAGAAGATACATATAGAAAGACCTTAGGAGGGGGAAGAAAAAAATAAATAAATCGAAGGGAAAGTAATTATGGAAAATTAGGGTATGTTTTTGGGTCGTATTCCGTTGGAAATATTAGAATGAAGATGGGTTTCTCCAAAGATTAACCTTTGAATTAGAAGATTTTGTTAGTAATTGTTCCACCCTCAGTATCGGGGGCCTTCAGATATGCTAGTGCTTAATGCATGAAGATTATCGTTAAATAAGGATCAAGTAAGGATGAAAATTGAAGTTGAAAACACATATGTCAAAGTCAAGAGTACTATTCTAATGGATCCTTAGCCTTGTTTTAGTGCTTAAGCCTTCACGAGCTATGCCAGCACCGAGATTCCTTGGGTTGGGCACACGGCTACTGCTAGCTTATTTTTCACTTCTTTTTTTTCTTCTTCTTCTTCTTCTTCTCAATAACAATAATTATTATTGTTAATACTATTATTGTTAAGGTGCATTATCATTTAAGCTCTATTGTCGCACTCACCATCAACCAAACTAACCTAGATTCCCTGCATTACTACAAAAATACCTAGTATAGGCTTATAAATACGCTAACAGCATCTTGGAGAAGTTTAAAATGATTTAAAGTAACATATTATGAACCTTCATCCATGCTTCAAATGGGAGTTGCTTCACAGTAAAAAGCTCAAGGCTGAAACCATCCAACAAACTTCTCACATTGACAAGATGTTGAAGAAATTAAAAACAGATAAACTATTAAATACATATTGTAGGTGAAATTTTTCGGGAAGGTCTGGCCGATCACTCAAGCCAATGTTGATGAGTCCAAACTCTCTGCAAGAAAAAGAAGTTAGAATGGGTAGACCCTTGTTGGGCCGATCACATTCCGATGATTAAGTTAGCAAGCTTAATCAAGAGTTGAATAGATATAAGTTGTGTATACTTGGAGTTAATTGTTCATACCTAACTCTTGAGGTCTTTGGTATTTATAGCGTGATCGATAGAGTGTTTTGCTCCTGGCCTACTAGCAAGTCATCATGGTCTGTTGGGTAGGCTTCATCATTTGCTGCCGACTGACCATATGCAGGATCTACCTTATCGTCGCTGAAGAATCCGGCTGATAAGACGTGCAGGTCGACGTCACGTGGGGAGTCGCTGGTGCATTTAATGCAAGTTAACTTCGCATTTAATGTTCTAAGACTGCTAGCAGTTTGGGCTCACCTTTCGCGATTTGGGCCAAGGTCGACACCTTGGGCCGGACCGCCCTTTAGTGCTTGAGTTGGGCCACCCAGCAGCCCAGCTGCAATTTGTGTTAATTGGGGCTAACCAGATGGATTGGTCCGTATGCATTTACCCCACAATTGCCCCCCAGCCTTTGCGTCATTTTGAATTTTCAAACGGCCAAGGGTTGTAGCGGGTCATAATGGCACCCCTTCAAGTGTGCGACCGTTTCTACGGTTACCTGGCCATGCGGACGGTGGGGATTAAAAGCTCTATTGATGGGGTGTTGTCAAGTTGATGGTCAATGTGACGTTTCGGCGGAGCGACATGATTACTGTCGTTTTCCTGCGCGCGAACCGATGGCTTAAATGTATATAAAAAGAGGATGCCCTTTCTAGTGAAAGGCATTTTGTTTTTCTTCTTCTCTTTGTCTAGCATGTACGTTGCCAGTTTCAACTCTCACCATTGTAAGTCTTTCTAAGCCGGCATATCTTTCGTGCTTCTCTTTGCTTTCCTTCTCGTTTTCGACGATTGTCCCCTGATGACATCTTGTCTTAGGAAAATGCTAGATGGTCCGGCAGCCATTGCCATTTTTAGGGCTAGGTTTGAGATCCCAGACGAGATTGGCTTAGAGCTAGTTGATCCCAATGATCACCGTATGGGGGAAATTGAGAAGGGAGTACCATTCACGATCATTGCCATTGTAGAAGGGGGCCTTAAGTTTCCCCTTCATCCCTTACTCCATAAGTTCATAGTAAAAAAGAAGGTGTCGCCCTCTCAGTTGTCATCGAATGTATATAGGATCATCTTTGGCATGCTTGAGATTAATCAACACTTGGGTGTGAACCTGGGGCTCACCGAACTTAATTACTACTATACGCTCTGTAAGGTCTGGGGGAGTTCCAAAGCCTATCTTCGGGTTGTAGAGGAGGCCAGGGAGTTAGTGAAGTGTCCACCCTTCTCCGAGAAGGGCGTTGATGACGTTAGGGTTTGGGTAACCAAGCCTTGGGAGTTTGGCAACCTTCCTGAGGGAGAAAGACCGACGTTTCGATGCTCTAGAGTTCCCCTCAACATAGGTTTCATGCCGACCTTTCATTTTGTGTGTCTGATTTAATTCTAATGCGTGTCTGAACTTGATTGTGACATTTTGCAGAGAAAAAGAAATGGTCAACAGTACGAGATTGGCTTGTTAATTTCGCTGACCTGAATAAGGCTTTGAACTTTCCTGGCGAAGGCAAACTGAGGGACGTTGCTAGGACCGCCCACATATTGCTCAACTATCCACTCGACCTTTACCGCCGACATGGGGATCCCACAGAACGTCCTTGTGAGATTGGCCAAGGAAGGTGCTAAGGAAAATTTTGAGGAAATTTTCGTCGACGTTGATGTCGAAAGAGCCCGTGCCCCCAACATAGGTTTCGAGGAAATTCCGTCAACGTTGGCCAAGTAATAGTTGTTATTTCTCCCCCGTCAAAGCTTGTCGTCGAAGAACAATTTGGAAATGAAGCCCCCTTTAAGTCGAACAGCTCAACCTCGAGTTCGTCACCACTTGCTCTTCCAGATCGCCGAGTCAGATCATCCACCAGAACACAAGAATCCACCCCATCTCCAGACGAGGAGGACGAAATGAATTTGAAGGAGATGATATTTGCTGCAATGGGCAAGCCACTAAAGACGACTGCCGCGACCTCTTCTGACCCTCCTGTCGCCGATCTGGAGACTACCCCGACGGTCGAAGTAGCTCCTGTTTAAAAGAAATCGGCGACCCGGCAACAAAAGAAAAAGGCACCTGAGGTTGCCGCACCACCTCCAGCCCCTAAGAAGCCAAGGGTCGGTGCTGGCAAAGGTGCGGTGGAGGAAGCCGACGAGGTGGTCACAGTTACACCGAATATTTTGGGCCATCCCTTGACGACAACTGACTCAATGATCGACCAAGCCGAAGTCACTTTCAGGGTCATCAAGAACGTCCTCCAAAAGAAGGACGTCACCAAGTTGGGTGCGGCGAGCGATACTGGTATCTTTATGGGGGCATTTCATGATTCTCTTTTGGTAAGTCGGCATTGCCTTTCAATTCGCTAGAGATTTTGTTCATATCATTTTTATGCAAACTTTGCTTTTGGTGCAGGGTTGTCTGAATTATTTTGAGGCAATGAGCCGCTACCGAAAACTTGTCGAGGAGCACGACCACCTTATAGAGGTGCATGGTGGCTTAAAGAAAGAGTGGATTGATGCTAACAAAGATCGAATCACTTTCAGGAAACAAGCTGAATAGGCGATTGCCGAACTTAAGATGATGCATGCGGATTATGAAAAGAGTGACAAGGAGGTGGTCGATCTTTAAAAGAAATATGATATGCAGTCCGTGTGTCGCGCCGCGATTTTTGGGTGTCCAAGGTCCTTTCGGCTTGGAGACAAAAAGCACTAAACTCTGTCACTAGAACTCATCCTCCTAGAAGGATAAGTGCGACTAGGTTTGAATTGAAGATTGGTTTGATTAAGGGCTTTGTAGAAAAACAGGAGTCGCCACCTAACTTGATTAAGGTCAGTTAAGGTACCTAAAACTAAGTGTTAATTCGAAGATTAAACCTAGGGTTTTTTAGAAAAGATTTTTGAAAACTCCCTCAAAAGAAGGTTTTAAGAAAATAGGTTGTTTGGCAACGTTTGGAAAGATTTAAGCCCATTTGGAAAATAACTCCATTTTGGTCTTTCAAAAACAGAAATCTATGGTCCGGGGGTTGGTTATGTGTAGGGAAAATATCCTAAGATCATCACTCTAGCCCGCCCTTTTGGTACTTACATGTCTAATCACCTTTTTGTTTACTCACTAGAAGAGCCGGTTACCACTGTCCACTTAATATACACTTTAGAATTTTGAATACAGGGTTTGGTCATCACTTTTTGGATGCATGATGCATGATGCAAGTTTTGCGAGAGGTTTGAAAACACGAGGGTTTTAGAAGAACTTTGAAATAGAAACTTTGAATTGATTGAAATTTTTGGAAAAGGGAATTGGAGTTGAAATAGAAGTTATGACCGTACCGTTTTAGGTTGCCTACGTATCTCATTTGGCGAGAATCAGGTCATTCGTAGTTCGGGCAAGAGCTCGATGGAAAATAGGTGCGTTAAGGCCTTTGAAAAATTGGAAGACACTTTGTGATCTTTGAAAAAAGTTTGAAGAGGCTTTGAGGTCTTTGGGAAAAGTTTAAAAACACTTTGAGGTCTTTGGGAAAAGACACCTTGAGAGTTTTGATTTGAAATCGGGTAATGAGTGTTTTGAGATAGAACGTTGGAACCCTTCAAAGGGGGTTTAGAAATGTATTTGGAACAACTCAAGAGAGTTTTGGAAAGTGCTTTTGAAATGACTCAAGAGAGTTTAGAAAATGTCTTGAAGTTTTGTTTGGAAACCTTGAAAGTATGATTTTAGAATGTTGAAAAGGTTTTCAAAAATGGTTTTTGAAATTACCTAGGACTTGGGAGTTCTAATATGGACAACCTTGGAGGTTGTTCTTGATATATCACTTTCCCTTGGAATCCCTAACCATGAGAAGGGTAGGGACACCTTAGGGTTGTGAGTTCTTGAAGACATTTTTAAAAATGATTTAAAGATCCCTGTAGGAGGAGTTGGTTTTTGAAATCTCAAGAGAATAGGAGGTCGTCGAAAAATGGGTGATGAGAATAGTTTTGGATAGAAAGACCATTTAAAAGGGGTTCATGAGTTGGGACCTTGAAGTATGCTAACCTATGTTGGGTTGGTCTAAGGTTAGGGGTGACCTAAGGCTAACTAACTCGGGTTAGGTTAACCTAGGGTCAGGGTGACATAAGGTTTGGTTAACCCAAGGTTAAGGTGACCTAGAGTTCACTAACTTAGGTTAGGTTAACCTAGGGTTAAGGCGACCTAGGGTTAAGGTGACCTAGGGTCAACTAACTTGGGTTAAGTTAATCTAAGGAGAGAGAACTAGGGTCAAGTTAACCTAGGGTTGGTCAACTAGGGTCAAGTTAACCTAGGGTTAAATTGAAAGATGATGTTGAAATGTTGTTTGATGCACTTTTTGGGAAGAGTTTTGAAAAACAAAATATGTTATGCAATGAACTTTATTAGGGCATCTTTTTTAAGATCATTTCCATGAAAATTTGACTCTAGCCAAGAGTATGGTTTGTATGATTGGTGTTTGGAGACCATTCTAAGGAAAGCGCTCTCATGACCATTATAACCATTATCTTGGCAAGAGTGCAAGTGGTCAAAAATCAATATGACAACAACTTTTTAAAGCACCATTTTTAATGCAAAGATGGAGAGAACGAATTTTTGGAAACCAACTTTGGAAAAGGATTTTGAAAACCATTTTTCAATGAGACCATTCCATCAAGAAAGGGTTTCTATTGCCAAACAAAAGGGAGACCACTCAAGAGAGGGCTCTATGGGGCCATTTCAACCACTAAACTTAAAAGAATGGAAACCTTAGAATTTGGAGAGCTAGAAAACAATTCTTATGCAAGTCAAAATGCCATGATGCCAAAAAGATAGTTAGGGGTTAGTATGGGATCTTCTAGGGCATGATTTCTAAGGTCTCATGCTAAACTTCAAGGAGCCAACTCTTGAAACTATTTTTGAAAGAGATATAGAGCTTGGAAATGGTATGAAACTAAGAGTAATGTAAGCATTGTAGAATATGGTAATAAGCATAAAAATGAAATCAAGCACACAAGACATGATCAAAATAGTAATATGCAAGGGGTCATGATCACATACAAGGTTTTTAGGCTACACCACATAAACAAGGGGCTCCTAGGCCATACCATCTTAAACTAGGCTAGTGAGAGATCCCCCTACATGGTGGCTCTCACTTGCTTTCCTCTAGGCATGATCTAAGAGCCCTTTTGGCTCAAGCATGCAAGAATGGGGGGTTGAAGATGGGCATTAAAATAAAGAATAGCCTAAATAGGCTAGGAGGGAGAAGAGAAGAGTGGGGGAAGACAAAAATGTAAAAGGGATACCACCTTTCGCCTTTAACACACTCGTAGTCTTCAATGGATGTCATGATTGGAGCTTGGATGACTTCAAGAAAGCTTGAAGGGCTGGAAGGGAGTGTTTAATGGTGTATAAGGCTAAGTAAGTGAAGTGTATGGCCTTTAGGGAGGTAGAATCTAGCCTAAGTGTTGGAGGAGAATATGTATGGAGATTCGAGGTTCTGGAGCAATTTCAGCAGGGCTTTGCATCAATTACGGAGTTGGAATATGCAAAGGGAGGGTCTGGTATTTATAGGCAATCTGGGACAGGCCTGGCGCATGTAGTACATGCACCTGTGTAAATTTTTATACAGGCGCATGTACTACATACGTCGGTACTATTCCATTGAGAATGCCACGTGGCACCTATAGTACTGGTTAAATCTCGATGGTTGATCGAAATTTGGTTGCCTGTGTAAAATCTTGGTGCATGTAGCATACGCTTCGTCACCGGGAAGGTTTGTTAAAAGTTTATCTCGATAATTGAGCCAACCGGGAAGGTTTCAGGGGAATCTGTTGCACCCAGGGTGTTCTCTTAAGGTTTTTGGTGAACTTTCGTGTTTTCGACAAGTTCGAACAGCGTTCGAAAGTGTGAGATATCGTCTTGAAAAACGTGCGTAAAATGGCATCTTTACGGAGCGTCTGCGATACGCTCTGTAGGGGTTCGAAAGTAGCTGTTTTTGTATCGCATGATCAAGGCCTTCGGGAAGTGATCTCTTCGATCGGACCATACCGATAGAAAGTACTCTAGAAGTACTTTCAAGAATTTCCTAATTTACGCATTTCTCAAGTCGTTTGACGATGTGTTTCAATAAGGGAATTAGAGAGAAAGTCAACCTTGGCGCAGCATCTTCGAGACGCTTCAGGGGTTGCCGAAAGTTACAATTTTTGAGCCATAAGATGAGGAGCTTCGGGAAGCGATTTATCCGATCAAGCCGTATCGATGGAAAGACTTGTGAACGAGCTTTCGGGAATTTCCTAGTTTACGCATTTCTCAAGTCATTTGATAGTGTGTTTGGTATCGTGAGGTTTTCCTTAGGTTAAAAGGGGGTTCATGACGAGATTCGTCGTTCAGTAACCTAAGACTGGTATTGTTTTTGGGGTGCATTTGGGCTATCAGGGGCAAAATGGTTGTTTTGACCAGGTTTGTTTTAAAACGGTCAAAAAAGGTTCGGAGTGTTGTGTTAAGCATGCCCGGTCATTCAGAGATGATCCCGAGCGGGTTTTTTACTATTTGATGGGATCTGTGCGGTGTCGGGTTGTTCAGGGGTAAAATGGTCATTTTGACTGGGGTCAGCCGGAATGGAATCAGAATTGGACTGGATGGCGTATAGAGTACGCCTAACAGTTTAGTAACACTTTGGAATGGTGGACTTACCGTTTTGAGGGATTTTAAACTTTCTTAAAACGTGCCTAGAGGCCCAAAGGACAGGTTTACTTATTAGGCCTTTATTGGGCCTAGCGGGCCTAAGAAGCGGTTGACTGATTGGATAGGGGTTCGAAAGTTGATTTGGAAAAGGAGTTCGGTCAGGCTGAAGACTGCTGAGCAGGCAAAAATGGGGTGCTTACACTGTGGACCTCTACAAGGCTAAGACGAAGATCGAGGTACTCCAAGCTGTAATGGTCAAGTTCAAGGCGAAGGAAGAGGCCATAATGATGAGGGGAGAAAAAAGGGCGGCCAGTAACCTGGCCATTCAGATGACGGATCTGAACCGTAGCATCTTCCGAGAAGGTTGGAGCGGCACCCTTATTTTTACTGGGGTAGACAAGTTCTCTAATGTCTGGCACTTGTGCCCTGATTACTTCGACACTACTGAGGACGGTGTTGTCAATCCAAAGAAAGTGATAGCCAACGCCGAGTATAGCAGACAACTTATTTTGGAGGTTACTGCTGAAAGGGAGAAAGCTATTGTTGAATCATCTAAGGCTACAAAAGAAGCCGTAGATGACTGGACGGCGCCGTCTGTGCAGCTGGGGGAGAAGTCGGTAGAGTGATAGAGTTGTAGTTTTCCTTTTTTTGGATATCATTTTGTAACTAACCTTCTCATCTTTAATGAAAGTCTTGTTTTACCTTCATCTCTGTATTACTTTCTCTCGGTAAATGTTGAACAGCTGTTCAGCTCTTTTTTGATTGCTGAAATTCATTTCGTATTATGTTTGTATGACTATCTCTTCATTGGCCGACTTGTCCAACTTGGACATGACCAAGTTTTTACACTTGGTTTTTGTGGCCTTCTTTGGGCGACCCTTCTAACTTGGATAGGACCAAGTTTTTACACTTGTTTTTTGTGGCTTTCATTAGCCTACCTGTCTGACTTGGACAATACCAAGTTTTTATACATGGTTTTTATGGCCTTCATTGGCCGACCTGTCCAACTTGGACATGACCAAGTTTTTACTCTTGGTTTTTGTGGCCTTCATTGGCTTACCTGCCCAACCTGGATAGGACCAAGTTTTGACATTTGGTTTTTCATTTATTCCTGTAATGCTATGAGTAGATTTGCTTGAACAACTTCATATTCTATTGATCTCATAAAAACTTTACACACTTGTTGAGTTGTTACATCATATGGGATCCTGTACTACTGGTAAAACTTCTTTAGGTTGTTTGCATTCCAAGGTCGAGGCAGCTGTCTTCCATCTTCGACAGTTTCTAGTCGGTATGCGCCAACGCCGACCTGGGATGCCACTCTGTAGAGGCCCTCCCAGTTGGGGCCGAGCTTTCAATCTGTTAGGTTCTTTGTTGCCCCCAGCACTTTTCATAAAATTAGGTCACCTGGAGCGAAGTTTCTCGGACGAACCCATTTTTTGTAGGAGCATCTTAATTGCCGTTGATATTCGGTAAGTCTGATCAAGACAGCTTCCCTTTTTTCTTTGGCACAATCCAAATCTTTTGCTAGAGTCTGGTCGTTAAGTTCGGTATTGAATGCTGCCGATCTGATCGTTGGTAGTCCTACCTCCAAAGGTATGACTGCTTCCACTCCGTAGGCCAAAGAGAAGGGGGTTTGGTCGGTAGACCTTCTTGGGGTGGTCTTATAGGACCATAGAATGCTAGGTAGCTTCTCCACCCATTTCCCTTTAGCCCTTTCCAACATCTTTTTAATCCCATTGAGCATAGTTTTGTTCGAAATCTCAGCTTGCCCATTGCACTGTGGGTAGGCTGGTGTTGAATAATAGTTTCTAATCTCGAGTTCTTCATAGAATGACCTGAACCTGTTGCCATCAAATTGGGTGTCGTTGTCCGAAACAATGGCACGAGGAATGCCGAACCTTGTCACTATGCTTTTCCAAGTGAACCTCTTGGCGTCGACCTCTCTGATATTTGACAAGGGCTTCGCCTTCACCTATTTAGTGAAGTAATTTGTCACCACAATGAGGAACCTCTTATTCTCTGGAGCTCAGGGCAAGGGCCCGACTATGTCCAGTCCCCATGAGGCGAAAGGCCATGGACTGGTAATGGTTGCGAGATCCTCAGCAGGCTGGTGTATGATAGGAGAATACCTTTGACACTTTTCACACTTGAGGACGTACTGGGTTGCGTCTTTTTGCATATAGGGTCACCAGTATCCTTGTGAGATAACTTTGTGTGCTACCAATCTTCCACTGATATAACTTCCACATATTCTTCCGTGGATTTCAAATAGAACACCTTGCACCTTATCTGGGTGGACACAGTGCAAGTAGGGACCTGTGAAGGACCGCCTGTAAAGTTCCTTACTTGGTGACAGCCAGTATTTGAGAGCGGCATGTTTGATTCCCCCGGCTTCATTTTTATCCTCTGGTAGTTTGTCTTTGTCAAGATAGGAGATAATTGGGTCCATCCAAGATGGTCCCAATTGTTTTACAACCAGAGCTTCTTCTTCCTCATGAAATATGCTTGGCCCGGCTAAAGTCTCCACGTTGATTATTTTCTTTGACCCTGACTTCAGGGCTGTTGCTAACATCGCCAGAGCGTTGACATGGGAATTGTTGTCCCAGTTGATCTGGCAGAGTTTGTAACTGCTAAATTTGGTGAGCAACTCCTTAGCTTTCGCTAGGTACTGTGTCATTCTATTATTCTTTGCTGCGTATTCTCCCGTAATCTGGTTGACAACTAACAGGGAGTCCGTATAGATGACAATCTCGGCAATTTTTAGTTCGATGGCTCAGCGTAGTCAGCGAGAAGTGCCTCATATTTAGATTCGTTGTTTGAGGTGGTGAACTCAAGGTTGATGGCTTGTTCAATGGCCAAACCGTCTGGTGTAATGAGCATTATGCCCGATCCTACCCCCCGGTCATTGGAGGCTCCGTCGACGTAGAGTTTCCAATGATCAGCATTCTCTTAAAGATCCAAGGGGAGGTCGTCGTGCTATTGAGCAGGAGGTGGTGTTTGGTCGGCTTCAGGTGGTAGTTTAACCGAGAATTCGGCAATGAAATCTGCAAGCACCTACCCTTTCACAGCCGATCTTGGATGAAACTTGATGTCAAACTCCCCCAACTCCACAACCCATTTTGCCAATCTGCCAGAGAAATTGATCTTTTTGAGGAGAGGTTTGAGCTGGTGGTCTGTGAGGACATCGATGGTATGAGCTCTGAAGTAGTGCACTAATTTGCGGGATGCTACCACCAGTGCGAGTGCCAATTTCTTTAGGGGTAGGTACCTACTTTCCGCCCCAAGAAGAGTTTTGTTGACATAGTAGACAGGCAACTGTTACCGATCTTGTTGCCTGAGTAGTATGGCGCTGATTGTATGCTCCGATACTGCGAGGTAAAGGAAGAGTTCTTCGTGCTTAAGTGGGGTGGAAAGTAAAGGTGGCTGGGTCAAATATTTCTTCATATCATTGAGGGCTTGGTCACATTCCGGAGTCCATTTGAACTGTTCACATTTTTTGAGAAGCTGGAAGAATGGTCAGCACTTGTTCGAAGATCGGCTTATGAACCTGTTGAGTGCTGCTGCGATTCTAGTCAACTTCTATACTTCTTTAGCATTCTTCGGGGCCTGAATGCTCTGAATTGCGTTGATCTGTCGTTGGTCCACCTTAATGCCCCGATGTGTAACCAAGAACCCTAGGAATTTCCCCGACCTGACTCTGAAGATGCACTTTGAGGCATTTAACCTCATCTTGTACTACTTTAGGATACTGAGTATGTCTTTGAGATTGTCCAGATGGGAGTTGCTAATTTTGCTCTTCACCACCATATCGTCGATGTAAACCTCCACAATGCTGTCAATATGGCTTTTTAACATTTTGGTGATCAATCGTTGGTACATACCCCCGGCATTCTTCAGACCAAAGGGCATTACTTTGAGCAAAATATACCCCTTGAAGTGATGAAGGTCGTCTTCTCTTGATCGTCCAGATGGAGGGAAATCTAGTGGTACCCTCGGTAAGCATCCAATAAACTCATCCTTCCGAAACTAGCTGTTGCATCCACGAGCTGGTCGATTTTAGGGAGGGGGAAGGGGTCTTTGGGGCATGCTTTGTTCAAATCAGTAATGTGCACACAAACCCTCCATTTTTCGTCATTCTTCTTCACTGCTACTGTGTTTGAAAGCCAACTCGGGTAATGGATTTTCTAAATTGCCCCAGCTTCCAAAAGTTTATCGGTTTCTTCAATAACGGCCTTCACATGCTGTGTTGCTGCCTTCCTCCCTTTTTGGACCACATGTTGGCATTTTGGGTCAACATTCAGCCTGTGGCAAGCGACTTTAGCATCAATCCTCAGCATATCATAAGGAGTCCAGGTGAACATCTCAAGGCTTTTTGTTAATAGCTCGATTAAAGAGTTCTCCTCAATTTTGGATAAGGATGTGCCGATGATGAAGTACTTATCATCCTGCTGATCGATGTGTATCTTCTTTAGTTCTTCTACAACCTTTTTCTCCGGCGTTTGCCCCATATCGTCAATAGTAGGGGTGTTCTCGTGTAGCTCTATCATTTGTACTTTTTTTGCCTTTGTCTTTATTGTGCATGCAGTCAGAAAACACTGTTTGGCAGCCACTTGGTCTTCCTTTATTTCCCTGACTCCTCCGAGGATCGGGAATCTGATCAGCTGATGGTAGGACGAGGGGATAGCTTTCATGAGGTGTAACCACGTTTGTCCCATGATAGCGTTGTAGGGGGGAGGCACATTGACTACCGAGATTCCGTCTGCAACGTAATTCTTCCAGCAGTCATAGGAATTGTTACCTTCCCTAGAGGCCAAACTGGGTCTGAGCTAAATCCGACCAACGAGTTGAGTGATGGTTAGAGGTCAAACTCCTTGAGCTCCAATTTTTTAAACAGGCTGTAGTACATGATTTCGGACGAGCTTCCTTGGTCAATAAGCAACCTTCTCACATCATAGTCCACCATTCTTAGTGTCACAACCAAGGCGTCATTATGAGGGGTCTGTACCCTTACGAGGTCTTCGTCGGTGAAGGTGATAAATGCAGGGCCATTGCCGACTTTGACCTTTTTGCTCGGTGGTTGGATCTGCATTACTTCCCTCAAGTGTGCAGCCTTTTATACCTCAGCCCGGTATCTATGTGAATCCACGGTTCTTGATTCAGCTGAACCATGTAGTAAATTGATTACTCGGACCGGTCTTTCTTCAATCTCCTTCTGTGGGACGTCCTCCATTCGCGTTTGCTCGGCCTAACTTTTTTTCTTGTCCCGATTAATAAATTGGTCGAGATGGCTAGCCTTGGCTAAATCTTCCAAGTGGGTTTTGAGATGCTGGCACTGTTCCGTCTTATGCCCATTTTCTCGGTGGTAAGAGCAGAACCTCTTCTGGTCTCGGGACGGTGGATCCCCTCCTAGCTTCGAGGGCCATTTGAAAAAAGGTTTGTCACGGATCTGGGGCAAGATTTTATAGATGAGATCTTTAAAGACTATGTAGACCCCATCATTCACCTTTCTTCCTAGATTGTTGTCTTCTTGTCGGGGTTTCTTGGCTTCTTTTTTATTTGTCTTCTCGGCGATAATGCTGATCTTTGCTGGACTTGGCTGAGGCACATCCTCATCTAATCTTACATAGCGCTCAATTCTTAACATCAATTCTTGTACGATGAGGGCCGGCTTTTTCATTAAGGATTGTCGCAAACGATGCTCCCTGGGAAGGCCGATCTTAAATTGTGTCACGGTTAGTTGCTTGCTACACTCGTCAATCTCGTTGTAAGCCTCCCAGTAGTGTCGCGCGTACGCCTGCAATCCTTCTCCCTCATCTTTCCGTAAGGTTAGTAAGAAATCGACCTCTTTGGGTTACATGTTGTTGGCTATGAAGCGAGCAGTGAACAGCTCAGCAAGTTACCTCCAATTTAACACTAACTGGACGATAACTTGTCGAACCATTGTAGGGCTACGACCCCCAAACTGGAGGGAAAGATCCGACGCATCAATGTTTGGTCATCGCACTGTAGCACCATCATTTGCTTGTAATGCCGAACATGGTTAACTGGGTCAGCCTTTTGGTTGGGCTGTAAAAGTGCAATTTGCATGCTTTAATTAGTTATTTGTTAGCCTTAGAATAGGTTTAATTATATTGTTTTAGTCTTAATTCCTTACTAACTTAATTTTATGTATGTTTTCAGGAATTTTGGCTTAAAAAGGAGAAATTCGCGTTAAATTGGAAAAGACGTCTGAAGTGAGTTCGAACGGTGAATAGTACAGATCGAACGGTGAATAGTGGCATTTGAAATGAGTTCGAACAGTGAATAGTGGCGTTCAAACGGTGAACACGCATTCGAAGTGTGTTCGAAAGGTGCGTCAAACGGTGTCATGCCAAAATCAGGTCCGAAGACTGTTCAATAGATTCAGAGAGCATAAAAGTCCTCCGAAGAGCATTAGAAGTACGTTCAAACGGTCAATTTGGTATTCGAAGTCTGTTTGAATGGTGTGACATGGTTTTCTATTATTTCTGCTGCCTATATAAGATGGGATTGTTGTTATTGTTGGGAGAATTGTTAGGGTTGACGTTTTTCTAGAGTTTTAGAAGTATATTAGAGTAGTTTATTCATAGTTTTCATTCAGTTTTCAATTCTTGTAATCAAATTACTTAGTCTTTCAATAAATTTACACATAACTTTGCATATCTATGATTATTATGAGTAGCTAGATTTCATCTAGGGATTAATTGTGAAGATTAATTGAAAATCTTGGATGAACAAGGAGGTAAGATTTTGGATTTCAAAGTTAAAATTTTCTTTCTTCTTTCTTCTTCTTTTTTGTTCTAGAAACCTTCGAAAACCTGGATGTTTGATTATGTTCGGTAAATTATGTTTGATTACCTTCGAAAACTTGGATGAACGTTTATGCTTGAATCTAAATTTAGTATATGCGCTACGCGAATCGATGTTTGGTAACGTTTGTGCATGAATCTATATTCAGTATATGCGCTGCATGAATCGATGGTACTCGTCCTTGATTCTAATAACCCGATTTATTCTAGAAGTTAAAGTTTTGAAAAACACTTATTTTTATCTCTAAATCTTTCGAATTTGAGACTCGCGACATAGTCGAAGGATTTGAGTTATTAAATTATCTCCTTCGAAATTCCAAGAGATGCAATTGATTGGAACGATTGATCCCAGGACTTTTTATTTCTTAGTTTAAATTATATAACAAATATTTTCTCAACCTAAAATCAGATTTTTGTTTATTGGAGTGTTTTTCCTAAGATTTTTAATCCACGGTAAGTTTTCCTATTCACGTAAACTATCTTCCCTGTAGGATCAACCTTGTACTTACGAGAAATTATTACTACATCGCGGCAGTGCACTTACGGTTAAGTATCACCCTTTTAGAGAGCGATCACCTTTTCGTCGTACAGAGTGAACTTTGATGGGGTGAACTTTCGAGGAATTTGATGGGACTCAATTTCCTCTGTGAATGGTGTGGATGCAATCTGGTCCAAAGCCTTTCTGATTAGGTCGTGGGTTGTGCGGTCCTTAGTTTGCTACTTCTTGTCCTCCAGCTTTTCATTAAACCATTTCTCCTAATCTTTTTGCTGTCGACCATCATCCGCCCGTGCTTCGTTTTGCGGAGTCTTGCTCCTTCTTCGGCGCCGATCTGATCGCCTATCCTTGCAATGCCTAATGCTAGAGGTGTAGCTTCCCCTCACTCACAGTGCTGCAACGTCCCTGCTTCTTGCAATTCTTTTACGGTTCGGGCACTTTTCTCTCCCACGCCTATCTTTTCCGGAGATTGCCTCTCTCATGACCCGAACTTGATAGGTAAGGTAGGCAATCTCTTCGCCGTGCCGCCAAGTCTCCCTTTTAGCCGAACTGAGTGTATCTTCATTTGGGACGCGTCCACTAGAGGGTGAGGGGGCAAGGTCTCGGTGGTGGTTTCTGTGAAAATTTCGCTCCCTGACATAGTCCAGGTTCCTCCGCAGTCCATCTTGTGCTTCCTGGTGGCTCTTAGTAAGGGTTTGTATCTCTGACCTCAATATTCTGCCTCGATGTCGATCTACTGTAGTAGATTGGCAGTGCGCCAAATTAGTTTGATCTTTGCTAGAAAAGGCTTCATTATCTCGTTCATTGTGGTTCTCTCCTCTTCCCTTCGATCGTTCAAACTCATGGTTATATTAGCCTTTCCACAGACGGCGCCAATTGTTGGTGAGATTTTTTGGGAAGGTCTGACCGATCACTGAAGCCAATGTTGATGAGTCCAAACTCTCTACAAGAAAAAGAAGTTAGAATGGGTCGACCCTTGTTGGGCCGATCACACTCCGATGATTAAGTTAGCAAGCTTAATCAAGAGTTGAATAGATATAAGTTGTGTATACTTGGAGTTAATTGTCCATACCTGACTCTTTAAGTCTTTGGTATTTATAGCGTGATTGATGGAGTGTTTTGCTCCTGGCCTACCAGCAAGCCATCATGGCCTGTTGGGTAGGTTTCATCATTTGCTGCCGACTGACCGTATGCAAGACTTACCTTACCATCGTTGAAGAATTCGGCTGATTGGATGTGCAGGTCGACGTCGCGTGGGGAATTGTTGGTACATTTAATGCAAGTCAACTCCGCATTTAATGCTCTGAGACTGCTAGCAGCTTGACCTCACCTTTCGCGGTTTGGGCCAAGGTCGGCATCAGGTCGGCACCTTGGACTGGACCGTCCTTTAGTACTTGATTCGGGCCGCCCAGCAGCCCAGCTTCAATTTGTGTTAATTGGGCCTAACCAGATGGATTGAGCCGTGTGCATTGACCCCACACATATATATGTGTACAATATAGAATCTAGACCTAATATTTTAAAGGGAGGTTTTGCTTCTTTTTCTTAGTGATGAAGTTAGTCTGTGTTTACGTAATTTGTGATCAAGCATATGCTTAGAAACTACTATTTCAGCATAAGATTAGCACCTACTGAAGCAGAGTACCAAACCCCACCTAAACTATGCAAGACAACAACATAACTACACAGAAATACCCATATCATATCTCATATGGAAAATTGTAATAAATTCTATTAGTCATGCCATGGGATTAATACCAAAGAGAGGTTCCTCAAGTGTATGAGTGCTATATATTATTGATTTTCGTCTCTGAACGGCAAGCAACATAATTATCTTTTTCAGGATATGTTCATTCTTGTTCTACTGGAATTTGTGGTGGACTAATAAAATTCAAAATACATAAGGAGAGACGTAAAGATGAACCACCAACTTCTATGTTCATTTTTCTTCTCTACTTCACCACTATATCACATATCATATTTATACACTTCCACTAACAAGTATCTAAGCATGTACATGTACCAAGTATATTAATACATTTGTGACCCTTTATCTACATACATGAATCACTTTACATATGTATCATATAGAACCATTTGTATAGAATTATCTAGAATATCAAGTTTACTTTCCAACACCCCATTAAATTTCAATAAAATTGCCAATTAGATGTTGAAATCCACCACCTTCAATGGCAATAATCTTCATAAACATCTTCATGGATGTGTAAATTTTGACTTTGGATCTTCTTGAAAAAAAAAAATTACTATTCCATTTGTTCTTCACATGCTTGTATAGTATCTTCGAATGAGCATCATCTAATTTATTAATTTGCATACCATTAATATCCTTCATTCTTGTATTTTGCATTTCTTTGCTCTCGTGGATCAAAGAACTCTTCTATATTCACCCAACCTGTATTTGCAAATAATAACTTCTAGAAATCATCACCTTGGTGTTCCTTTTCATGCTTCAATGACACTTTGTCCTTTAAGACAAATGTGCAGTACTCCTCGTCGACTTGAACAGCAATATAATAATTGTTAATTCTTCCTTCCAACTTCGGTGAGGGAGTACAAATAATTTATTCGTGCAATGAGAATGAGAAAAGTAAAGTATATTCTTACATGTAAGACATACCTAGATGTGCTAACTTATGATCTGGGATGTCATAAACATTTTCTCTAACATTTTGTTCTTTGACCTTCTCAGTTTTTTCAATTTTCTTTTCAACATATTCATCTTTATTTTCCACTAATTCCATTTTCCTTTTCCACTAAATTCACTTTCATTTTTTCATTTCATAATTAACAATTTCTTCTCGTCCAAAGTCTTCAAAACTTTCATTTTGTCATGCCTTGATTTTCAGCTCCCAGCCGTGTTGGCTGGGTAAAAGCCTGATACTCTCTCTATTAGAATCTATCCTCCTAGAAGGAAAAGTACAACCGGAGTTTAATTTTAAAAACTTAATTTGACTAAGGACTTTTTAGAAACATTTAGAATCGCTACCTAACATAATTAAAGATGTGTTATGTCACCTAAAACTAAATGCAATCCTAAGACTAAACTTAAGTTTTTCTAAAATGCTTCAAAACTACCTTCATAGGAAGGTTTTGGAAAATGAGGTTTTTAGTAACCTTGTGAAAATGTTTTAAGACCCTTTTGAAAACATAACTCCAATTTGATCTTCGAAATAGAAATCTATTGACCCAGAGTTGATTATATGTAGAAAAGATATCCTAAAATCATTATCCTACCCCGCCCTTTCGGTACCTACATATCTATTCACTCTTAATTCACTCACTAAATCACCGATTACTTAATATCCACTTACATCCATTTTTATAATTTTTGAAAATAGGGTCCGATCATCACTTTTAGAACGAATGATGCATGATACATGTTTTTGAAATAGTAAGAATTTTTTTGTAATAAGACTTGAAATGGAAGTTTTGATTGGAGGAAAGTTTTGAGAAGTGACATTTGACTTGAAGTAAGAGTTATGACTGTACCTATGAAAGTTGCCTATGTATCTCATTTGATGAGAAATAGGTCTTTCATAATTCATGCAAGAGCATAATCTAAAAATGGACTGGAGGAGTCTTGGAAGATTTTTAAACTTTGGATTTAAGAATTTTGACTTGAAATTGGACTTAGGAAAGTTTTGAAATCAACTCAAAAGAGTTTGAAAAGTTTTGAAAGCTTGATTAGGAATTTTCAAAAATAGAGTTTAGATTAGAACAATGTAAAAGCTCTTGTGAACTTAATTTTGAAAAGTTTTAAAAATTATTTTTGTATACCTTGTGAAAGATATGTCAAATATTTCATCACCTTTAAGAGAATAGATATTGAAAAATGAAACTTCTCTAAGCTTATGATTTTTTTTAAAAACATTTTTAGAAGACGGCTAGAAATTTCCTTTAGGGCTTGGAGAAACTTTTATGGCTATGGAACCCTAGTTTGGTATCTCACTTTTTCTTGAAAAACCTCAACCATGAAAGGACTAAGGTTCTAATCAAGAATGTGACTCTTGAAAATCTTTTTGAAAGAGATTTTTTAAAACTTTTAGGGTATAGAACCCTAATAATGAACCTTGAAGGTTTCATTCAATGCATCTCCTTCTCTTAGAAACCCTAATCATGAGAGGGTTACGATCACATTAAGGTTGTGAGTTTGTTTAGTACACTCCAAAAGTGTAATCATAATGCTTTAATTAGTAGATTGATAACCCTAGTATACGTTTAACTTTGCCTTCTTAGATATAATTGTCCCTTGATCGCTCTCTAAAAGGGTGATACTTAACCGCAAGTGCACGGTTGCGATGTAGTAATAATTTCTCGTAAGTACGAGGTCGATCCCACAAGGAAGATGGTTTACGTAAATAAGAAAACTTACCGTGGATAAAAAATCTTAGGAAAAACACTCCAATAAACAAAAATATGATTTTTGGTTGAGAAAAGATTTTTTTTTATCTAATTTAAACTAAGAACTAAAGAAAAAGTCTTGGGGTCAATTGATCCAATCAATTGTGTCTCTTGAAATTCCGAAGGAAATAATTTAATAACTCAAATCCTTCGACTACGTCACGAGTCTCAGATTCAGAAGATTTAGCGATAAAAAAAAGTGTTCTTCAAAATTTTAACTTCTAGAATAAATCGGGTTGTTAGAATCAAGGACGAGTATCATCGATTCGTGCAGCGCATATACTAAACCCAACTCACGTATAAACGTTACAAGGCAGCGTATATACTGAGTGTGATATTCACGCATAAGCGTTACTAAACATAATCAAACATCCAGGTTTTCGAAGGTTTCTAGAACGAAGAAGATGAAGAGAGAAAAACTACAAGATTTAACTTTAAGACCAAGAACGTACCTCATTCGTTCATCCAAGATATTCAATTGATCTTCAAAATTGATCCCAAGATGGAATGTAACTACCCATCATAAACTTAGATACGCAACGTTGTATTGAAAATATAATGAAAGACTGAATAATCTGATTACAGGTATTGAAAACTGAATGAAAACTATGAATAAAACTCTAATCTACTCCTAAAACCTTAGAAAAACATCAACCCTAGAAATCCCTTCAAAAACATAGAAAACCTAATTCTATTCTACTACCTACTAATTTATCTACAACTAAAAAGTGAGTTAATATACAAATTCCATCGTCAGTCGTACAGACGGTTCCCACTGAGTGCTCAGATGGGCTGGGTCCCTTCACGAAAGTTGTAGGGCTCGAAACGTTATATGAAATTGACATATTATAAACCTGAATAACCTTTCTGGTTTGCGAGATATGGGCTTCCAAAGTTTCAACTCTATGTGTTTCAGCAGCTTGTACCACAACTTCAGCAGCTTGTACCTTGACAGTAACCTCTTGAAACCTATAATTAAATTGCATTCGAAATCATTCCATTTAAGGTCAAAACCATTTGAACGCCTGGGCTACCATTCGAACGCTGCGTCGAACGTACTTCGAACGGGAAAACTTGCTCTCTAAATCTATCGAACGCACTTCGAACCTGATCTTGACGTGATACTATTTGACGTACCGTTTGAACGCTTCTGTATACTGTTCAAACGCCCTTCGAACGTTGAATCCATTTTAGCGTCAATTTGTCCTTTTTAAGCCCGAATTCCTGAAAACATATATAAAACTAAGTTAGTAACTAATTAGGACTAAAATAACATAATTAAACATATTACCAAACTAACAAATAGCTAATTAAGACATGTAGATTGCACTTTTAGAGTACAATCACAGCCCCCAACTAAGCTTTTGCTAGTCCCTAGCAAAATACTAACACTAAGAACCTATCTCCATTTTTGTGGGAGTCACAAGTGCATTTAGCATATGCACCAAGCCTTTAAACCCCTAGGTTGCCCTTAGTGAACGAGTGGTGTCTCGTGAGGGCTTACAGTGATGAATACCCACAAACATCTATCCACGCAATGTCAATACGATATCAAAGAACATGAAACATGTATTAACCTCATTCAAGTTAAGTCTCAATCCACCTAGATCATGAATCAGTGCAAGGTAAAGGCATAAATCAGTGAAGAAATAGACTACATTGAAGTGTACTATCAATGGCATATAACTCTAATGTCTCAAACTCATACAATTATGTCTCTTATGCTTTGATTCAGTCTCACAAGGCATACACTCAACTTTGAACATGAACACACAGGGTCTCTCAATGGAAAACTCATTTTAAGAGTAAATATACAAGACATGCAAGTAGAGCAATTCCAATCATAAAAAATTGATAAGTTATAGGTGTATGGACTTAGCATAGCTTCATGAACGAACATTTATTGTTTAAGCAAAATTAGAGAATTGACATTAATGACTTATGCGCAATTGAATTAAAGATTCATGTAATTTCAGATATTCTAAGGCCATGTGAAAGAAGAGCCACGAATGGGTACAGAAGAAGAAATAACGAAACTAAATATATGCATTGCGCACTACACATGATGGTCAATAAACACACACTTCCCGATTCCCAACTTTACAATAATCTTACACTTTTTAACTTCCTTCACTTCTTTTTCATTTGAAATTTTTTTCTTTTTCTTTTCAACTCCTTTTCTTCCCTTTCTTTTCTTTTCTTTTTCTTTTTTTTTTTTCTTTCTTTCTCCATACACTTTCAATTTCACCAATACATAAGCAATGCACCAACTCCAGAATTTAGCATCGACAAACTTTTAAGCTCATATGTATACGAATATCAAGAAAGAAATATAAACACGAATGGCTCAACGGAATGAAATGGCCTATACTTTTATAATCCGAAAACCATATCAAATCAAAACTTCAAGAGTGTATAAGATGTCAATAAATCCAACTAATACTCAGCATGTAAACCAAACTCAAGCATAATGAAGCTATTCAATGAATGAAGATCAATAAAGTAACCTTGAATAAATGTAAATCACTATCAAAAAGCGATAAATAAGCTCTAAAGCTCACAAGGTATAAAATCTCCACCTTACAAAGACATGCATGCATAAGAGAGAAACATAGAAAGATCATATAGCATACTAGTGCACAACAATGTAAACTCTCTCTTTTAATGGTTTTATGACAAAAACTTGCAATGCCTCACAACATCTAAGGTGAATAAATCATAAATGCAAATTTAGTCTAATGCACGACTCAGAGTATCCTCGACATCATAAGCGAATTGATATGAATATAGATATGGTTCCTCAACATAATCACCAACACTTCCAATTGTAACAATAAACATAAAGAGTATATGGAATAGTGTGAGAAATATAAACCAAAGTACTGAACCATATGATACATCAAACCTTTACTAATGACTTCCAAGTGTCCAAAAGGTAAATCAGTCATGAACTAATACCTGAAAATTACTCAATAAAGCATAACAAGGTTTGATAGAATAGAACTATTTTTTGAATTTTTTTATTTTATTTTTTTATGGATTTTTTTTAAATTTTTTAAATTTTAAATTTGTATATAAATAAAAAGAACAAAGCAAAATAAACAAAAAGAACAAACCAAAACAAAAAGACTAGTAGTCTTTCCCTTCCCCACAATTAGAATGATACAATGTCCTCAATGCATGAAAATAAAGCATGGAATGCAATTAAATGGTGGGAGAAGAGAAAATAGGGTGCCTAGTGCACCCCAAGAACAAAGAAAAATCAAAGGAGGTATGCTGCAGAAAATCAAGGGGATTACTGAATTTTCGGGTGTGTGCAGACAACTTTGACACTCTTCACTAAAACAACCATATCTCTCTCTACAAGAAAGCAAATCATGCACCGTTTTTTTTGTTGGAAAGTAGATTCATAGACCTTTCCATCCATATAAGATTTGCATACTAATTCACTTCCAGTAGATTCAGATTTCACTGTAAAGTTGGCTAAAAAATAGGATCTGCACTTTATTTTTTTTTTTTTGAAACTGGACAACCATTTTGTTTTGCCTAAAGCACCCCCAACTTAGAATGAGAAAACAAACTAAGAAAAAAAATAAAAAAAATTACTCTTATTCTTACGCAAATGAGAGAAAAAAAATAAACTAAGAAAACAAAAAAACAAAACAACTACTCCTATTCCTACCCAATTTTTAGAAAGAATCACTCAATGCCACAAAGTGGGAATTTTCCATCATCCCACACTCCCAACTTAGAGATTTTTCAAGAGTTCATGTAAAAATAAGAATAAACATTGGCCACTTATTTGATGAACTCTAGGATATAACATGAAAGCACATAAGGGTAAAAAGGGTCATAGTATGTAGGAAATAAAGAATGATCACGCAAAAATGTGCCAGTGAAGTTTATACCATGAAGTGCTTGACCCTCCCCTTCTTTTCGGTCAGCCATTGGAATGATGTTTAGTTCCAATGTTTGGACATGGAGCTCCAAAAGCCCCGGTAGAATAGGACTAGGTACTAGAAGAGTAAAAGTAAGGATCACATAATCCCTAGACACGGTAGGAATGACCTCTAAACCATTAACATCCTCTTTAACATGCAAATTCCCAACATCTAGACCAAAATCATCCTTAAAGTAGACTCATCACTACCCTTCTCTTCTTGTTTGGAGTCCCTAATCTTGGGCTCTTCTCCCACACTCTCCATTGTTCCTTCTTCCTTCACCTCTTCTGTAGGTATCACTTCCCTCAGTTCAGACACCTTAGGAAGAATAAGTACCTCTTCTTCAACCTCATCCTCATCATCATCCACCCTAAGAACGTCTTCCCTTGGATCAGACACCGCGGGAACGTGGATATTCTCTATTTCATGGTCAGTCTTAAGGGCGATAACAGAGAGACATTGGTCATGATTACTCATATATGGAATTGGGAACATCTCATATGTAGGATCATCTCGAGGTTGAGCTGGAAGCTCTTCCTTCTCGTAATCCATTGGCTCTTGTGTTAACAGGGCCAACCGTTGAGTTAGTTCATCTAATTCCTAATGAATTTGTACAAGAGTGTCAGCTTGTACCTCTATATTAGTATCCATGAACCCCGAGGACATACCCATGTGATATGGCATGTAAGATGACTGTATGTTCTCTTCATTCTCTACAAAAGGTTGATAAGATAATGACGGACATGTCTCGTGAAACGTGTAAGGTGAAGTAAAAGGTGTATATGAATCATAAGCATATGGTGAAGACGAAGGTGGTGCATGGTAGTACGGTTGTTGTGGTGATTGTTCATAAGAAGCATATGGTGAAACTTGAGAGCTCCACTCCGAATAATTTGTAGGTGGATAGTAGTCTTGTGGTTGTGCCATGTATGCATCAAGACTTGTAGCAATAAAATTTCAAGGATAATCCATGATTAAGATGTATGCAAGACCAACTAACAAGTATTTGAAAACAACATATCCTCCCAATCCCACAACAATGATGCACAAACCTAATGTAACCAAAAGAAAAACAAGCTAAAAAATAAAAGGTGGAACGAAGTTACCAAAAAGAGCTATTAAGTTTCCTCGTGTTTGTAGAATGATGGTGAAGTGCTTCCTCCCAAAATAAAATATCCAAGGCTCACCCACCAATGTAAAACGCAGCTTCCCCGGCAACGGTGCCAAAAACATGATCGCTCCCTAAAAGGGTGATACTTAACCGCAAGTGCACGGCCGCGATGTAGTAATAATTTCTCGTAAGTACGAGGTCGATTCCACAAGGAAGATGGTTTACGTAAATAGGAAAACTTACTATGGATCAAAAATCTCAGGAAAAACACTCCAATAAACAAAAATATGATTTTTGGTTGAGAAAAGATTTTTTATTTAATTTAAACTAAGAACTAAAGAAAAAGTCCTAGGGTCAATCGATCCAAACAATTGCGTCTCTTGAAATTTCGAAGGAGATAATTTAATAACTCAAATCCTTCGACTACGTCGCGAGTCTCGGATTTCGGAAGATTTAGCGATAAAAATAAGTGTTCTTCAAAACTTTAACTTCTAGAATAAATTGGGTTATCAGAATCAAGGACGAGTACCATCGATTCGTGCAGTGCATATACTGAACCCAACTCACGCCTAAACATTACAAGACAGCGTATATACTGAGTGTGATATTCACGCATAAGCGTTACCGAACATAATCAAACATCTAGGTTTTCGAAGGTTTCAAGAACGAAGAAGATGAAGAGAAAAACTAGAAGATTTAACTTCAAAACCAAGAATGTACCTCATTTGTTCATCCAATATATTCAATTGATCCCAAGATGGAATCTAACTACTCATCATAAACTTAGATACGCAACGTTGTATTGAAAATATAATGAAATACTGAATAATCTGATTACAGGTATTGAAAACTGAATGAAAACTATGAATAAAACTCTAATCTACTCCTAAAACCCTAGAAAAACGTCAACCCTAGAAATCTCTTCAAAAACATAGAAAATCGAAATCTATTCTACTACCTACTAATCTGTCTACAACTAAAAAGTGAGTTAATATACATATTCCGTCGTCAGTCGTATAGATGGTTTCCACCTAGTGCTCAGATGGGTTGGGTCCCTTCACGAAAGTTGTACGGCTCGAAAAGTTATATGACATCGACATATTATAAGCCTGAATAACCTTTCTGGTTTGCGAGATATGGGTTTTTAAAATTTCAGCTCTGCGTGCTTCAACAGCTTGTACCACAGCTTCAGCAGCTTGCACCTTGACAGCAACCTCTTGAAACCTATGATTAAATTGCATTCGAAATCATTCCATTTAAGCTCAAAACCGTTTGAACGCCTGGGCCACCGTTCGAACGCCACGGATAATCGTTCGAACGCTGCGTCGAACGCAATTCGAACAGGAAAACTTGCTCTTTGAATCTATCGAACGCACTTCAAACCTAATCTTGACGTGATACCGTTCAACGTACCATTTGAACGCTTCTATATACCGTTCGAACGTCCTTGAGGACTGTTCAAACACCCTTCGAACGCCGAATCCATTTTAGCGTGAATTTGTCCTTTTTAAGCCCGAATTCCTGAAAACATATAAAACTAAGTTAGTAATGAATTAGGACTAAAATAACATAATTAAACATATTACCAAACTAAAAAATAGCTAATTAAGACATGTAGATTGCACTTTTAAAGTACAATCATCCCGAATATGTTTTAGTGGACTTTATGCAAGAATGGAGCTTAAATGGAGTAGAAACGGGCAGAAGTGCAGAGGAGCGTTCGAGTGCTGGTTCATACCGTTCGAACTCTAGGTAAACTCGTGCGAAGTGGCCCACCATTTGAACAGCCGTTTGAACGATCGCGAAATATAGAGAGCCCATTTTACTGTTCAAATTAGGTTCAACAGGAGAGCAAAGATTCAAAGAGGCCTTCTCACGGTTCGCTTCCTGTTAGCTAGGCGTTTGAATGGCCTTTAGGGCATTCGAATGGTTCGCGCAACCCTTTCTACTATAAAATGCAGTTTTTAGGAAATTAGGGATCTATCTTTATTTTCAGCTTTTACTTCTCCATTTTTAGACAGGTTGCAGGAATAGTTTTAGAGAGAGAAGCTCTAGATTTCATTATTATTCTTCATTTTCATTGTAATTAAGCACTAGTTTCATGATTCCAATGCAATTTCTTATTACTTCAAATCAATTTCTCATGGAATCTAGTAGCTAAACCAACCCTTGGATACAATTGTGAAGATCAACCAAGGATTTTCTAATCTTCAATGGAGATATATGGATTTTCAATGTATCATCTTCTAATTTCCTCAATTCTTATTAATTGAAGTGTAGATCTATTAGAAAATCTAGATTCATGACTATATTTTGTAAGTCTTATACACAATCTTAGAATTGGTATAGAAATTGCACAAATCAATGGTATGAACCTATAATTCTTATATTGAACACGATACTACACTCCATTGATAATGAATTCATGTTTCTATGGTTTAAATATTTCGAATCAAGGATCCATGGAGTGATCCTTGTTTTGAGTTATAAACTCCTCTATTAAAGCCTTGTAGAGATTTGCTTGATTGAATCAATTATGTCCAAGACCTTTCTCATATCTTTAAATCTAGAGATTTCGTTGGAGGATAACCAAGTTTTGGTGCCATTGCTAGGGACCAAAGGCACGAAGGCAAACATTAAAGGACCTTGGGTTGGACAACAATTGGTGAATTGGATCTCTATCAAATCTACATCAATGGAAAAATCTTCGGCTAAGGCGATGGGTAACTTTGTTCCACCCTTTTGTGTGATAGCATGATATATTTTGATTTTTAATTTTCTCATTTATTTTAGGATTGTTTGGTTTGATTAGTTTCAAATTTTTATGGAATTGCATGGAAAATTCAATCTGTGGATAGTAATTGGTGAATAGGTTTGTGTGCTGTATGCTTGTTAGTGGTATTGTTATTACCTAAGGAGATTAGTGGTTTCGGTTGGATTGAAATTTCTTGAATTGGTGGAAGTTTGTAAGTGGAGATTGGAGGGTATTGGAAGGAAATTGGTGGTTGTGGATTGTGAATTGACTTGTTGAGGCGTCGATTGCCAATTTGTTTGTGCGTTGTATAATATTTTGTAATCGTGACTCATACGATAGGCATTCAAGAGTGAACCCCCATAACAATTCCATATGCTTGGTAGTTTATTTTCTCACATATCATCTCTACACATTGATATAGGCACAATGGAACACCCTTCTCAACGGGTTGAGAATGATGGTGATGGGAGTGTCCATGGGTATGGTAGTGTGGAATCACCTCCTCGTCGGTCTTTTAGAAACTACATTCAAGCTAATGAGAATAGAATGCAAGCACCATCTTTCCAGTCTCTTAGATAGTGTATTCAAGCAAATAGGCAAAGGTATCCTTTCATCCGGAGTGGTGTGATCAATTCAACCTTGTAAGGGGACATGAGGGAACTTTTTCACCTCACTATCTACCCTCACCTCATGATTGAATATGAATTGAATGCAAACAATGACATGTTTGAAAACAACCACTACAAGAAATTTGACATTTAGTGAGAAAAGTATTGGCGAGGGAACCAAATTTCACGCTAAAAATACCCTTTTAGCATGGAAAACCATGATTCCTCATTAAAGTTTCAAATGACCACATTTAGTAACAAACAAAAAAATTCGTCGCAAATACTCATTGCAAAATCTCTTGTGGGAAATTTTTTTTGGTGGGATGTATGGCGGGAGAGTGAATTTGCAATGAAAAAGTAAAATTTCTCACGAATAGAGATTGGGGGAAAAAGTATCAGCGAGAGGTCGAATAGATCGCCGCTAAAGGTTTTGAACAATTGTTTTTGCAACAAAAGAATCTAGTTGCAAAAACACTTCAATACTTATTGTGTCGAATTTTGTGCTCGTCACTAATTCTGTATAAACCTTTCACAAGGTATACTGTTCCTCGCTAGACGTACAATATAAAGACTTTAACGAGGAACTAATGGGTTCTTTACTAAAAGAAGTAATCAATATATGTTATCATGACAAAATACAAACTTCCTTGCTAATGGTAACCACAAAAATAACTGGTGGAAATTTTTTGTTTGGCGGGAAAAAATTATTAGCGAGGAGACATAAATTGCCTTGCTAATGGTGGTAAAAAATTAGTCTTTTGTAAGGAAAGTATAGATTCCTCGCTAGAAGGAGCAGCCAATTTTGAAGGACATGATAATTAAGACTTTATATGATATGTGGCTATGACTGATTTTCATACATTATTTCTACTTATAAAATATTAGTATAGTACTACTTACTACTCATACTTTAAAAAAAATTTATTTATATTTGACGTGTGGAAAAACTAATAAATAAATGTATGCAACTAGTCTGTCCCATTTTATGTAATTACCAAATTATTTGGCATTTTTACTTAATAAATTATACTATATATAAAAACTTTTATAATAAATACATATCTATTAAATATATATTCATTTAACGTGTTTGTTTTATTGCGATTTAGATGTCATATGTTCAAAACATGGCATACACTCTAAGTAAGACTCCATAATCTTATGAAAATGTCTAAACCATTATGAGAAATTACTTTCTTTTTTTTTTAATTTTTTTGATTAGTCAAAGCATATTTTGGTGTAGTAGTAAGTTTTTTTTTCCATTGAGACTTGGGTTTCACAAGTTTGAAGTATAGAAGGCCATGTATATCTGACCATGCCCAAACCTGCAGTAGAGGAGCCTTCTGCAGTAGACAAATATATGTTAGCATGCGGAAGGTAAGGCTGCATACAATTGACCCTTCCTAGACCTCGAAGTGAGGGAAGTATTGTGCATTGAGTTATCCTTTTATATAGTCACTCATTGTGATTAATAATTGATTGAACCAGAAATATTTAATTTTTGTAACTAAATAATAAATATTTTATGTATTTTAACTTTTTTGGTGCCTAAATTCAGCTTCAATAACTAATAAATTGATCCATCAGAGTACTATATTAGGTTGGGCTAAATATTTTTTTATTATTTCACAATTCGAAAAAATTCAAATCATGTGAAAAATCTAATTTGTTGACCAATAAATCCAATATATAGATGATATCTACTATTTCAATTTTAAGTTGGATTACATAGGACATCTTATTTTTAATTATTAATTAAGCACAAATATTTCAACAAGCATGTTTTTCATGACTATTTTTATGTATATAAAATTTTAAAACTTTACTCTTTAAATTCATTTAATAATTCTGAAATAAAAATACTTTTTTTTTTTTACTTAGTTATCCTTTTGGAAAATTGTACTTAAACTTGCTCTATGAATACGGCCGGCTATCTTATACGCTCATGAGACAGATCTACGTTGAAACAGAAGGTGCGGGAGAGGAGACTAGAGACAAATATAGACTCAACAGAGAGGGATCAAATCACTGTTATTCAAGGACAATATTGGATGCTCTGTATGAAGATGAGTGGTCCAGTGTTGATAGATTCGAAACCTTGATCGTCGTTCATCATAAACAAGGTATGGGTTTGGGCTTATAAGCCTTAGATGTTCTACAGTATATATACACACAGAGTTAGGAGTTTCTAGGGGTTTCTTTTAGTTTGCATGAGCCTGAAGGTATTGAATTGAATTTAGGAGTTAAGAATGAATCTATCTTCCTAGGAACTTAAAACTATAAAGAACTTACAGGGACAAAGGCCTTTTCTCACCAACACTCACATTGTCACGCGTTACAAATTAATCTATCTTCACCGTATTTTGTTATCCTTCCTCTGTTTCCACTTAACTGGCGGGGGTGAACAATATGTATTAGGTCTGATGTAGGGCATCATATTGTTTGCTAACTGGTGGCCGAGGCATATGATTGGCAATCATTAACGCCTCATTTGGAATTCGAATTTTTGGTTAAAAAATAAAAACGTGATGAAAAAAAGAACAAAATTACTCTTTCAATTTATTCTATTTTCCTTTACCTTTTTCTTTTTCCACCAAAAATTTGGATTTCAAACTAATCGTAAAGCAATTGTGTTCCCAAAAGGCTGCTCATGAAATTGTATCTTTATTGTCGACGCTGTACATGTTAACTGTACACGAAAAAAATGGCAGTGCACAATCAACATACTAAATACCATATGTCAATCTTCTTGACATCATGTCGTTAGACTAAAATGCTTGCTTGCTTGTAACGGATGGTTTTCTTGCTGAAGTAAATTCCAATATATTGATTATTCTTCATTCATCTATTGATCATTCTAACACTAGCATATTGGCTTTGAATTCCACAAATATTTTTCAAAACTCTGTTGGACCTTCATCCTCCTCTTCTATATCAAAACTTTCTTGGACCTTGGGTAGCTCCTCCTTTCTTTGATTTGGCCCTATGGTGGCAGGATTACGCTCCACAATTTGGCATGCTCTCTTCTTGGCTACATCATGGAACATATGGCTTCTGAGGAATGATAATGTGTACAATGGCAAGCAAAAGGATTGGGAGGAAATTGTCTACCTAATCAAGCTTCACTTAGCTCTGTAGGGAATTGAACAGTAATTCCCAACCTGTGAGAAACAAAAAATAGAGAAAAAACACACGTCAAAGAAAAACAATCACACGCACAAGACAACGTTTAACGTGGTTCGGCAATTTGCCTACGTCCACAGAGTTGCAGGGATTTTCACTATAATCAGGGAAAAAATACAGAGTGCGGTACAGGTTTTTTCTCCTCTCAACAGAAACGCCAACCTCACAAGAAACCCTAATCACAAAGTTGCGTTATATATATATCCTGCGCACAGGATTTACAATGGGTTACAAAATAGGCCCAAGCCTCCGCTCCATGGACTAAGCCTCAGAACATTTCCTATTAAAAACTACGCAACATTATCCGGGGCGGGTCGAGATCTTCAAACCGAATCAAATAGAACTAGGCTCCACAAAGGCCCAACAAATCTCCCACTTGGAGGCTAGTTCAATCACCAACATCAACCGCAATCCTCCAAAGAAAACAATCCCTCATCCCTGCAAGTCATCCTCATGTCCTCAAGCTAGAAGGCCAATTGAAGCTGCACACAGCTTCAGCTTCTGCTTCTCAATAGTGACACCCTTAGTCAACATGTCTGCCGAGTTCTTAGATCCACAAATCTTCTCAAGTATTACCAATTTATCTTCAACAAGGTAACGGATAAAGTGGTATTTTGTCTGTATATGCTTCGACTTTGAATGAAAGGTCGAATTTTTTGCAAGAAAGATTGCACTCTGACTGTCACTGTGTAGAATGCCCATTTTCTGCTTCTTACCCAATTCATCTAAGAAACCATGTAGCCAAATCATCTCCTTTCCAGCTTCAGTTGCTGCAACATACTCAGCTTCTATAGTAGACAATGTGACAATCTTTTGTAGATTTGAAGCCCATGATATAGCTGTACCACCCAGAGTAAAAACAAACCCAGTAGTACTCTTTCTACTATCAATATCACCAGCAAAATCAGCATCTACATAACCCTGCAATTTAAAACTTGCACCTGTGAAGCAAAGACATGTATCTGATGAACCCTTCAAATATCTCAGAAGCCACTTGACTGCCTCCCAATGTTGTTTTCCAGGCTTACTCATGAATCTGCTCACAACTCCCACTGCATGTGCAATGTCTGGCCTTGTACACACCATAGCATACATCAAGCTGCCAATAGCTGAGGCATAGGGCACCTTGCTCATATAGTCCCTTTCTTCTTCTGTCTTCGGTGACTGTTCTTTGCTTAGTTTGAAATGATTACCCAAAGGAGTGCTCACTGGTTTAGCTTCATTCATGTTGAATCTGCTAAGAACTTTCTTCACATACTCTGACTGTGAAAGCTTCAAAGTACCGTTAGCCTTGTCTCTAATGATTCTCATACCAAGGATTTGCTTTGCAGCTCCCAAATCCTTCATTGCAAACTGTTTAGATAATTGCTTCTTCAGATTATTAATCTCCTCAATGCTAGAACCTGCAATGAGCATGTCATCCACATACAACAATAATATGATGTAAGAATTGTCAAAAGACTTAACATAGTAACAATGATCAGCTTCACATCTCTTGAACCCAATTCTATGCATAAAACTGTCAAATTTCTTATACCATTGTCTAGGAGCTTGTTTTAGGCTATACAAGCTCTTTCTCAGTTTGCAAACTAGATTCTCTTGTCCCTGAACAATGAACCCTTCTGGCTGAATCATGTAAAGGTCTTCCTCCAAGTCACCATGAAGGAATGCTGTCTTCACATCTAACTGCTCAAGACGTAAATTTTCTGCAGCCACCATTCCCAGTACCAGCCTGATTGTTGACATCTTCAACACAGGAGAAAATATCTCTGTGTAGTCAATGCCCTCCTTCTGCTGGAACCCTTTAACAACTAATCTGGCCTTGTAGCGTTTGCTACCATCATGCTCATTCTTTATTCTGTATACCCACTTGTTGTGCAAAGCCTTCTTTCCTACTGGTAACTCAGTCAGTTCCCATGTCTGATTCCCCAACAAGGAATCCATCTCATCCTTCATGGCTAACTCCCATTTGCTTGAATTTTCATCTTGCAAGGCTTCTTTATAGCATTCTAGCTCACCACCATCATTCAACAGGAGATAATTTAGAGCAGGTGAATAACGCTGTGGAGGTCTGATATTTCTAGAAGATTTGCGAACTTCAACTACAGGTGTACTCTGATCTACCTGTGAGTTTACATTCTCCTTATCTTCTTCACCCCTTTTCTGGACAGTACTTTCAGTCAGTTCATCTAAGTTGACAAATTCAAGTTTCTTTTGATTTATCTCTGTAACATCTGACACTACAGTTGACCTGTCCTTGTACATAACCTATTCATTGAATACTACATTTCTACTTCTGATGATTTTCCTATTTTGCTCATCCCAAAACCTATAGCCAAATTTCTCATCACCATAGCCAATGAAAAAACATATTTTGGACTTTGCATCAAGTTTACTACGAGCATCAGAATCAATGTGAACATAAGAAACACAACCAAAAACTTTTAAGTGGGAAAACTTTACCTCTTTACCGCTCCAAACCTCCTCAGGAAGTCTGAACTCCATGGGGACTGATGGTCCTTGGTTTATCAAGTAAACTGCAGTGCTAACAGCATCAGCCCAGAAAGTTTTTGGTAGTCCAGCATGCAATCTCATACTCCTAGCACGCTCATTGAGAGATCTGTTCATGCGCTCGGCCACACCATTCTGCTGTGGTGTCCCAGGAATGGTCTTCTCCATCCTAATTCCCTGTACAGCACAATACTCACTAAATCCTCCATCTATATACTCTCCTCCATTATCTGACCTCAAACATTTGACTTTCAAACCTGTTTTTGTCTCAACCATGGCCTTCCACTTCTTAAAAGTCTCAAATACATCAGATTTATTTTTCAGAAAATAAACCCATACTTTTCTGCTTGAGTCATCAATGAAGGTGATATAGTACCTTGAACCTCCAAGGGATGCAACCGGAGAGGGCCCCCACAAGTCAGTGTGTACTAACTCCAATTTTTCAGCCTTCGGTGTCCTAACAGTTTTCAAGAAGCTCACCTTTTTCTGCTTTCCTAAGATGCAGCTTTCACACATGTCAAAATCAATGGACTTCAATTCTGGTAGTCTTCCTTTTGACTGCAGCATCTTCATCCCTTTCTCACTCATGTGACCAAGTCTACAGTGCCATAGACTTGTATCAGTACTTGCATCAGCAACTGCAATTGTGTCCCTTGGACTTGAGGTCATATAAAGAGTACCAGTCTTCTTTCCACGAGCCAATACCCTAGCTCCCTTTGTAACCTTCCAAGTACCACCAACAAATAGTATTGCATACCTTTCATCATCAAGTTGTCCAACAGAAATCAGATTCCTCCTCAAATCAGGAATATGTCGAACCTTCTCCAGTAACCAAATAGACCCATTGGGTAACAATATCCGGACATCTCCCATACCCACAACATCCAAGGCTGAACCATCAACCAAATACACCTTACCAAAATCACCTGCAGCATAATTCTGTATGATTTCTCGGTGTGGAGTGGTATGATACGAAGCTCCTGAATCCAAAACCCAATCATCAAGTGGACTGTCTACTGCAAGAAGTAATGCATCTTGTACCTCTTCTGTTACAGCATTGGCAGAATCATCTTCGTTCTTCTTCTTAGGATTTTTGCATTGCTTCTTAAAGTGACCTGTTTTCCCACAGTTCCAGCATTGTACTTGTTGGCCTGATCTAGATTTGCTTCTGTTTCGACTAGAATTTTTGGTGTTTGATCTGCCCTGGTTTGAGTTTCTATCATTACCTCTGCCTCTTGTCTCAAGGTTTAGGGCAGAACTAGATCTTGAGGTTTCACCTGCATCTTTTCTGTGAATCTCCTCAGTAAGAATTAAATCTCGGATGTCATTATACTTCAGCTTTTCCTTTCCCATAGAATTGCTTACTGCCATCCTCATTGCTTCCCAATTGTTTGGTAAAGAAGCCAAAACGATTAGTGTACGGATCTCATCATCAAAATCAATTTCTACAGACGACAATTGATTTGTGATAGTGTTAAATTCGTTCAGATGTTGTGCTACTGATGCATTCTCTGCCATCTTCAGATTGAACAGTTTTTTCATCAGATGTACCTTGTTATTTGCTGACGGCTTTTCATACATACTGGACAAAGCCTTCATCAAATCTGCTGTGGTCTTCTCCTTTACAACATTATGTGCAACAGACCTAGACAACGTTAACCTGATAACTCCCAGTACCTGTCTGTCAAGAAGCTCCTATTTCTCAGCGTTCATTGCCTCAGGTTTTGTTCCCAAAAGAGGCAGATGCAATTTCCTCCCATAGAGATAATCTTCAATCTGCATCCTCCAATACGCGAAGTCTGTGCCATCAAACTTTTCTATTCCAGACGTCTTTCCTGCTTCCTCTGCCATTGCTCCCACTCGAACCTAGCCCTAGGCTCTGATACCAGTTGTAGGAAATTGAACAGTAATTCCCAACCTGTGAGAAACAAAAAATAGAGAAAAAACACACGTCAAAGAAAAACAATCACACGCACAAGACAACGTTTAACTTGGTTCGGCAATTTGCCTACGTCCACAAAGTTGCAGGGATTTTCACTATAATCAGGGAAAAAATACAGAGTGCGGTACAGGTTTTTTCTCCTCTCAACAGAAACGCCAACCTCACAAGAAACCTTAATCACAAAGTTGCATTATATATATATCCTGTGCACAGGATTTACAATGGGCTACAAAACAAGCCCAAGCCTCCGCTCCATGGACTAAGCCTCAGAACATTTCCCATTAAAAACCATGCAACATTATCCGGGGCGGGTCGAGATCTTCAAACCGAATCAAATAGAACTAGGCTCCACAAAGGCCCAACAAGCTCATTGGATTAAAGGAAAAATTGGCTGGAATGCATTTTCTATCATGGACTTCATTTACAACATTCCAGCCATCAAACAGCTATTTGGCAGGAAATCAAGTTGATCTCTTACCAACTTACTCTTGTCTTGGTGTAATTTTGTTCTTCTTTAGGTTGTGGAGGTTTGGTTCTTCATTGTGTAGGCTAGGCCTGTAGTTCACAACTTACTCTTATCATGCATTTGATGGCTTTCATTCAAAGAAACGCTTCATTGCATTTGTTTTATCACTCATAGAACGGTTCACATATGTTCTAGACTCATTCCCATACTACCTTGTCCACATAAAAAAGAAAAAAATTGCGGATTTCTGCTCAACCATCTAATAAATTGAAATTTGATGAATTTTATAAGCAATAACTAAAAATCACCATTAGATAGCAAAATCAAGCTAGTTGATCGTGAAAAATAAACAAGAGAGATGAATTTTCCAAATTACAATGTCAAAATAAGAGGCTTCTGAATACAGATTCAAAGAAACCCCTCTCAACAATTATTATCACATGCCAACAAAATCAAACTAAACAATAAATTTAATGAAATATGGCTTGAAGAATGAAACCTTTAACTAATTTGAACTGCTACACATACTCAAACCACACCAACTCTTAAAAATTCAATTAACCACACTGCATTTCTTCCGTATCTCTCCTGCAGTTCCTGTTAGCACCCCTATTGCACCCATTCTCATCATTGATTTTTCAAACTCAGCGAAGAATTTTCCAGAGGCAAGCATCTCATTAACAATGTTGCTAGAACCCTTGTTAGTTAGAAGTGCAGCATCTGATTGGAAAAGACCTTGTTTTAGCTTTAAGGTGGTGAAATAATGGTTGTCGAAAGTTAGAGAGCTCCCTGGATCCATTCCTACGAAAGTGGTGTTGTCTGAAAGGTTTTTGCATTTTGTTTTCAGAATAGCCGCATAGGTTGGGTTTAGAGAAGGATCTGCACCGCCTTTTCCCGTGAAATTGTATAGCCTCTCGCTAAATGAATTGCAATGTCCAACTCCAATGGTATGTGCACCTGGCAAAATTTAGCGAGTTGGTAGTAATTGCAAAATAAAATAAAAAAATAAAAATTTTGCAAGACCTGCAATCCTTGTAATTTTGAGAGTTGTTTGCAATTTAAGATTTTCTAATTTCACAAAGCAAACACGTGTAAAATTTACCTGATAATACAACAAGATCTTGAACTGTGAGACTTTTGTTGGCAAAAGATTGTTTGAGGGTGGTGAAGTTGGAGGTTGGTGCAGGGATATTGGCAACGACTTCTGAGGCACGCGAAATTTTTCCGTCTCTTCTGCCGGTTAGAACTTCCCACATTGATTTTTTGAACTGCAAGAATCACCAATGGCACTTATTATTTTTTTTTTGTTTTACTCAAATGTTTTTCTTCCTTCCTAGTCTACGCCACAGAGAGGTTTGGTACATTCATAAATAGCTGTTTGTGCAACTATATATGTTCATAATGATATACATATCTATATGTATACATATATCTATTTATATCTTTGTGATGCTTTACAATGCACTTACATGCATATAATCCTACGATAAACTTTTGTTGAGTTCATGTATTTGAAATCTAAACTTAGTACTTACTTGGAACGAAACTGAGTCTCTAGCAGCTAAAGTGACTATGTCTGCACAAGAAACTGTTCTAGGACAAGTTTTCTCAAGTTGGGTTTTTATTTCATCAATAACTTTAAAACCTCTCAATGTTTGGTTTGGAACTGCTGCCTTCTCAGCTGTGTTATTTGCTGTAGAGTTTAACAACACCGAGGCATCGCAACCCTGAGACACCAACCAGCATATTAGACAAGCCTTAACAAAGGTCATCAACTGACGTATAGCAATATTCATGTGTCATTACAAACTAAGTGTCTTGGCATATATATATGTCTTTGAATGTAATTAATATCAGTGCAGAGATTACGGAAAAAAACATGAATTACCCTAACAAAGCAATCATGGAAATGCATCCTGAGTAACTGAGCAGGCAATGCCGGATTGTTTGCTACATGTTTCCAAATGAGCTTCTGAACGATCTGCTCAGCTTGCGGACAACTCTTCTCGTAAAAGTTCTTCCTCAACTCACCTCCATGGCAAGCTCCTAGAATTCCCAGCACCGCTATGGTGAGGATGAAGAAATTGAAATTCGCCTTCATTTCTCTCTCTCTCTCTCTCGCTCTCTCTCTCTCTCTCTCTCTCTCTCTCTCTCTCTCTCTGTGCACACCTCCATGTTCAGACCTGATGCATCCTTATATACACACCCAGAGATCTTCTCTTCCCCGTGTAAACATTAATAATTCATTGATCTTTGCATGAAAACCGGCAAGCAACGTTTAGAAAAAAAAAAGAAAAAAAGAAAACTTCAATTAGTCGTTGCAATTTCAGTCAACACGT
>CM065399.1:29085000-29230000 GCA_033060915.1 Euryodendron excelsum
TAGTGTTCTTCAACTTAAGTCTCTACCTCAATATATTCTCTTCTTTGAATCTGGTGGACCATGTAATGTTTGATTATGTTTGGAGTTTAAAAATAACATTTCTTAGCTGCTAACATTGGCATCTTCAATATAAGAATGGGGGACAACCTTTGGGAGAGCATGGGCTTGAGAATGTATTGATGTTCAAAAAAGAATTTTGTCTTCTCTATACAGCAAAGGAAAAAAGGTGGGGACCAAAGTTTGTTGACTTGCTGCAGAGGTAGTACACTAAGTACACTAGGAGATGAAAAAGAGAAAAAGCAGGATGCACGGATTGACAATACAAGATGGGAACCAGAATAGTTACCAAGGAGATCAATGAGAGAAAACAACCTTCCTACACCAAGAGATTGGCAGGATGCAAGATTGAGGAGGACAAAGGAGGAGCAAGGAAAAAGTTGAAAAATGCTGGACGAGCTACAATCTGATTGGGAAATGCACGTTCAGGCAGTGGACTGGAGGATGACCGTTGCCGGAGTTCACGGTTGTCAGAGTTCACAGCAGCCACGTGCCCCCTCATTGGGTCACTTCCTTAGGCCACATATGGTGCTTTTGGAAATTATGAACCATTGATTTTCATTCCATCTTAGAATGATTTGGCTTGAACCATTAAGGTTTATTTCATTCAGGGTATGGCATACCATTGCCGATGCATTTGATGGTTTTCATTCAAAGAAATGCTTCATTGCACTTAGTTACTCACCCAGAAAAGGTCCCCAGATGTTTTAGATCCATTCCCATTCTACGTTGTCCACATAAAAAATGGATTTCTGCTCAACCTGTCAACCTTTAATAAGCATCAATTGGATGAATTTTATAAGCAACACCCGAAAGTCAGAATTAAATTGCAAAAGCAAGCTACTTGATCATGAAATAGAAACAATAGAGATGAATTTTTGAAATTACAATGTCACGATAAGAGGCTTTTGAATTCAATTTCAAAGAAACTCCGCTTCACAATTATTATTGCATAACAGAAAAATCAAACAAACCAATTAATCTATTGAAATATGACTTGAAGAATGAAATCTTTTACTGCCAACTAGTACAAATACTCGAACCACACCAACTCTTAAAAATTTCAATTAACCACACTGCATTTCTTCCGTATCTCTCCTGCAGTTCCCGTTAGCACCCCGAGTGCACCCAATCTCTTCATTGATTTTTCAAACTCGGTGAAGAATTTCCCGGAGGCAAGCATCTCATTAACAATGTTGCTAGAACCCTTGTTAGTTAGAAGTGCAGCATCTGACTGGAAAAGACCTTGTTTTTGCTTTAAGGTGGTGAAGTAATGGTTGTCGAAAGTTAGAGAGCTCCCTGGATCCATTCCAACAAAAGTGGTGTTGTCTGAAAGGCTTTTGCATTTTGTTTTCAGAATAGCCGCATAGGTTGGGTTTAGAGAAGGATCTGCACCGCCTTTTCCCGTGAAATTGTATAGTCGCTCGCTAAAAGAATTGCAATGCCCAACTCCAATGGTATGTGCGCCTTGCCAAAATTTAGCAAGTTGGTAGTAATTTCAAAATACATAAATAAATAAAAAATAAGAAAGAAAAATTTTTAAATTTGCAATATCTACAATCCTTGTAATTTTGAGAGTCGTTTGAAATTTAAGAATTTCTGATTCCACAAAGCAGATGCTTGTCTTTTCCAACCACGGTGCTAAAAATTACTTATCTATGGCCAGATTGTAAGAATTTAAATACTCAAATACAAGTGCGGCAAAGTAGCAGTTAAAATACAATCAGCAGACACATGTAAAATTTACCTGATAACACAACAAGATCCTGAACTGTGAGACTTTTATTGGCAAAAGCTTGTTTGAGGGTAGTGAAGTTGGAGGTTGGTGGAGGGATGTTGGCAACGACCTCAGAGGCACGCGAAATTTTTCCATCCCTTCTGCCAGTTAGCACTTCCCACATTGATGTTTTGAACTGCAACAATCAGCAATGGCATGTTATATATTCTTGTTTATTTATAATTTTTTCTTCGTTCCTAGTCTATGCCACAAAGAGGTTTGGTAAATTCATAAATCGCTCTTTGTGCAAGTATATATGTACCTAGTGATATACATATCTATATATATAGCTTTGTAATGCTTTACAATGTACTCTTACATGCATATAACCTTACGAGAAACTTTTGCTGAGTTCATGTATTTGAAATCTTTGTTTAGGACTTACTTGGAATGAAACTGAGTCTCTAGCAGCTAAAGTGACTATGTCTGCACAAGAAACTGTTCTAGGACAGGATTTCTCAAGTTGGGTCTTTATTTCATCAATAACCTTAAAACCTCTTATTGTTTGATTTGGAACTGCTGCCTTCTCAGCTGTATTATTTGTTGTAGAGTCCAGCAACACCGAGGCATCACAACCCTGAGACACCGACCAGCATATTAGACAAGGCTTAACAAAGGTCATCAACTGACCTATAGCATAATTCGAGTAAGTAATTACAAACTAAGTGTCTTGGCATATATATCTTTGAATGTAAGTAATATAAGTGCAGAGATTATGGAAAAAGACATGTATTACCCTAACAAAGCAATCATGGAAGTGCAACCTCAGTAACTGAGCGGGCAATGCAGAATTGTTTGCCACACGTTTCCAAATGATCTTCTGAATGATCTGCTCAGCAAGGGGACAACTCTCTTTGTAAAAGTTCTTCATCAACTCACCTCCATGGCAAGCTCCTAGAATTGCAAACACCACTATGGTGAGGATGAAGAAATGGAAGCTCCCCTTCATCTCTCTCTCTCCCTCTCGCTCTCTCTCTCTCTCTCTCTGTCTCTGTCTCTGTTGCAGTAAGTACACCTTCATTCTAAGACCTGGTTCATCCTTATATACACATCCAGTGATCTTCCCTTTGCTGTATAAACATTAACAATTCATTGGTCTTTGCATGAAAAGTGGCAAGCAACATTATAAAAAAACAGAACTTCAAATTGTTTATGTGTGTTAGGGAGAGATTGAGACAGATCTTAAAGTTGAAATTGCATGTTTGAATAGAACTCACACCAAACTAGTTAAAAATCAACACATGCATCTGTGATAGGTTGGCTTTGTTCATTTCAATTTCTGTGTAAGAGCTTGATTGAATACAGTGCCATGATAGAGTATTCTTTCAAAGTGAAATATGAGAACTGAAATTTAAAATGGAATAATTTCATAGGAAAATTCTATGCTAATAAACTTTTAACAGATAACTCCATCGAAATTTCTAGAAGAACAAAATAATACGGTATTGTTACTACCAAAAGTTGATGAGTTAATATCTTATGAGTAGCTATATCAGTTTGGCCCACAACGTTTGATGTGTATATAATGATCTCTTTATCTTTCTTTTTTTCAAAATGCACTAAAAAGTAAAAGTGATTTGTTAAAAGAAAGTCATAATTGAAAGAAAGTAAAAGTGATTTCTTGGTTGTGCTTAACTTCTTAGATTAGTCAAAGTGATTTGTTGAAAGAGTCATAGTTGACGTTTACTCTCTTTTTATGCCCTTAATTTGCTCATCTGAATTAGATAATGCACGATCATCATCAATTATAACACCGTGAATATATAATTACATTTATATATACATAGTATAATTATATGCTTATTGCAGCTGCCATGACCTCTTTGTGCCTGCAGTTGGTGTACCTTTGGCCGACTCCAAGGAATTTAGGTGCAACAATCATCACAGTTAAAGGAAAATTTACTGGTCAAATAAATAAAAAAATAGAAAATACATATAGAAAGACCTTAGGAGGGGGAAGAAAAAATAAATAAATCGAAGGGAACTTAATTATAGAGGAAAATTAGGGTATGTTTTTGGGCCGTATTCCGTTGGAAATATTAGAACGAAGATGGGTTTCTCCGAAGATTAACCTTTGAATTAGAAGATTTTGTTAGTAATTGTTCCACCCTCATTATCGGGGGCCTTCAGATATGCTAGTGCTTAATGCATGAAGATTACCGTTAAATAAGGATCAAGTGAGGATGAAAATTGAAGTTGAAAACACAAATGTCAAAGTCAAGAGTACTATTCTAATGGATCCTTAGCCTTGTTTTAGTGCTTAAGCCTTCACGAGCTATGCCAGCACCGAGATTCCCTGGGTTGGGCACACGGCTACTGCTAGCTTATTTTTCACTTCTTCTTCTTCTTCTTCTTCTCAATAACAATAATTATTATTGTTAATACTATTACTGTTAAGGTGCATTATCATTTAAGCTCTATTGTCGCACTCACCATCGACCAAACTAACCTAGATTCCCTGCATTACTACAAAAATACCTAGTATAGGCTTATAAATACGCTAACAGCAACTTGGAGAAGTTTAAAATGATTTAAAGTAACATATTATAAACCTTCATCCATGCTTCAAATGGGAGTTGCTTCACAGTAAAAAGCTCAAGGCTGAAACCATCCAACAAACTTCTCACATTGACAAAATGTTGAAGAAATTATAAACAGATAAACTATTAAATACATATTGTAGGTGGAATTTTTCGGAAAGGCCTGGCCGATCACTCAAGCCAATGTTGATGAGTCCAAACTCTTTGCAAGAAAGAGAAGTTAGAATGGGTTGACTCTTGTTGGGCCGATCACACTCCGATGATTAAGTTAGCAAGCTTAATCAAGAGTTGAATATATATAAGTTATGTATACTTGGAGTTAATTGTTCATACCTGACTCTTGAGGTCTTTGGTATTTATAGCGTGATCGATAGAGTGTTTTGCTCTTGGCCTACCAGCAGGTCATCATGGTCTGTTGGGTAGGTTTCATCATTTGCTGTCGACTGACCATATGCAGGGCCTACCTTACCGTCGCTGAAGAATCCGGTTGATCGTACGTGCAGGTCGATGTCGCGTGGAGAGCCGCTGGTGCATTTAATGCGAGTTAACTCCGCATTTAATGTTCTGAGACTGCTAGCAGTTTGGGCTCACCTTTGGCGATTTGGGCCAAGGTCGACACCTTGGGCTGGACCGTCCTTTAGTGCTTGAGTTGGGCCGCCCAGCAGCCCAGCTTCAATTTGTGTTAATTGGGCCTAACCAGATGGATTGAGCCGTATGCATTTACCCCACAATTGCCCCCTAGCCTTTGCATCGTTTTGAATTTTCAAATAGCCAAGGGCTGTAGCGGGTCATAATGGCACCCCTTCAAATGTGCGACCGTTTCTACGGTTACTTGGCCACGCGGACGGTGGGGATTAAAAGCTCTATTGATGGGGTGTCGTCGAATTTACAGTCGATGTGACGTTTCGGCGGAGCGACATGATTGCTGTCGTTTTCCCGCATGCGAACCGATGGCTAAAATGTATATAAAAAGAGGATGCCTTTTCTAGTGAAAGGCATTTTGTTTTTCTTCATCTCTTTGGCTAGCATGTACGTTGCTAGTTTCGACTCCCACCACTGTAAGTCTTTCTAAGCCCGCATATCTTTCGTGCTTCTCTTCGCTTTCCTTCTCGTTTTCGACGATGGTCCCCTGATGAGATCTTATCTTAGGAAAATGCTAGATGGTCCGGCGACCATTGCCGCATTTAGGGCTAGGTTTGAGATCACGGACGAGATCGGCTTAGAGCTAGTTGATCCCAATGATCACTGTATGGGGGAAACTGAGAAGGGAGTACCATTCCCGATCATTGCCATTGTAGAAGGGGGCCTTACGTTTCCCCTTCATTCCTTACTCTATAAGTTCATAGTTAAAAAGAAGGTGTCGCCCTCCCAGTTGTCATCGAATGTATATAGGATCATCTTTGGCATGCTTGAGATTAATCAGTGCCTAAGTGTGAACGTGGGGCTCGCCGAACTTGATTACTACTACACGCTCTGTAAGGTCGGGGGGAGTTCCAAAGCTTATTTTTGGGTTGTAGAGTAGGCCAGGGAGTTAGTGAAGTGTCTACCCTTCTCCGAGAAGGGCATTGACGACGTTAGGGTTTGGGTAACCAAGCCCTGGGAGTTTAGCAACCTTCTTGAGGGAGAAAGACCGGCGTTTCGATGCTCTAGAGATCCCCTCAACATAGGTTTGATGTCGACCTTTCATTTTGTGTGTCTGATTTAATTCTAATGCGTGTCTGAACTTGATTGTGACATTTTGCAAAGAAAAAAAAACAGTCAACAGCGCAAGATTGGCTTGTTAATTTCGTTGACCTGAATAAGGCTTTGAACTTTCCTGGCGAAGGCAAACTGAGGGACGTTGCTCGAACCGCCCACATACTGCTCAACTATCCTCTTCGCTACTCGACCTTTACCGCCGACACGGGGATCCCATAGAGCGTCCTTGCAAGATTGGCCAAGGAAGGTGCTAAGGAAAATTTCCAGGAAATTCCCGTTGACATTGATGTCGAAAGAGCCCGTGCCCCCAACATAGGTTTCGAGGAAATTCTGTCAATGTTAGCCAAGTAACAGTTGTTATTTCTCCCTTGTCAGAGCCTGTTGTCGAAGAACAATTTGGACATGAAGCCCTCTCTAAGTTGAACAGCTCGACCTCGAGTTCGTCGCCACTTGCTCTTCCAGACCGTCGAGTCAGATCATCTACCAAAACACAAGAATCCACCCCATCTCCAGACAAGGAGGACAAAATGAATTTGAAGGAGATGATATTTGCTGCAATGGGCAAGCCACTAAAGACGACTGCCACGACCTCTTCTGACCCTCCTGCCTCCGATCTGGAGACTACCCCGATGGTCGAAGTCGCTCCTATTCAAAAGAAATCGGCGACCCGGTAACAAAAGAAAAAGGCACTTGAGGTTGCCGCACCACCTCCAGCCCCTAAGAAGCCAAGGGTAGGTGCTGGCAAAGGTGCGGTGGAGGAAGCCGGCGAGGTGGTCATAGTTACACCGGATATTTTGAGTCGTCCCTTGATGACGGCTGATTCGATGATCAACCAAGCCGAAGTCACTTTCAAGGTCATCAAGAGTGTCCTCCAAAAGAAGGACATCACCAAGTTGGGTGCGGCGAGCAATACTGGTATCTTCATGGGGGCATTTCATGATTCTTTTTTGGTAAGTCGGCATTGACTTTCAATTCGCTAGAGATTTTGTTCATATCATTTTTATGCAAACTTTGCTTTTGGTGTAGGGTTGTCTAAATTATTTGGAGGCAATGAGACGCTACCGAAAACTTGCTAAGGAGCACGACCACCTTATTGAGGTGCATGGTGACTTAAAGAAAGAGTGGATCGATGCTAACAAAGATCGAATCACTTTCAGGAAACAAGTTGAATAGGCGACTACCGAACTTAAGATGATGCAAGCGGATTATGAAAAGAGTGACAAGGAGGTGGCCGATCTTCAAAAGAAATATGATGTACAGTCTGTGTGTCGCACCTCGATTTTTGGGTGTCCAAGTTCCTTTCGACTTGGAGACAAAAAGTACGAAACTCTGTTACTAGAACTCATCCTCCTAGAATGATAAGTGCGACTATGTTTGAATTAAAGATTGGTTTGATTAAGGGTTTTGTAGAAAAACAGGAGTCGCCACCTAACTGGATTAAGGTCAGTTAGGGCACCTAAAACTAAGTGTTAATCCGAAAATTAAACCTAGGGTTTTTTAGAAAAGATTTTTGAAAACTCCCTCAAGAGAAGGTTTTTAAGAAAATAGATTGTTTGGCAACCTTTGAAAAGATTTAAGCCTTTTTGGAAAATAACACCATTTTGGTCTTTCAAAAATAGAAATCTATGGTCCGGGGGTTGGTTACATGTAGAGAAAATATCCTAAGATCATCACTCTACCCGGCCCTTTTGGTACTTACATGTCTAATCACCATTTTGTTCACTCACTAGAAGAGCCGGTTACCATTGTCCACTTAATATCCACTTTAGAATTTTGAATACGGGGTTTGGTCATCACTTTTCGGATGCATGATGCATGATGTAAGTTTTGCGACAGGTTTGAAAACACGGGGGTTTTAGAAGTACTTTGAAATAGAAACTTTGAATTGATTGAAATTTTTGGAAAAGGGAATTGGAGTTAGAATAGAAGTTATGACCGCACCATTTTAGGTTGCCTACGTATCTCATTTGGCGAGAATCAGGTCATTCGTAGTTCGGGCAAGAGCTTGATGGAAAATAGGCGCGTTAGGGCCTTTGGAAAATTGGAAGACACTTTGTGATCTTTGAAAAAAGTTTGAAGACGTTTTGAGGTCTTTGGAAAAAGTTTACAGACACTTTGAGGTCTTTGGGAAAAGAGACCTTGAGAGTTTTGATTTGAAATCGGGTAATGGAGTGTTTTGAGATAGAACGTAGGAACTCTTGAAAGGGGGTTTAGAAATGTATTTGGAACAACTCAAGGGAATTTTGGAAAGTGCTTTTGAAATGACTCAAGAGAGTTTGGAAAATGTCTTGAAGTTTTGTTTAGAAACCTTGGAAGTATGATTTTGAAATGTTGAAGAGGTTTTCGAAAATGGTTTTTGAAATCACCTAGGACTTGGGAGTTCTAATATGGACAACCTTGGAGTTTATTCTTGATATATCACTTTCCCTTGGAATCCCTAACCATGAGAAGGGTAGGGACACCTTAGGGTTGTGAGTTCTTGAAGACATTTCTAGAAATGATTTAAAGATAGGGTGTAGGAGGAGTTGGTTTTTGAAATCTCAAGAGAATAGGAGGTCTTCAAAAAATGGGTGATGAGAATAGTTTTGGATAGAAAGACCATTTAAAAGGGGTTCATGAGTTGGGACCTTGAAGTACGCTAACCTATGTTGGGTTGGTCTAAGGTTAGGGGTGACCTAAGGCTAACTAACTCGGGTTAGGTTAACCTAGGGTTAACTAACTTGGGTTAGGTTAACCTAGGGTTAAGGTGACCTAGGGTCAACTAACTTGGGTTAAGTTAACCTAAGGCGAGAGAACTAGGGTCAAGCTAACCTAGGGTTGGATAACTAGGGTCAAGTTAACCTAGGGTTAAATTGAAAGATGATGTTGAAATGTTGTTTGATGCACTTTTTGGGAAGAGTTTTGGAAAACAAAATATGTTATGCAATGAACTTTATTAGGGCATCTTTTTGAAGATCATTTCCATGAAAATTTGACTCTAGCCAAGAGTATGATTTGTATGGTTGGTGTTTGGAGACCATTCCAAGGAAAGCCCTCTCATGACCATTATAACCATTATCTTGGCAAGAGTGCAAGTGGTCAAAAATCAATATGATAACAACTTTTTGAAGCACCATTTTTAATGCAAAGATGGAGAGAATGAATTTTTAGAAACCAACTTTCGAAAAGGATTTTAAAAACCATTTTCCAAGGAGACCATTCCATCAAGAAAGGGTTTCTATTGCCAAACAAAAGGGAGACCACTCAAGAGAGGGCTCCATGGGGCCATTTCAACCACTAAACTTAAAAGAATAGAAACCTTAGAATTTGGAGAGCTAGAAAAAAATTCTTATGCAAGTCAAAATGCCATGATGCCAAAAAGATAGTTAAGGGTTAGTATGGGATCTTCTAGGGCATGATTTCTAAGGTCTCATCCTAAACTTCAAGGAGCCAACTCTTGGAACTATTTTTGAAAGAGATATAGAGTTTGGAAATGGTATGAAACTAAGAGTAATGTAAGCATTGTAAAATATGGTAATAAGCATAAAAATGAAATCAAGCACACAAGACATGATCAAAATAGTAATATGCAAAGGGTCATGATCACATACAAGGCTTTTAGACTACACCACATAAACAAGGGGCTCCTAGGCCATACCATCTTAAAGTAGGCGTGTGAGAGATCCCCCTACGTGGTGGCTCTCACTTGCTTTCCTTTAGGCATGATCTAAGAGCCCTCTTGGCTCAAGCATGCAAGAATGGGGGGTTGAAGATGGGGATTAAAATAAAGAATAGCCTAATAAGCTAGGAGGGAGAAGAGAAGAGTGGGGGAAGACAAAAATATAAAAGGGATACCACCTTTTACCTTCAACACACTTATAGTCTTCAATGGATGTCTTGATTAGAGCTTGGATGACTTCAAGAAGGCTTGAAGGGCTGAAAGGGAGTGTTTAATGGTGTATAAGGCTAAGTAAGTGAAGTGTATGGGCTTTAGGGAGGTAGAATCTAGCCTAAGTGTTGGAGGAGGAGAACATGTATGGAGATTTGAGGTTCTGGAGTAATTTCAGCAGGGCTTCCTATCAATTTCGGAGTTAGAATATGCAAAGGGGGGTCTGATATTTATAGGTAATCTAGAACATGCCTGGCGCATGTAGTACATACGCCTGTGTAAATTTTTACACAGGCGCATGTACTACATACGCCGGTACTATTCTATTAGGAGAATGCCACGTGGCACCCAGAGTACTAGTTAAATCTCGATGATTGATCGAAATTTGGTCGATCTGATCAAAATCTTGGTGCATGTAGCATACACTTCGTCACCGAAAAGGTTCATTTAAAGTTTGTCTTGATAATTGAGCCAACCGGGAAGGTTTCGGGGGAATCGGTCGCACCTAGGATGTTCTCTTAGGGTTTTTGGTGAACTTTTGTGTTTTCAACAAGTTCGAACGGCATTCGAAAGTTTGAGATATCATCTTGAAAAACGTGTGTAAAATGGCATCTTTGCGAAGCATCTGTGATACGCTCCGTAGAGGTTCGAAAGTAGCTGTTTTTGTATCGCATGATCAAGGCCTTCGGGAAGTGATCTCTTCGATCGGACCATACCGATAGAAAGTACTCTGGAAGTAATTTCAAGAATTTCCTAATTTACGCATTTCTTAAGTCGTTTGATGGTGTGTTTCAATCAAGGAATTGGAGAGAAAGTCAACCTTGGTGCAGCGTCTGCAAGACGCTCTAGGGGTTGCCGAAAGTTACAATTTTCGAGCCATAAGATGAGGAGCTTCGGGAAGCAATCTATCCGATAGAAAGACCTGTGAACGAGCTTTCGGGAATTCCCTAATTTACGCATTTCTCAAGTCATTTGACGGTGTGTCATAACTAGGGAATCGAGGGAAAAGGTAATTTAGGCAGAGTGTTTGTGAGACGCTCCAGGGAACTTTTATCGAGTCATGGGTGTTTAGTGTCATGAGGTCTTCCTTCATTTAAAATAGGGTTCATGACAAGATTCGTCGTTCAGTAACCTAAGACCGGTGTTATTTTTAGGGCGCATTTGGGCTATCAGGGGCAAAATGGTCGTTTTGACCAAGTTTGTTTGAAAACAGTTAGAAATGGTTCGGAGTATTGTGTTAAGCATGCCCAGTCATTCATAGATGATCCTGAGAGGGTCTTTTACTGTTCGATGGGATCTGTGCGGTGTCGGGGTGTTCAGGGGTAAAATGATCATTTTAACTGGGGTCAGCCGGAATGGGACCGGAATTGGACCGGATGGCATGTAGAGTACGCCTAACAGTTTAGTAACACTTTGGAAGGGTGGACTTACCGTTTTAAGGGATTTTAAACTTTCTCAAAACATACCTAGAGGCCCAAAGGGCAGGTTTGGTTATTAGGCCTCTATTGGGCCCAGTGGGCCCGAGAAGTGGTCGACTGAATGGATAGGGGTTCGAAGTTTATTTGGGCTTGAATGTGCTTACGGAGTTTTGAAAAGGAGTTCGTTCAGGCCGAAGACTGCTGAGTGGGCAAAAATGGGGTGCTTACACTGTGGACCTCTACAAGGCTAAGACGAAGATCGAGGTACTCCAAGCTGTAATGGTCAAGTTCAAGGTGAAGGAAGAGGCCATAATGATGAGGGGCGAAAAAAGGGCGGCCAGTGACCTGGCCATTCAGATGACGAATCTGAACCGTAGCATCTTCCGAGAGGGCTGGAGCGGCACCTTTATTTTTACCGAGGTAGACAAGTCCTCTGATGTCTGGCACTTGTGCCCTGATTACTTCGACACTACTGAGGACGGTGTTGTTGATCTAAAAAATGTGATAGCCAACGCCGAGTATAGCAGACAACTTACTTTGGAGGCTACTGCCGAAAGGGAGAAAGCTACTGTTGAATCATCTAAGGCTATAGAAGAGGCCGTAGATGACTGGGCGACGCCGTTTGTGCAGCTGGGGGAGAAGTCGGCAGAGTGATAGAGTTTTAGTTTTCCTTTTTTGGATATCTTTTTGTAACTAACCTTCTTATCTTTAATGAAAGTCTTGTTTTACCTTTGTCTCTGTATTACTTTCTCTCGGTAAATGTTGAACAGCTGTTCGGCTCTTTTTTTATTGCTGAAATTCATTTCGTATTATGTTTGTATGACTATCTCTTCATTGGCCGACTTGTCCAACTTGGATATGACTAAGTTTTTGCACTTGGTTTTTATGGCTTTCTTTGGCCGACCTTTCCAACTTGGACAGGACCAAATTTTGACACATGGTTTTTGTGGCCTTTATTGGCCGACCTGTCTGACTTGGATAATACCAAGTTTTTACACATGATTTTTGTGGCCTTCATTGGCCGACCTGTCCAACTTGGACATGACCAAGTTTTTACTCTTGGTTTTTGTGGCCTTCATTGGCTGACCTGCCCAACTTGGATAGGACCAAGTTTTGACACTTGGTTTTTCGTTTATTCCTATAGTGCTATGAGTAGATTTGCTTGAACAACAGCATATTCTATTGATCTCATAAAAACTTTACACACTTGTTGAGTTGTTACATCATATGGGATCCTGCACTACTGGTAGAACTTCTTTAGGTTGTTTGCATTCCAAGGTTGAGGCAACTGTCTTCCCTCTTCGATAGTTTCCAGTCGGTATGCGCCAACGCCGACCTGGGATGCCATTCGATAGGGGCCCTCCCAGTTGGGGCCGAGCTTTCCATCTGCTAGGTTTTTTGTTGCCCCCAGCACTTTTCGTAAAACTAGGTCACCTGGAGCAAAGTTTCTCGGACGAACCCATTTTTTGTAGAAGCGTCTTAATTGCCGCTGATATTCGATAAGTCTGATCAAGAAAGCTTCCCTTTTTTCTTTGGCAAAATCCAAATCTTTTGCCAGAGTCTGGTCATTAAGTTCGGTATTGAATGCTGCTGATCTGATCGTTGGTAGTCCTACCTTCAAAGGTATGACTGCTTCCACTTTGTAGGCCAAAGAGAAGGGGGTTTGGTCGGTAGACCTTCTTGGGGTGGTCCTATAGGACCATAGAATGCTGGGTAGCTTCTCCACCCATTTCCCTTTAGCCCTCTCCAACATCTTTTTAATCCCATTGAGCATAGTTTTGTTCAAAATCTCAACTTGCCCATTGCACTGTGGGTAGGCCGGTGTTGAATAATAGTTTCTAATCTCGAGTTCATCACAGAATGACCTGAACATGTTGCCATCAAATTGGGTGTCGTTGTCCAAAACAATGGCACGAGGAATGCCGTACCTTGTCACTATGCTTTTCCAAGCAAACCTTTTGGCGTCGACCTCTCTGATGTTTGACAAGGGCTCCGCCTTCACCTATTTAGTGAAGTAATTTGTCGCCACAATGAGGAACCTCTTATTCCCTGGAGCTCAAGGCAAGGGCCCCACTATGTCCAGCCTCTACTAGGCGAAAGGCCATGGACTGGTAATGGTTGCGAGATCCTCAGCAGGCTGGTGTATGATAGAAGAATACCTCTGACACTTTTCACACTTGAGGACGTACTGGGCTGCGTCTTTTTGCATATAGGGCCACCAGTATCCTTGTAAGATAGCTCTATGTGCTACCGATCTTCCACCGACGTAACTTCCACATATTCTTTCGTGGATTTCAAATAGAACACCTTGCACCTTATTTGGGTGGACACAGTACAAGTAGGGACCTATGAAGGACCGACTGTAAAGTTCCTTGATTGGTGACAGCTAGTATCTGAGAGCGGCATGTTTGATTCGCCTGACTTCATTTTTATCCTCTGGTAGTTCGTCTTTGTCGAGATAGGAAATAATTGGGTCCATCCAAGATGGTCCCAATTGTTCTACAACCAGAGCTTCTTCTTCCTCATGAAATATGCTTAGCCCGGCTAAAGTCTCCACGTTGATTGTTTTCTTTGACCCTGACTTCAGGGTTGTTTCTAACATCGCTAGAGCGTCGGCATGGGAATTGTTGTCCTGGCTAATCTAGCAGAGTTTGTAACTGCCGAATTTGGTGAGCAACTCCTTAGCTTTCGCTAGGTACTTTGTCATTCTATCATTCTTTGCTGCGTATTCTCCCGTAATCTGGTTAATAACTAACAAGGAGTCCTTATAGATGACAATCTCGGCAATTTTCAGTTGGATGGCTCAGCGTAGTCCGGCGAGAAGTGCCTCGTATTTATATTCGTTGTTTGAGGCGGTGAACTCAAGGTTGATGGCTTGTTCAATGGCCAAACCGTCTGGTTTAATGAGCATTATGCCCGATTCTACCCCCCGTCATTGGAGGCTCCGTCGACGTAGAGTTTCCAATGATCAGCATTCTCCTAAAGATCCAAGGGGGGGTCGTCGTGCTATTGAGCATGAGGTGGTGTTTGGTCGGCTTCGGGTGGTAGTTCAACCGAGAATTCTGCAATGAAATTTGCAAGCACCTGCCCTTTCACAGCCGATCTTGGATGAAACTTGATGTCAAACTCCCCCAACTCCACAGCCCATTTTGTCAATCTGCCAGAGAAATCAGCCCTTTTGAGGAGAGGTGTGAGCTGGTAATCTGTGAGGACGTTGATGGCATGAGCTCTAAAGTAGTGCACTAATTTGCAGGATGCTACCACCAGTGCGAGTGCCAATTTCTTTAGGGGTAGGTACCTACTTTCCGCCCCAAGAAGAGTTTTGTTGACATAGTAGACAGGCAACTGTTGCCGATCTTGTTGCTTGAGTAGTATGGCGCTGATTGCATGCTCCGATACTGCGAGGTAGAGGAAGAGTTCTTCGTGCTTAAATGGGGTGGAAAGTAAAGGTGGTTGGGTCAAATATTTCTTCAGATCATTGAGGGCTTGGTCACATTTCGGAGTCCATTTAAACTGTTCACGTTTTTTAAGAAGCTGGAAGAATGGTCAGCACTTGTTCGAATATCGGCTTATGAACCTGTTGAGTGCTGCTGCGATTCTAGTCAACTTTTGTACTTCTTCAGCATTCTTCAGGGCCTGAACGCTCTGAATTGCACTAATCTGTCGTTGATCCACCTTAATGCCCCGATGTGTAACCAAGAACCCTAGGAATTTCCCTGACCTGACTCCGATGACGCACTTTGAGGCATTTAACCTCATCGTGTAGTGCTTTAGGATATTGAGTATGTCTTTGAGATCGTCCAGATGGGAGTTGTTGATTTTGCTCTTCACTACCATATCATCGATGTAAACCTCCATAATGTTGTCGATATGGCTTTTTAACATTTTGGTGACCAATTGCTGGTACGTAGCCCCAGTATTCTTCAGACCAAAGGGCATTACTTTGAGCAAAATATACCCCTTGAAGTGATGAAGGTCGTCTTCTCTTGATCGTCCAGATGGAGGGAAATCTAGTAATACCTCCGGTAAGCATCCAACAAACTCATCCTTCTGAAACTAGCTGTTGCATCCACGAGTTGGTCGATCTTAGGGAGGGGGAAGGGGTCTTTGGGGCATGCTTTGTTCAAATCAGTAATGTCCACACAAACCCTCCATTTTTCGTCATTCTTCTTCACCGCTACTGTGTTCGAAAGCCAGCTCGGGTAATGGATTTTCCGAATTGCCCCAGCTTCCAAAAGTTTATCGGTTTCTTCAATAACGGCGTCCACATGTTATATTGCCGCCCTCCTCCCTTTTTGGACCACATGTTGGCATTTTGGGTTGACATTCAACCTGTGGCAAGCGACTTTAGCATCAATCCTCAGCATATCATAAGGAGTCCAGGTGAACACCTCAAGGTTTTTTGTCAACAGCTCGATTAAAAAGTTCTCCTCAATTTTGGATAAGGATTTGCAAATGACAAAGTACTTATCATCCTGCCGATCGATGTGTATCTTCTTTAGTTCTTCCACAACCTTGTTCTTCGGCGTCTGCCCCATATCGTCAATAGTAGGGGTGTTCTCGTGTAGCTCTATCATCTGTACTTTTTTGGCCTTTGTCTCTATTGTGCATGCCGTCAGAAAACATTGTTTGGCAGCCACTTGGTCTCCCCTTATTTCCCCGACTCCTCCGAGGATCGGGAATCTGATCAGCTGATGCTAGGACGAGGGGATAGCTTTCATAAGGTATAACCACGTTCGTCCCATGATAGCGTTGTAGGGGGGGGCACGTTGACTACCGAGATTCCGTCTGCAACGTAATTCCTCCAGCAGTTATAGGAATTGTTACATTCCCTAGAGGCCAAACTGGGTCTGAGCTGAATCCGACCAACGGGTTAAGTGATGGTTGGAGGTCAAACTCCTTGAGCTCCAATTTTTTAAACAGGCTGTAGTACATGACTTCGGACGAGCTTCCTTGGTCAATAAGCAACCTTCTCATATCACAGTCCGCCATTCTTAGTGTCACAACCAGGGCGTCATTATGAGGAGTCTGTACCCCTACGAGGTCTTCGTCAGTGAAGGTGATAGATGCAGGGCCATTGCCAACTTTGACCTTTTTGCTCGGTGGTTGGATCTGCATTACTTCCCTCAAGTGTGCAGCCTTTTGTACCTCAGCTCGGTATCTATGTGAATCCACGGTTCTTGATTCAGCTGAACCGTGTAGTACATTGATTACTCGGACTGGTCTTGCTTCAATCTCCTTCTATGGGACGTCCTCCATTCGCGTTTGCTCGGCCTCACTTTTTTTCTTATCCCGATCAATAAATTGGTCGAGATGGCCAGCCTTGGCTAAATCTTCCAAGTGGGTCTTGAGATGCTGGCACTGTTCCTTCTTATGCCTCTTCTCTCGGTGGTAAGAGCAGAACCTCTTTTGGTCTCGAGACGGTGGATCCCCTCCTAGCTTCAGAGGCTATTTGAAAAAAGGTTTGTCACGAATCTGGGGCAAGATTTTATAGATGGGATCTTTACAGATTGTGTAAACCCCATCATTCACCTTTCTTCCTAGATTGTTGTCTTCTTGTTGGGGTTTCTTAGCTTCCTTCTTATTTGTCTTCTCGGCGACAATGCTGACCTTTGCTGGACTTGGCTGAGGCACATCTTCATCTAATCTTGCATAGCGCTCGATTCTTAACATCAATTCTTGTACGGTGAGAGCCGGCTTCTTCATTAAGGATTGTTGCAAACGATGCTCCCTGGGAAGGCCGATCTTAAATTGAGTCACGGTCAGTTGCTTGCTGCACTCATCAATCTCGTTGTAAGCCTCCCAGTAGCATCGCGTGTACGCCTGCAATCCTTCTCCCTCATCTTTCCATAAGGTTAGTAAGAAATTGACCTCTTTGCGTTAAATTGGAAAAGGCGTCTAAAGTGAGTTCGAACGATGAATAGTACAGATCGATCGGTGAATAGTGACATCTGAAGTGAGTTCGAACGGTGAATAGTGGCATTTGAAATGAGTTCGAACGGTGAATAATGGCGTTCGAATGGTGAGCAGGCATTCGAAGTGTGTTCGAAAGGTGCGTCAAACGGTGTCATGCCAAAATCAGGTTCGAAGACTGTTCAATAGATTCAGAGAGCATAAAAGCCCTCCGAAGAGTGTTAGAAGTACGTTCGAACGGTCAACTTGGTGTTCAAAGTCTGTTTGAACGATGCGACAGGGCTTCCTATTATTTCTGCTTTCTATATAAGGTGGGATTGTTGTTATTGTTGGGGGAATTGTTAGGGTTGACGTTTTTCTAGGGTTTTATAAGTATATTAGAGTAGTTTATTCATAGTTTTCATTCAGTTTTCAATTATTGTAATCACATTACTTAGTCTTTCAATAAATTTACATATAACTTTGCATATCTATGATTATGATGAGTAGCTAGATTTCATCTTGGGATTAATTGTGAAGATTAATTGAAAATCTTGGATGAACAAAGGAGGTAAGATTTTGGATTTCAAAGTTAAAATTTTCTTTCTTCTTTCTTCTTCTTTTTTGTTCTAGAAACCTTCGAAAACCTGGATGTTTGATTATGTTCGGTAACGTTTATGCCTGAATCTAAATTTAGTATATGCGCTGTGCGAATCGATGTTTGGTAACGTTTATGCGTGAATCTATATTCAGTATATGCGCTGCATGAATCGATGGTACTCGTCCTTGATTCTAACAATCCGATTTATTCTACAAGTTGAAATTTTGAAAAACACTTATTTTTATCGCTAAATCTTTCGAATCCGAGACTCGCGACGTAGTCGAAGGATTTAAGTTATTAAATTATCTCCTTCGAAATTCCAAGAGACACAATTGGTTGGAACGATTGATCCTAGGACTTTTTATTTCTTAGTTTAAATTATATAACAAATCTTTTCTCAACCTAAAATCAGATTTTTGTTTATTGGAGTGTTTTTCCTAAGTTTTTGATCCATGGTAAGTTTTCCTATTCACGTAAACCATCTTCTCTGTAGGATCAACCTCGTACTTACGAGAAATTATTACTACATCGCGGCCGTGCACTTACAGTTAAGTATCACCCTTTTAGGGAGCGATCACCTTTTCGTCGTACAGAGTGAACTTTGGTGGGGTGAACTTTCAAGGAATTTGATGGGACTCAATTTCCTCTGTGAATGGTGTGGACACAATCTGGTCCAAAGCCTTTCTGATCAGGTCGTGGGCTGTGCGGTCCTTAGTTTGCTGCTTCTTGTCCTCTAGCTTTTCGTTAAACCATTTCTCCTAATCTTTTTGCTGTCGACCATCATCCGCCCGTGCTTCGTTCTGTGGAGTCTTGCTCCTTCTTCGGCGCCGATCTGATCGCCTATCCTTGCAACGCCTGGTGCTAGATGTGTAGCTTCCCCTCACTTGCGGTGCTGGAACGTCCCTGCTTCTTGCAATTCTTTTACGGTTCGGGCACTTTTCTCTCCCACGCCTGTCTCTTCCAGAGATTGCCTTTCTCATGACCCGAACCTGATAGGTAAGGTAGGCAATCTCTTCGCCGCGCCGCCAAGTCTCCCTTTTAGCCGAACTAAGCGTATCTTCATTTGGGACGTGTCTATTAGAGGGTGAGGGGGCAAGGTCCCGGTGGTGGTTTCTGTGAAAATTTCACTCCCTGACATAGTCCAAATTCCTCCGCAGTCCGTCTTGTGCTTCCTGGTGGCTCTCAGTAGGGGTTTGCATCTCCGACCTTAATATTCTGCCTCGATGCCGATCTACTGTGGTAGATTGGCAGTGCGCCGAATTGGTTTGATCTTTGCTAGAGGAGGCTTCGTTACCTCGTTCATTATGGTTCTCTCCTCTTCCCCTTCAATCGTTCAAACTCATGGTTATCTTACCCTTCCCACAGACGGTGCCAATTGTTGGTGGAATTTTTCAGGAAGGTCTGACCGATCACTGAAGCCAATGTTGATGAATCCAAACTCTCTACAAGAAAGAGAAGTTAGAATGGGTCGACCCTTGTTGGGCCGATCACACTCCGATGATTAAGTTAGCAAACTTAATCAAAAGTTGAATAGATATAAGTTGTGTGTATACTTTGAGTTAATTGTCCATACCTGACTCTTCAGGTCTTTGGTATTTATAGCGTGATCGATGGAGTGTTTTGCTCCTGGCCTACCAACAGGTCATCATGGCCTGTTGGGTAGGTTTCATCATTTGCCGCTGACTGACCGTATGCAGGGCTTGCCTTACGGTCGCTGAAGAATCCGGCTGATTGGACGTGCAGGTCGACGTCGCGTGGAGAACCATTGGTGCATTTAATGCAAGTCAACTCCATATTTAATGTTTTGAGACCGCTAGCGACTTGGGCTCACCTTTCGCTGTTTGGGCCAAGGTCGACATCAGGTCGGCACCTTGGGCTGGACCGTCCTTTAGTACTTGATTCGGGCCGCCCAGCAGCCCAGCTTCAATTTGTGTTAATTAAGCTTATCCAGATAGATTGAGCCGTGTGCATTGACCCCACACATATATATGTGTACAATATAGGATCTAGACCTAATATTTTAAAGGGGGGTTTTGCTTCTTTTTCTTAGTGATGAAGTTAGTCTGTGTTTACGTAATTTGTGATCAAGCATATGCTTAGAAACTACTATTTCAGCATAAAAATGGATTAGCACCTACTGAAGCAGAGTACCAAACCCCACCTAAACTATGCAAGACAACAACATAACTGCACAGAAATACCCATATTATATCTCATATGGAAAATTGTAATAAATTCTATTAGTCCTGCCATGGGATTAATACCAAAGAGAGGTTCCTCAAGTGTATAAGTGCTATATATTATTGATTTTCGTCTCTGAACGGCAAGCAACATAATTATCTTTTTCAGGATATGTTCATTCTTGTTCTACTGGAATTTGTGGTGGACTAATAAAATTCAAAATACATAAGGAGAGACATAAAGATAAACCACCAACTTCTATGTTCATTTTTCTTCTCTACTTCACCACTATATCACATAGCATATTTATACACTTCTACTAACAAGTATCTAGGCATGTACATGTACCAAGTATATTAATACATTTGTGACCCTTTATCTACAAACATGAATCACTTTACATATGTATCATATAGATTCATTTTTATAGAATTATCTAGAATATCAAGTTTACTTTCCAACACCCCATTAAATTTCAATAAAATTGCCAATTAGATGTTGAAATCCACCACCTTCAATGGCAATAATCTTCATAAACATCTTCATGAATGTGTAAATTTTGACTTTGGATCTTCTTGGGAAAAAAAAATACTATTCCATTTGTTCTTCACATGCTTGTATAGTATCTTCGAATGAGCATCATCTAATTTATTAATTTGCATACCATTGATATCCTTCATTCTTGTATTTTGCATTTCTTTGCTCTCGTGGATCAAAGAACTCTTCTATATTCACCCAACCTGTATTTGCAAATAATAACTTCTAGAAATCATCACCTTGGTTTTCCTTTTCATGCTTCAATGACACTTCGTCCTTTAAGACAAATGTGTAGTACTCCTCGTCGACTTGAACAACAATATAATAATTGTTAATTCTTCCTTCCAACTTCGGTGAGGGAGTACAAATAATTTATTCGTGCAATGAGAATGAGAAAAGTAAAGTATATTCTTACATGTAAGACATACCTAGATGTGCTAACTTATGATCTGGGATGTCATAAACATTTTCTCTAACATTTTGTTCTTTGACCTTCTCAGCTTTTTCAATTTTCTTTTCAACATATTCATCTTTATTTTCCACTAATTCCATTTTCCTTTTCCACTAAATTCACTTTCATTTTTTAATTTCATAATTAACAAATTCTTCTCGTGCTTCTTTCTATTACACTTTTTCACATTCTTTAGTTTCTTTATCTTCATTACCATGGAATTCTTTTTCATCATGCTGTATGCAATCACGTCCAAAGTCTTCAAAACTTTCATTTTGTCATGCCTTGATTTTCAGCTCCCAGCCGTGTTGGCTCGGTAAAAGCCTGATACTCTCTCTGTTAGAATCTATCCTCCTAGAAGGACAAGTACGACAGCGGTTTAATTTTAAAAACTTAATTTGACTAAGGGCTTTTTAGAAACATTTGGAATCACCACCTAATATAATTAAAGATGTGCTATGTCACCTAAAACTAAATGCAATCCTAAGACTAAACTTAAGTTTTTCTAAAATGCTTCAAAACTGCCTTCATAGGAAGGTTTTGGAAAATGAGGTTTTTAGTAACCTTGTGAAAATGTTTTAAAACCCTTTTGAAAACATAACTCCGATTTGATCTTCGAAATAGAAATCTATTGTCCGAGAGTTGGTTATGTGTAGAGAAGATATCCTAAAATCATTACCCTACCCCGCCCTTTTGATACCTACATATCTATTCACTCTTAATTCACTCAGTAAATCACCGATTACTTAATATCCACTTACATCCATTTTTATAATTTTTGAAAATAGGGCCCGATCACCACTTTTAGAACGAATGATGCATGATACATGTTTTTGAAATAGTAAGAATTTTTTTGTAATAAGACTTGAAATGGAAGTTTTGATTGGAGGAAAGTTTTAAGAAGTGACATTTGACTTGAAGTAAGAGTTATGACTGTACCTATGAAGGTTGCCTATGTATCTCATTTGATGAGAAACAGGTCTTTCGTAATTCATGCAAGAGCACGATCTGAAAATGGACTGGAGGAGTCTTGGAAGGTTTTTAAACTTTGGATTTAAGAATTTTGACTTGAAATTGGACTTAGGAAAGTTTTGCAATCAACTCAAAAGAGTTTGAAAAGTTTTGAAAGCTTGATTAGGAATTTTCAAAAATAGAGTTTAGATTGGAACAATGTAAAAACTCTTGTGAACTTATTTTTGAAAAGTTTTAAAAATTATTTTTGTATACCTTGTGAAAGATATGTCAAATATTTCATCACCTTTAAGAGAATAGATATTGAAAAACGAAACTTCTCTAAGCTTATGATTTTTTTTTAAAAACAATTTTAGAAAAGGGCTAGAAATTTCCTTTAGGGCTTAGAGAAACTTTTAGGGCTATGGAACCCTAGTTTGGTATCTCACTTTTTCTTGAAAAACCTCAACCATGGAAGGACTAAGGTTCTAATCAAGAATGTGACTCTTGAAAATCTTTTTGAAAGAGATTTTTTAAAACCTTTAAGGTATAGAACCCTAATAATGAACCTTGAAGGTTTCATTCAATGTATCTCCTTCTCTTAGAAACCCTAATCATGAGAGGGTTAGGATCACATTAAGGTTGTGAGTTTGTTTAGTACACTCCAAAAGTGTAATCATAATGCTTTAATTAGTAGATTGATAACCCTAGTATAGGTTTAACTTCGCCTTTTTAGATATAATTGTCCCTTGATCGCTCCCTAAAAGGGAGATACTTAACCGCAAGTGCACAGCTGCGATGTAATAATAATTTCTCGTAAGTATGAGGTCGATTCCACAAGGAAGATGGTTTACGTAAATAGGAAAACTTACCGTGTATCAAAAATCTTAGGAAAAACACTCCAATAAACAAAAATAAGATTTTTGGTTGAGAAAAGATTTTTTTATCTAATTTAAACTAAGAGCTAAAGAAAAAGTCATGGGGTCAATTGATCGAATCAATTGTGTCTTTTGAAATTCCGAAGGAGATAATTTAATAACTCAAATCCTTCGACTACGTCGCGAGTCTCAGATTTGGAAGATTTAGCGATAAAAATAAGTGTTCTTCAAAACTTTAACTTCTAGAATAAATCGGGTTGTTAGAATCAAGGACGAGTACCATCGATTCGTGCAGCGCATATACTGAACCCAACTCATGCATAAACGTTACAAGGCAGCATATATATTGAGTGTGGTATTCACGCATAAGCATTACCGAACATAATCAAATATCCAGGTTTTCAAAGGTTTCTAGAACGAAGAAGATGAAGAGAGAAAAACTAGAAGATTTAACTTTAAAACCAAGAACATACCTCATTCGTTCATCCAAGATATTCAATTGATCTTCACAATTGATCCCAAGATGGAATCTAGTTACTCATCATAAACTTAGTTACGCAACGTTGTTTTGAAAATATAATGAAAGACTGAATAATCTGATTACAGGTATTGAAAACTGAATGAAAACTATGAATAAAACTCTAATCTACTCCTAAAACCCTAGAAAAACGTCAACCTTAGAAATCCCTTTAAAAACATAGAAAACCTAAATCTATTCTACTACCTACTAATTTGTCTACAACTAAAAAGTGAGTTAATATACAAATTCCGTCGTCAGTTGTACGGACGGTTCCAATTGAGTGCTCAGATGGACTGAGTCCCTTCACGAAAGTTGTAGGGCTCGAAAAGTTATATGAAATCGACATATTATGAGCCTGAATAGCCTTTCTGATTTGCGAGATATGGGCTTCCAAAGTTTCAACTCTGGGTGCTTCAGCAGCTTGTACCTTGATAGCAATCTCTTGAAACCTATGATTAAATTGCATTCGAAATCATTCCATTTAAGCTCAAAACCGTTTGAACGCCTAGGCCACCATTCAAACGCCACGGATAACCGTTCGAACGCTGCGTCCAACGCACTTCGAACGGGAAAACTTGCTCTCTAAATCTATCAAACGCACTTCAAACCTGATCTTGACGTGATACCATTCGACATACTGTTCGAACGCTTCTGTATACCATTCGAATGCCCTTGAGGACAGTTCGAACGCCCTTTGAACGCCGAATCCATTTTAGCGTGAATTTGTACTTTTTAAGCCCAAATTCCTGAAAACATATATAAAACTAAGTTAGTAACAAATTAGGACTAAAATAACATAATTAAACATGTTACCAAACTAACAAATAGCTAATTAAGACATGTAGATTGCACTTTTAGAGTACAATCACACCCCCCAACTAAGCTTTTGCTAGTCCCTAGAAAAATACTAACACTAAGAACCTATCTCCATTTTCATGGGAGTCACGAGTGCATTTAGCATATGCACTAAGCCTTTAAACCCCTAGGTTGCCCCTAGTGAACGAGTGGTGTCTCGTGAGGGCTTACAGTAATGAATACCCACAAACATTTATCCACGTAATGTCAATACGATATCAAAGAACATGAAATATGTATTAACCTCGTTCAAGTCAAGTTTCAATCTACCTAGATCATGAATCAGTGCAAGGTAAAGGCATAAAACAGTGAAGAAATAGATTACATTGAAGTGTACTATCAATGGCATATAACTCTAATGTCTCAAACTCATACAATTATATCTCTTATGCTTTGATCCAAGTCTCACAAGGCATACACTCAACTTTCAACATGAACACACAGGGTCTCTCAATGGAAAGCTCATTTTAAGAGTAAATATACAAGACATGCAAGTAGAGCAATTCCAATCATCAAAAACCGATAAGTTATAGGTGTATTGACTTGGCATAGCTTCATGAACGAACATTTACTGTTTAAGCAAAATTAGAGAATTGACATTAATGACTTATACACAATTGAATTAAAGATTCATGTAATTTCAGTTATTCTAAGGCCATGTGAAAGAAGAGCCAAGAATGGGAACAGAAGAAGAAATAACGAAACTAAACATATGCATTGCGCACTACACATGATGGTCAATAAACACACACTTCCCGATTCCCAACTTTACAATAATCTTATACTTTTCAACTTCTTTCACTTCTTTTTCATTTGAAATTTTTTCTTTTTCTTTTCAACTCCTTTTCATCCCTTTCTTTTCTTTTCTTTTTCTTTTTTTTTTCTTTCTCCATACACTTTCAATTTCACCAATACATAAGCAATGCACCAACTCCAGAATTTAGCATTGACAAACTTTTAAACTCATGTGTATACGAATATCGAGAAAGAAATATAAACACGAATGGCTCAACGGAATGAAATGGCCTTTACTTTTATAATTCGAAAACCATATCAAATCAAAACTTCAAGAGTGTATAAGATGTCAATAAATCCAACTAATACTCAGTATGTAAACTAAACTCAAGCATAATGAAGCTATTCAATGAATGAAGATCAATAAAATAACCTTGAATAAATGTAATCACTCTCAAAAAGTGATAAATAAACTCTAAAGCTCACAAGGTATAAAATCTCCACCTTATAAGGACATGCATGCATAAGAGAGAAACATAGAAAGATCATATAGCATACTAGTGTACAATAATGTAAACTCTCTCTTTTAATGGTTTTATGACAAAAACTTGCAATGCCTCACAACATCTAAGGTGAATCAAGCATAAACTCAAATTTAGTTTAATGCACGACTCAGAGTATCCTGGACATCATAAGCGAATTGACATGAATATAGATATGGTTCCTCAACATAATCACCAACACTTCCAATTGTAACAATAAACATAAAGAGTATATGGAAAAGTGTGAGAAATACAAACCAAAGTACCGAACCATATGATACATCAAACCTTTACCGAAGACTTCCAATTGTCCAAAAGGTAGATCAGTCATGAACTAATACCTGAAAATTACTCAATAAAGCATAACAAGGTTTGATAAAATAGAACTATTTTTTGAATTTTTTTATTTGATTTTTTTATGGATTTTTTTAAAATTTTTTAAATTTTAAATTTTTATATAAATAAAAAGAACAAAACCAAATAAACAAAAAGAACAAACCAAAACAAAAAGACTAGTAGTCTTTCCCTTCCTCCCAACTAGAATGATGCAATGTCCTCAATGCATGAAAATAAAGCATGAAATGCAATTAAATGGTGGGAGAAGAGAAAATAGGGTGCCTAGTGCACCCCAAGAATAAAGAAAAATCAAAGGAGGTATGCTGCAGAAAATCAAGGGGATTGCTGAATTTTCGGGTGTGTGCAAATAGCTTTGACACTCTTCACTAAAACAACCATATCTCTCTCCACAAGAAAGCAAATCATGCACCATTTTTTTTGTTGGAAAGTAGATTCATAGACCTTTCCATCCATATAAGATTTGCATGTTAATTCACTTCCAGTGGATTCAGGTTTCATTGTAAAGTTGGCTAAAAATAGGGTCTGCACTTTTTTTTTTTTTTTTTTTGAAACCGGACAACCATTTTGTTTTGCCTAAAGCACCCCCAACTTAGAATGAGAAAACAAACTAAGAAAACAAATAAAAAAAATTACTCCTATTCCTACGCAAATGAGAGAAAAAAATAAGCTAAGAAAACAAATAAACAAAACAACTATTCCTATTCCTGCCCAATTTTTAGAGAGAATCACCTAATGCCACAAAGTGGTAATTGTTTATAAGAAGCATATGGTGAAACTTGAGAGCTCCACTCCGAATAATTTGGAGGTGGATAATAGTCTTGTGGTTGTGCCGTGTATGCATCAGGACTTGTAGCAATAAAATTCCAAGGATAATCCATGATTAAGATGTATGCAAGACCAACCAACAAGTATTTGAAAACAACATATCCTCCCAATCCCACAACAATGATGCACAAACCTAATGTAACTAAAAGAAAAACAAAAATAAGTGCTCAAAAATAAAAGGTGGAACGAAGTTACCAAAAAGAGCTATTGAGTTTCCTCGTGTTTGTAGAATGATGGTGAAGTGCTTCCTCCCAAAATAAAATCTCCAAAGCTCGCCCACCAACGTAAAATGCAGCTTCCCCGGCAACAGCGCCAAAAACATAATCGCTCCCTAAAAAGGTGATACTTAACAGCAAGTGTACAGCCACAATGTAGCAATAATTTCTCGTAAGTACGAGGTCGATCCCACAAGGAAGATGGTTTACGTAAATAGAAAAACTTACCGTGGATAAAAAAATCTTAGGAAAAACACTCCAATAAACAAAAATATGATTTTCGGTTGAGAAAAGATTTTTTTATCTAACTTAAACTAAGAACTAAAGAAAAAGTCATGGGGTCAATCGATCCAATCAATTGCGTCTCTTAAAATTTCAAAGGAGATAATTTAATAACTCAAATCCTTTGACTATGTCGCGAGTCTCGGATTCGGAAGATTTAGCGATAAAAATAAGTGTTCTTCAAAACTTTAACTTCTACAATAAATCGGGTTGTTAGAATCAAGGACGAGTACCATCGATTCGTGCAACGCATAAACTGAACCCAACTCATGCATAAACGTTACAAGACAACGTATATACTAAGTGTGGTATTCACGCATAAGCGTTACTAAACATAATCAAACATCCAGGTTTTCAAAGGTTTCTAGAATGAAGAAGATGAAGAGAGAAAAACTAGAAGATTTAACTTTAAAACCAAGAACGTACCTCATTCATTCATCCAAGATATTCAATTGATCTTCACAATTGATCCCAAGATAAAATCTAGCTACTCATCACAAACTTAGATACACAACGTTGTTTTGAAAATATAATGAAAGATTGAATAATCTGATTACAGGTATTGAAAACTGAATGAAAACTATGAATAAAACTCTAATCTACTCCTAAAACCCTAGAAAAACATCAACCCTAGAAATCCCTTCAAAAACATAGAAAATTTAAATCTATTCTACTACCTACTAATCTGTCTACAACTAAAAAGTGAGTTAATATACAAATTCCGTCGTCAGTCGTACGGACGGTTCCCACGAAGTGCTCAGATGGGTTGGGTCCCTTCACAAACGTTGTAGGGCTCAAAAAGTTATATGAAATCGACATATAATGAGCCTGAATAGCCTTTCTGGTTTGCGAGATATGGGCTTCCAAAGTTTCAACTCTGCATACTTCAGCAGCTTGTATCATAGCTTCAGCAGCTTGTACCTTGACAGCAATCTCTTGAAACCCATAATTAAATTGCATTCGAAATCATTCCATTTAAGCTCAAAACCGTTTGAATGCCTAGGCCACCATTCGAACGCCACGGAAAACCGTTCGAACACTGAGTCTAACGCACTTCAAACGGGAAAACTTACTCTATGAATCTATCGAACGCACTTTGAAACTGATCTTGACGTGATACCGTTCGAACGCTTCTGTATACCGTTCGAACGCCCTTCGAACACCAAATCCATTTTAGCGTGAATTTGTTCTTTTGAAACCCGAATTCCTAAAAACATATATAAAACTAAGTTAGTAACGAATTAGGACTAAAATAACATAATTAAACATATTACCAAACTAACAAATAGCTAATTAAGACATGTAGATTGCACTTTTAGAGTACAATCATCCCGAATCTGTTTTGGTGGACTTTATGCAAGAATGGAGCTTAAATGGAGTAGAAACGGGCAGAAGTGCAGAGGAGCGTTTGAGTGTTGGTTCATACTGTTCGAACTCTAGGTAAAATCATGTGAAATGGGCCCACCATTTGAACGGCTGTTCGAATGGTCCCGAAGATACAGAGAGCCCATTTTACTGTTCAAATTAGGTTCAACAGGAGAGCAAAGATTCAAAGAGGCCTTCTCACGGATCGCTTCCTGTTAGCTAGGCATTTGAACGGCCGTTAGGGCATTCAAATGGTTCGCGCAACCCTTTTTACTATAAAATGCAGTTTTTAGGAAATTAGGGATCTAGCTTTATTTTCAGCTTTTACTTCTCCATTTTTAGACAGGTTGCAGGAATAGTTTTAGAGAGAGAAACTCTAGATTTCATTATTATTCTTCATTTTCGTTGTAATTAAGCACTAGTTTCATGATTCCAATGCAATTTCTTATTTCTTCAAATCAATTTCTCATGGAATCTAGTAGCTAAACCAACCCTTGGATACAATTGTGAAGATCAACCAAGGATTTTCTAATCTTCAATGGAGATATATGGATTTTCAATGTATCATCTTCTAATTTCCTCAATTCTTATTAATTGAAATGTACATCTATTAGAAAATCTAGATTCATGACTATATTTGGTAAGTCTTATACACAATCTTAGAATTGGTATAGAAATTACACAAATCAATGGTATGAACCTATAATTCTTATATTGAACACTATACTACACTCCATTGATAATGAATTCATGTTTTTATGGTTTAAATCTTCCGAATTAAGGATTCATGGAGTGATCCTTGTTTTGAGTTATAAACTCCTCTATTAAAGCCTTGTAGAGATTTGCTTGATTGAATCAATTATGTCCAAGACCTTTCTCATATCTTTAAATCTAGAGATTTCGTTGGAGGATAACCAAGTTTTGGTGCCATTGCCAAGGACCAAAGTCATGAAAGCAAACATTAAAGGACCTTGGGTTGGACAGCAATTGGTGAATTGGATCTCTATCAAATCTACGACGATGGAAAAATCTTCGACTAAGGCCATGGGTAACTTTGTTCCATCCTTCTGTGTGATAGCATGATATATTTTGATTTTTAATTTTCTCATTTATTTTAGGATTGTTTGGTTTGATTAGTTTCAAATTTTTATGGAATTGCATGGAAAATTCTATGGTGGATAGTAATTGGTGAATAGGCTTGTGTGTTGTATGCTTGTTAGTGGTATTATTATTACCTAAGGAGATTAGTGGTTTCAGTTGGATTGAAATTTCTTGAATTGGTGGAAGTTTGTAAGTGGAGATTGGAGGGTATTGGAAGGAAATTGGTGATTGTGGATTGTGAATTGACTTGTTGAGGCATGGATTGCCAATTTGTTTGTGCGTTGTATAATATTTTGTAATCGTGACTCATACGATAGGCATTCAAGAGTGAACCCCAATAACCATTCCATATGCTTGGTAGTTTATTTTCTCACACATCATCTCTACACATTGACATAGGCACAATGGAAAACCCTTCTCAACGGATTGAGAATGATGGTAATGGGAGTGTCCATGGTTATGGTAGTGTGGAATCACCTCCTCGTCGGTCTTTTAGAAACTACATTCAAGCTAATGAGAATAGAATGCAAGCACCATCTTTCCAGTCTCTGAGATATTGTATTCAAGCAAATAGGCAAAGGTATCCTTTTATCCGGAGTGGTGTGATCAATTCAACCTTGTAAGGGGACATGAGCGAACTTTTTCACCTCACTATCTACCCTCACCTCATGGTTGAATATGAATTGAATGCAAACAATGACATGTTTGAAAACAACCACTACAAGAAATTTGACATTTAGTGAGAAAAGTATTGGCGAGGGAACCAAATTTCACGCTAAAAATACCCTTTTAGCATGGAAAACCATGATTCCTCGTTAAAGTTTTCAAATGACCACATTCAGTAACAAACAAAAAAATTCGTCGCAAATACTCATTGCAAAATCTCTTACGGAAAATATTTTTCGGCGGGATGTATGGCGGGAGAGTGAATTTGCAATGAAAAAGTAAAATTCCTCACAAATAGAGATTGGGGGAAAAAGTATTAGCGAGAGGTCGAATAGATCGTCGCTAAAGGTTTTGAAGAATTGTTTTTGCAACAAAAGAATCTAGTTGCAAAAAAACTTCAATACTTATTGTGTTGAATTTTGTGCTCGTCTCTAATTCTAAAGGTATAAACCTTTCACAAGGCATACTGTTCCTCGCTAGACGTACAATATAAAGACTTTAACGAGGAACTGATGGGTTCTTTACTAAAAGAAGTAATCAATATATGTTATCATGACAAAATACAAACTTCCTTGCTAATGGTAACCACAAAAATAACTGGTGAAAATTTTTTGTTTGACGGGAAAAAATTATTAGCAAGGAGACATAAATTGCCTTGCTAATGGTGGTAAAAAATTAGTCTTTTGTAAGGAAAGTATAGATTCCTCGCTAAAAGGAGCAGCCAATTTTGAAGGACATGATAATTAAGACTTTATATGATATGTGGCTATGACTGATTTTCATACATTATTTCCACTTATAAAATATTAGTATAGTACTACTTACTACTCATACTTTAAAAAAAATTTTATTTATATTTGACGTGTGGAAAAACTAATAAATAAATGTATGTAACTAATCTATCCCATTTTATGTAATTACCAAATTATTTGGCATTTTTACTTAATAAATTATACTATATATAAAAACTTTTATAATAATTACATATCTATTAAATATATATTCATTTAAAGTGTTTGTTTTATTGCGATTTAGATGTCATATGTTCAAAACATGGCATACACTCTAAGTAAGACTGCATAATCTTATGAAAATGTCTAAACCATTATGAGAAATTACTTTCTTTTTTTTTTTTTTTTTTTTGATTAGCCAAAGCATATTTTGGTGTAGCAGTAAGTTTTTTTTTCCATTGAGACTTGGGTTTCGCAAGTTTGAAGTATAGAAGGCCATGTATATCTGACCATGCCCAAACCTACAGTAGAGGAGCCTTCTGCACTAGACAAATATAAGTTAACATGTGGGAGGTAAGGCTGCATACAATTGACCCTTCCTAGACCTTGAAGTCGGGGGAGTCTCGTGCATTGAGTTATTCTTTTATATATTCACTCATTGTGATTAATAATTTATTGAACTTGAAATATTTAATTTTTGTAACTAAATAATAAATATTTTATGTATTTCAACTTTTTTGGTGCCTAAATTAAGCTTCAATAACTAATAAATTGATCCATCAGAGTACTATATTAGGTTGGGCTAAATATTTTTTTTATTATTTCACAATTCGAAAAAATTTAAATCATGCGAAAAATCTAATTTGTTGACCAATAAATCCAATATATAGATGACATCTACTATTTCAATTTTAAGTTGGATTACATAGGACATCTTATTTTTAATTATTAATTAAGCACAAATATTTCAACAAGCATGTTTTTCATGACTATTTTTATGTATATAAAATTTTAAAAACTGTACTCTTTAAATTCATTTAATAATTATGAAATAAAAATACTTTTTTTTTTACTTAGTTATCCTTTTGGAAAATTGTACTTAAACTTGCTCTAAGAATACGGCCGGCTATCTTATACGCTCATGAGACAGATCTACGTTGAAACAGAAGGTGTGGGAGAGGAGATTAGAGACAAATATAGACTCTACAGAGAGGGCTCAAATCACTGTTGTTCAAGGACAATATTGGATGCTCTGTATGAAGATGAGTGGTCCAGTGTTGATAGATTCGAAACCTTGATCGTCGTTCATCATAAACAAGGTATGGGTTTGGGCTTATAAACCTTAGATGTTTTACAGTATATATCCACACAGAGTTGGGAGTTTCTAGGGGTTTCTTTTAGTTTGTATGAGCCTGAAGGTATTGAATAGAATTTAGGAGTTAAGAATGAATCTATATTGAATTTGAGAGTTAAGAATGAATCTATCTTCCTAGGAACTTAAAACTATAAAGAACTTACAGGGACAAAGGCTTTTTCTCACCGATACTCACATTGTTACGCGTTACAAATTAATCTATCTTCACCGTATTTTGGTATCCTTCCTCTGTTTCTACTTAACTGGCGGGGGTGAACAATATGTATTAGGTCTGATGTAGGGCATCTTATTGTTTGCTAACTTGTGCCCAAGGCATATGATTGGCAATCATCAATACTTCGTTTGGAATTCGAATTTTTGGTTGAAAAAATAAAAGAAAAGAAAAACGTGATGGAAAATATAACAAAATTACTCTTTCATTTTGTTCTATTTTCCTTTACCTTTTCTTTTTTCCACCAAAAATTCGGATTCCAAACGAAACATAAAGCAATTAGTGTGTTACCAAAGGGCTGCTCATGAAATTGTATCTTTATTGTCGACGCTGTTCATGTTCACTGTACACAGTGCACAATCAACATACTAAATACCATATATCAATCTTCTTGACATCATGTCGTTAGACTGAAATCCTTGCTTGCTTGTAACGGATTGTTTTCTTGCGGAAGTAATTCCAATATATTGATTATTCTTCATTCATCTACTGATCATTCTAACACTAGCATATTGGCTTTCAATTCCACAAATATTTTTCAAAACTCTCTTGGACCTTCATCCTCCTCTTCTATATCAAAACTCTCTTGGACCTTCAAACTCTTTTGGACCTTGGGTAGCTCCTTTCTCTGATTTGGCCCTATGGTGGCACGGATACAAGTTTTCTGGATTAGGCTCCACAATTTCGCATGCTCTCTTCTTGGCTAAGTCATGGAACATATGGCTTCTGAGGAATGATATTGTGTACACTGGCAAGGAAAAGGATTGGGAGGAAGTTGTCTACCTAATCAAGCTTCACTTAGCTCATTGGATTAAACGAAAAATTGGCTGGAATGCATTTTCTATCACGGAATTCATTTATAACATCCCAGCCATCAAACAACTATTTGGCAGGAAATCAAGTTGATCTCTTACCAACTTACTCTTGTCTTGGTTTAATTTTGTTCTTCTTTAGGTTGTGGAGGTTTGGTTCTTCATTGTGTAGGCTTGGCCTGTTGTTCACAACTTACTCTTATCATGCATTTGATGGTTTTCATTCAAAGAAACGCTTCATTGCATTTGTTTTATCACTCATAGAACGGTTCACATATGTTCTAGACTCATTCCCATACTAACTTGTCCACATAAAAAAAAAAAAATTGTGGATTTCTGCTCAACCATCTAATAAACTGCAACTTGAAGGATTTTATAAGCGATAACTAAAAATCACCATTAGATAGCAAAATCAAGCTAGTTGATCGTGAAAAATAAACAAGAGAGATGAATTTTCCAAATTACAATGTCCAAATAAGAGGCTTCTGAATACAGGTTCAAAGAAACCCCTCGCAACAATTATTATCACATGCCAACAAAATCAAACTAAACAATAAATTTAATGAAATATGGCTTGAAGGATGAAACCTTTAACTAATTTGAACTGCTACACATACTCAAACCACGGCAACTCTTAAAAATTCAATTAACCACACTGCATTTCTTCCGTATCTCTCCTGCAGTTCCTGTTAGCACCCCTATTCCACCCATTCTCATCATTGATTTTTCAAACTCAGCGAAGAATTTTCCAGAGGTAAGCATCTCATTAACAATGTTGCTAGAACCCTTGTCAGTTAGAAGTGCAGCATCTGATTGGAAAAGACCTTGTTTTAGCTTTAAGGTGGTGAAGTAATGGTTGTCGAAAGTTAGAGAGCTCCCTGGATCCATTCCTACAAAAGTGGTGTTGTCTGAAAGGTTTTTGCATTTTGTTTTCAGAATAGCCGCATATGTTGGGTTTAGAGAAGGATCTGCACCGCCTTTTCCGGTGAAATTGTATAGCCTCTCGCTAAATGAATTGCAATGTCCAACTCCAATGGTATGTGCACCTGGAAAAATTTAGCGAATTGGTAGTAATTGCAAAATAAAATAAAAAAATGAAAATTTTGCAAGACCTGCAATCCTTGTAATTTTGAGAGTTGTTTGCAATTTAAGATTTTCAGATTTCACAAAGCAAACACATGTAAAATTTACCTGATAATACAACTAGATCTTGAACTGTGAGACTTTTGTTGGCAAAAGATTGTTCGAGTGTGGTGAAGTTGGAGGTTGGTGCAGGGATATTGGCAACGACTTCTGAGGCACGCGAAATTTTTCCATCTCTTCTGCCAGTTAGAACTTCCCACATTGATATTTTGAACTGCAAGAATCACCAAAGGCACTTATTTTTTTTTTTTTTTTTTATTCAAAAATTTTTCTTCCTTCCTAGTCTACGCCACAGAGAGGTTTGGTACATTCATAAATAGCTGTTTGTGCAACGATATATGTTCATAATGATATACATATCTATATGTATACATATATATATATATATATATATATATCTTTATGATGCTTTACAATGCACTTACATGCATATAATCCTACGATAAACTTTTGTTGAGTTCATGTATTTGAAATCTAAACTTAGGACTTACTTGGAACGAAACTGAGTCTCTAGCTGCTAAAGTGACTATGTCTGCACAAGAAACTGTTCTAGGACAGCTTTTCTCAAGTTGGGTCTTTATTTCATCAATAACTTCAAAACCTCTCAATGTTTGGTTTGGAACTGCTGCCTTCTCAGCTGTGTTATTTGCTGTAGAGTTTAACAACACCGAGGCATCGCAACCCTGAGACACCAACCAGCACATTAGACAAGCCTTAACAAAGGTCATCAACTGACGTATAGCAATATTCATGTGTCATTACAAACTGTCTTGGGATATATATGTCTATGAATGTAATTAATATTAGTGCAGAGATTATGGAAAAAAACATCAATTACCCTAACAAAGCAATCATGGAAATGCATCCTGAGTAACTGAGCAGGCAATGCCGGATTGTTTGCTACATGTTTCCAAATGAGCTTCTGAACGATCTGCTCAGCTTGCGGACAACTCTTCTCGTAAAAGTTCTTCCTCAACTCACCTCCATGGCAAGCTCCTAGAATTCCCAGCACCGCTATGGTGAGGATGAAGAAATTGAAATTCGCCTTCATTTCTCTCTCTCTCTCTCTCGCGCTCTCTCTCTCTCTCTCTGTGCACACCTCCATGTTCAGACCTGATGCATCCTTATATACACACCCAGTCATCTTCTCTTCCCCGTGTAAACATTAATAATTCATTGATCTTTGCATGAAAACCGGCAAGCAACGTTTAGAAAAAAAGAGAAAAAAAGAAGACTTCAATTATTCGTTGCAATTTCAGTCAATACGTACATAAACCTTCACAACCAATGCCGGCGCCAAGATTCCGTTGTCTGGCATTGCTGTTATAGTTTAATCGACCCTTAACGTTTTTTTTTTTTTTTTTTTTTATTTCTAGTGCATAAACAAGCTATTTGCTTGATTCTCACTTCTTCTACTCCTCCTTCTTTAGAACAACTGTCATTATTAGTACTATATATATACATATATATTACTGTTAAGGTGCATTATCCTCAAGCTCTAATGTCACACTCATGCGAATACTGCCAAATTAGTTCAAGAAACCCACTAGAAAAATACATACTATAACCTTAGAAATGCGCTAATTGCATCTTGCAGAAGTATAAGATGATTTAAAGTGGCCCATATTAAAAACATTCATTCATGCTTTAAATTATGAGAATAGCTTCACAGCTACCAGAAAGCTTATGGCTGAAGCCATCCAACCAACTGTTAAGTAGGGATGTGTATTACATCAAATGGGAGAGATGAAGTTTTTTTTTTTTTTTTTTTTTTGTACAGCAAAACAGAGAAATTATATTGAATGAGGGAAAATTACAAGAGTGATAGAATTCTACGAGCCAAAGACTTTACAGAAATTCCAACCCACAATTTGAAGTTGATGGGGATTCAATCAACACTCTAAAAGAAAAGGAGAATAATAATTAGAGCAGGGAAGGATTAAGAGATTTGACACCCTCTATAGAGTGAAAAAAACTATAGATATGAGGCTCCCCATTCCTAACTTAGCTTGGATCCAAAGGAAGGATTGAATTTTGATTGAGTCCATAATATCTTTCCAAATCACCTGATTGTTCCTGAAGATAGCATTGTTCCTTGCAATCCATATATTCCAAAATGTAGCTGCAAATAGTGCTTTCCAAATGAGTCCCCCTAGATTCTTATTTTTGCAGAGATGCCACCAGATGAAGAAATCTCATATAGAACCAGGACATACCCATACAACCCCGATGGGAGAGATGAAGTTCTTATGGCCTTGCTGTTGATTTTGGGAGGACATAAATATAGACTCAACCAAGAGGTAATAATCATCGGATAATGCATGAACATGTGTTCTGAGGTTAATTGAGTTTTAGACAAGAAGAGAAATATATGAAAAACTCAATTTGACAACCAAATAAAAGCTTCTATGCCAATATGATTAGGAGAAATTATTGTGACTGTCACACCAAGTCATTAGCCTATGCGGTGTGATGGTTTATTCGTGTGATGCCAGGTGTAGAGAGAGAGAATGCTTTTTGAGAAAGAAAAATGATATTCTTCCAGAAATTCTATAAAGAAAATCTCACCAAAATGATGTGAAAGTAGCATTTTTGAAATTATGAGTCAAAAGTATGGGTGTTTTATTTTCAAATGAAAGGTCCACAAACTACCACATTATTCTGTATAAAAAATTTGTACAAAAATTTTGTATGTATAGCATTACTCTTTGAGAAATTATAGGTATTATCATAGCTGGATAGTTGAGTTTTCAAATTCAAAATTTTCGCCATGAGAAAAAAAACAGAAGTATAACAATTTCAATAAAATGTCACACCATGTAAGTAGGATAATATGGTGTAAAGTTTTCCTTGAATAATTACTCCAATATTAGATACCATCAATCCTATCTCATTTTCATTGAGCAGAATTATTGTAATTGGATAGCTGTTGATAATGTCTGTGCGAACAAGACAAATAAGGGTTAAGCCTGTTAGGAAAATTGGCTCATTTTGTGCCATGCAAAATCTTTCAATATCTTGTGTGAGTTTTGAGTATATTAATCACATTGTAATTGTTAGAGATTTATACTAAAAGACTTGCTTTGTGTAATTACTTTAGTATTTATTAATAAATTATTTATTCCATTTTAATGAGAATATATGTGAGCAATGATTGCATTGCATTATTTATTTAATGATTATGCATGTGTGTCTCGTATTCTGTATAGTAAATGATTTGGTGTGTAGAGTACAGCTTACACATGGAAGATCAGATCATCAGTTCTTATGAAATATAAACTTATCATTCACAGTCTTAAATGGAATTGGGCATACAATCAGTAGGACTATAGTACAAGGTTTTAATAGGTCTGTCTTGACTATGGAGAATGGTATAGTTCCAACTCCTTATATTAGTACACTTTGTGTGTATTGAACAGAACCATGTTGAGATAATTGTTTTTATACTGACTATATAAAACAATTAATACCTCATGATTATTATGAGTGTTTATGCTCTTAATCCTAATATAATAAATAGACACGTGCATGTAGTATTTATTATTTTGATTCTTAAAAGAATGAGATTCTTTGTGGGTCAATAAACTCAATGAGTTGGGCAATAACATTACGTGCATGGTAAATATTAATTATTGATGGAATTCACGTCCCGATATAGGGATTGATGATACCCTATTCAGGAAACTTATAAGTTTTGATTATGTCAAACCCCGCAGGTGGATTATGAATCTGACATATCAAATAAATTAAGTGAAGGTCTTAAGGAATTGAATAAGTCTATTAAATTTAATTGTCAGTAATTTAATTTAATTTAATTTAATAGGCGGGTATCTGTAATCTTAACGTGGGGAGATAAATAAGCATTTAATAATATGGAGCTCGAAATATAATTCCTAGTATGACAGGGAGTGCAATTATAATTCATTAGTGGTATCAATTATAATTTACATAAATAGGGATTAATCCTGGTTGGATTAAGAATCCTTATTTACGTAGGAAGCCCTAGTTATACTAATCCTATGGTCCTTGTTGTAGCCTCTATATATATTAAGAGATACACATTTTTATGAGGAAAAGAAACTCTAGCAGCTTGGTACGCCTCCAGATGTGCTTCACAACTGGAGTCACTCCGCAAGAATATGGAGGTCGCGAATGTAGTAAAACCGAAGAATCCGATGTCGTTCTCTCCCAAGGAAATTCTGCAAATATAGCAACAAAGCTCAACTAGCATGGGCACTTATCTTGATGGATTGCAAAGGAAAATTCTTTTCTTTTTCTAACATAAAATATACCGAAATTTTGTTAATTTTGAGATGGTGGTTGTTTTATGATTAGTGCAATAACTTAATAATTGATGAAGGCAATAAAATCTAGTTTTATGTAATTAGGGAAAAGCTTGGACATGATTGTTTCAATCCACTAATTCACAACAAGGGTTTCAAATAAGAAGTTTACAACTCAAATCAAGAATCGCACCTTGGATCCGAAAAATGTCGACTATAAAAATGTGGGTTTATGTTTGATTAAGCATAAAGATGAAATCTACGACTAGCACCCTAGAATCAAACCTTAGACATGTGCAATACCTATACCAAACATTGATTTGTGCATAAATATTGCCAAGAGGTTATGAACCTAAGTTTTTCTAATGAATCTCATGCTAAATCAAATGGAACCATGGAATTCTAAGGATATGGCTTTAAAGTTCATACATCTCATTTTCAACCGTTTGAAGATCCTTGGTGGATCTTCACAACCACATCCAAGGGATGTTTAACTACTAAAATCCATATCAAAGAGCATAAATGAAGATAAATCTACCATTAACTATGTAAAACTAGTGTTTGGTTGCTAAAAAAGTGAGAGAAAATGACAAGAAAATGAGAGAAAATGGCTAGAAAGAGTAGAAAAATATTTACTTCATATATAAAACATTCATTTACAATGATCCAAAAGCAATAAATGACAACATTACAAAGCATTAAAGTAAATCTAACTAAAAACCTTACAAAGTATCAAAAGTTCCCCTTTAGAAGCTCCTCCTACTGTCCAAATCTACAGATTCTCAACATAGAACACTTTGTCCCGTGTATACAACTTTTATACTCTACAAAAAAACAAACTTTGTACAGACTGATTGATCGATGGTGGCGTCCGATCGAACGGTGATGGCGATCGATCGCCCGATCGAATGCAAAATTGACCTCTCTAAAGTTTGCATTTGTGTCGTCTGTTGAAGGAATTCCGACGTCGCCGATCGAACGGCCGATCTATCGGAAAAGCTCCCTCTCTGAAGTTTGCTGCAGAAGGTCGAACAGAGATCTCTGATCGATCGGTGCGCCTGGAGATTGATCGGTCGATCGAATGTTCTATCGACCGTTCAATCGGACGATTGATCGGTATGTTGGCCTGATTGATCGGTCATACTAATTTTTGCCCGTTTGCCTCGGTTTAAGCTCCAATTCTTGTAAAAAGTGCACAAAAAGGGTTTTAATGCATTTTAGGAGTTAAAATACTAAATTAACACTGAAATGCAACTAATCAACCACCAATTTAGGCCTAGAGATTACTATTTCTGAGAGTAATCACAGCTGCGAGCCCACTCTCTCTAGAGCAAGGCGTATATGAGGGATACATCAGAAGTTTGAAGATTAAATTCGAGCAGTTGATTCATGCATGTTGCTATTACTTGACTCGTGCTTGTTGCTGATACTTGTTATTTGGGATCAAACTAGGGAGATCTCGAAGATATGATTCTAATCACGTAGATTAAGTTTTGCTAATTAGATCAGAATTTTTGGTAGTATACGTATACACTATAGCTAGGTCGTGGAAAATTCCACAGTCTCCAGCAGTAATGTCCTTAGATATTAGAAATTTACCTCCAATAACCCTCAAGGGAAGAATCAACAAGAAGTGGATGAGATTTGAGAAGATGGTTCTCGTGCAAATCTTATAAATCTGTCTCTAGTAGATCAGTTCGGTTGTAGTTAGTTTTTGGCCAAGATTTTGTTCAAATTGAAAAAGGCTCATTAGAGAAAACATCGTAGAACTCTGAGTCTTCTTTCTTCTAAAGAGCTTTGAATCTCATCAATTCGACATCGCAGTAAAAAGTTACAGCTATAATATTGGAGACTGCACCATAGACTCCATCGTGGCGCACTCACTGCAACAAAAATATCCAGCAGGCAATGACATACGCCATCAGGCGTAGCCTTAGTGTTGTTCAATTTAAGTCTCTACCTCAATATATTCTCTTCTTCGAATCTGGTGGACCATGTAATGTTTGATTATGTTTGGAGTTTAAAAATAACATTTCTCAGTTGCTAGCTTGGGCATCTTCAATATAAGAATGGGGGACAACCTTTGGGAGAGCATGAGCTTGAGAATGTATTGATGTTCAAAAAGAAATTTTGTCTTCTCTATGCAGCAAAGGAAAAAAGGTGGGGACCAAAGTTTGTTGGCTTGCTGCAGAGGTAGTACACTAAGTACACTAGGAGATGAAAAGGAGAAAAAGCAGGATGCACGGATTGACAATACAAGATGGGAACCAGAATAGTTACCAAGGAGATCAATGAGAGAAAACAACCTTCCTACATCAAGAGATTGGCAGGATGCAAGATTGAGGAGGACAAAGGAGGAGCAAGGAAAAAGTTGAAAAATGCTGGACGAGCTACAATCTGATTGGGAAATGCACGTTCAGGCAGTGGACTGGAGGATGACGGTTGCTGGAGTTCACGGTTGTCAGAGTTCACGGCAGCCACGTGCCCCCTCATTGGGTCACTTCCTTAGGCCACATATGGTGCTTTTGGAAATTATGAACCATTGATTTTCATTCCATCTTAGAATGATTTGGCTTGAACCATTAAGGTTTATTTCATTCAGGGTATGGCATACCATTGCCGATGCATTTGATGGTTTTCATTCAAAGAAATGCTTCATTGCACTTAGTTACTCACCCATAAAAGGTCCCCAGATGTTTTAGATCCATTCCCATTTTACGTTGTCCACATAAAAAATGGATTTCTGCTCAACCTGTCAACCATTTAATAAGCTTCAATTGGATGAATTTTATAAGCAACACCCGAAAGTCGAATTAAATTGCAAAAGCAAGCTACTTGATCATGAAATAGAAACAATAGAGATGAATTTTTCAAATTACAATGTCACGATAAGAGGCTTTTGAATTCAATTTCAAAGAAACTCCGCTTCACAATTATTATTGCATAACAGAAAAATCAAACAAACCAATTAATCTATTGAAATATGACTTGAAGAATGAAACCTTTTACTGCCAACTAGTACAAATACTCGAACCACACCAACTCTTAAAAATTTCAATTAACCACACTGCATTTCTTCCGTATCTCTCCTGCAGTTCCCGTTAGCACCCCGAGTGCACCCAATCTCTTCATTGATTTTTCAAACTCGGCGAAGAATTTCCCAGAGGCAAGCATCTCATTAACAATGCTGCTAGAACCCTTGTTAGTTAGAAGTGCAGCATCTGACTGGAAAAGACCTTGTTTTTGCTTTAAGGTGGTGAAGTAATGGTTGTCGAAAGTTAGAGAGCTCCCTGGATCCATTCCAACAAAAGTGGTGTTGTCTGAAAGGCTTTTGCATTTTGTTTTCAGAATAGCCGCATAGGTTGGGTTTAGAGAAGGATCTGCACCGCCTTTTCCCGTGAAATTGTATAGTCGCTCGCTAAATGAATTGCAATGCCCAACTCCAATGGTATGTGCACCTTGCCAAAATTTAGCAAGTTGGTAGTAATTTCAAAATACATAAATAAAAAAAAATAAGAAAGAAAAATTTTAAAATTTGCAATATCTACAATCCTTGTAATTTTGAGAGTCATTTGAAATTTAAGATTTTCTGATTCCACAAAGCATATGCTTGTCTTTTCCAACCATGGTGCTAAAAATTGGTTGTCTATGGCCAAATTGTAAGAATTTAAACACTCAAATGCAAGTGCGGCAAAGTAGCAATTAAAATACAATCAGCAGACACATGTAAAATTTACCTGATAACACAACAAGATCCTGAACTGTGAGACTTTTATTGGCAAAAGCTTGTTTGAGGGTAGTGAAGTTGGAGGTTGGTGGAGGGATGTTGGCAACGACCTCGGAGGCACGCGAAATTTTTCCATCCCTTCTGCCAGTTAGCACTTCCCACATTGATGTTTTGAACTGCAACAATCAGCAATGGCATGTTATATTTTCTTGTTTATTTATAATTTTTTCTTCGTTCCTAGTCTATGCCACAAAGAGGTTTGGTAAATTCATAAATCGCTCTTTGTGCAAGTATATATGTACCTAATGATATACATATCTATATATATAGCTTTGTAATGCTTTACAATGTACTCTTACATGCATATAACCCTACGAGAAACTTTTGCTGAGTTCATGTATTTGAAATCTTTGTTTAGGACTTACTTGGAATGAAACTGAGTCTCTAGCAGCTAAAGTGACTATGTCTGCACAAGAAACTGTTCTAGGACAGGATTTCTCAAGTTGGGTCTTTATTTCATCAATAACCTTAAAACCTCTTATTGTTTGATTTGGAACTGCTGCCTTCTCAGCTGTATTATTTGTTGTAGAGTCCAGCAACACCGAGGCATCACAACCCTGAGACACCGACCAGCATATTAGACAAGGCTTAACAAAGGTCATCAACTGACCTATAGCATAATTCGAGTAAGTAATTACAAACTAAGTGTCTTGGCATATATATCTTTGAATGTAAGTAATATAAGTGCAGAGGTTATGGAAAAAGACATGTATTACCCTAACAAAGCAATCATGGAAGTGCAACCTCAGTAACTGAGCAGGCAATGCAGAATTGTTTGCCACACGTTTCCAAATGATCTTCTGAATGATCTGCTCAGCAAGGGGACAACTCTCTTTGTAAAAGTTCTTCGTCAACTCACCTCCATGGCAAGCTCCTAGAATTGCAAACACCACTATGGTGAGGATGAAGAAATGGAAGCTCCCCTTCATCTCTCTCTCTCCCTCTTGCTCTCTCTCTCGCTCTCTCTCTCTCTCTCTCTCTCTCTCTCTCTCTCTCTCTCTCTCTTCCCCCTCCTCGTTGCAGTAAGTACACCTTCATGCTAAGACCTGGTTCATCCTTAAATACACATCCAGTGATCTTCCCTTTGCTGCATAAACATTAACAATTCATTGGTCTTTGCATGAAAAGTGGCAAGCAACATTATAAAAAAACAGAACTTCAAATTGTTTATGTGTGTTAGGGAGAGATTGAGACATATCTTAAAGTTGAAATTGCATGTTTGAAAAGAACTCACACCAAACTAGTTAAAAATCAACACATGCATCTGTGATAGGTTGGCTTTGTTCATTTCAATTTCTGTGTGAGAGCTTGATTGAATACAGTGCCATGATAGAGTATTCTTTCAAAGTGAAATCTGCGAACTGAAATTTAAAATGAAATAATTTCATAGGAAAATTCTATGCTAATAAACTTCTAACAGCGAACTCCATCGAAATTTCTAGAAGAACAAAATAATACGGTATTGTTACTACCAAAAGTTGACGAGTTAATATCTTATGAGTAGCTATATTAGTTTGGCCCACAACGTTTGATGTGTATACAATGATCTCTTTATCTTTCTCTTTTTTTTTTTTCCAAAAGCACCAAAAAGTAAAAGTGATTTGTTGAAAGAAAGTAAAAGTGATTTCTTGGTTGTGCTTAAGTTCTTAGATTAGTCAAAGTGATTTGTTGAAAGAGTCATAGTTGACGTTTACTCTCTTTTTATGCCCCTTAACTTGCTCATCCGAATTATATAATGCATGATCATCATCAATTATAACACCGTTAATATATAATTACATTTATATATACATAGGATAATTATATGCATATTGCAGCTGCCATGACCTCTTTGTGCCTGTAGTTGGTGTCTCTTTGGCCGACTCCAACGAATTTAGGTGCAACAATCATCACAGTTAAAGGAGAATTTACTGGTCAAATAAATAAAAAAGAGAAAATACATATAGAGAGACCTTAGGAGGGGGAAGAACAAATAAATAAATCGAAGGGAAAGTAATTATAGAGGAAAATTAGGGTATGTTTTTGGATCGTATTCCGTTGGAAATATTAGAACGAAGATGGGTTTCTTCAAAGATTAACCTTTGAATTAGAAGTTTTGTTAGTAATTGTTCCACCCTCATTATCGGGGGCCTTCAGATATGCTAGTGCTTAATGCATGAAGATTATCGTTAAATAAGGAGCAAGTGACGATGAAAATTGAAGTTGAAAACACAAATGTCAAAGTCAAGAGTACTATTCTAATGGATCCTTAGCCAAGTTTTAGTGCTTAAACCTTCACGAGCTATGCCAGCACCGAGATTCCCTGGGTTGGGCACACCGCTGCTGCTAGCTTATTTTTCACTTCTTTTCTTCTTCTTCTTCTTCTCTATAACAATAATTACTATTGTTAATGCTATTACTGTTAAGGTGCATTATCATTTAAGCTCTATTGTCGCACTCACCATCAACCAAACGAACCTACATTCCTTGCTTATAAATACGCTAACAGCATCTTTGAGAAGTTTAAAATGATTTAAAGCAACATTTTATAAACCTTCATCCATGCTTCAAATGGGAGTTGCTTCACAGCAAAAAGCTCAAGGCTGAAACCATCCAACAAACTTCTCACATTGACAGAAATGTTGAAGAAATTAAAAAAAGATAAAATATTAAATACATATATATATATATACAATATAGGATCTAGACCTAATATTTTAAAGGGGGTTTTGCTTCTTTTTTCTTAGTGATGAAATTAGTCTGTGTTTACGTAATTTGTGATCAAGCATATGCTTAGAAACTTCCATTTCAGCATAAAAATGGATTAGTACCTACTGAAGCAGAGTACCAAACCCCACCTAAACTTTACAAGACAACAACATAACAGCACAGAAACACCCATATCATATCTCATGTGGAAAATTGTAATAAATTCTATTAGTCATGCCATGGGATTAACACCAAAGAGAGGTTCCTCAAGTGTATAAGTGCTACATATTTTTTATTTTCGTCTCTGAACGGCAAGCAACATAATTATCTTTTTCAGGATATGTTCATTCTTGTTATACTGGAATTTGTGGTGGACTAATAAAATTCAAAACGCATAAGGAGAGACGTAAAGATAAACCACCAACTTCTATTCATTTTTCTTCACTACTTCACCACTATATCACATAGCATATTTATACACTTCTACTAACATGCATCTAAGCATGTACATGTACCAAGTATATTAATACATTTGTGACCCATTATCTACATACATGAATCACTTTATATATGTATCATATAGATTCATTGGTATAGAATTATCTATAATATCAAGTTTACTTTCCAACGCTCCATTAAAATTCAATAAAATTGCCAATTAGATGTTGAAATCCACCACCTTCAATGGCAATAATCTTCATGGACATCTTCATGGATGTGTAAATTTTGATTTTGATCTTCTTAAAAAAAAAAAAAAAAAACCTATTCCATCTGTTCTTCACATGCTTGTATAGTATCTTCGAATGAGCATCATCTAATTTATTGCTTTGCATACCATTGATATCCTTCATTCTTGTATTTTGCATTTCTTTGCTCTCGTGGATCACAGAACTCTTCTATATTCACCCAACCTGTATTTACAAATAATAACTTCTAGAAATCATCACCTTGGTTTTCCTTTTCATGCTTCAATGACACTTCGTCCTTTAAGACAAATGTGTAGTACTCCTCGTCGACTTGAACAGCAATACAATAATCGTTGATTCTTCCTTCCAACTTTGGTGAGGGAGTACAAATAATTTATTCGTGCAATGAGAATGAGCAAAGTAAAGTATATACTTACATATAAGACATACCTAGATGTGCTAACTTATGATCTGGGATGTCATAAACATTTTTTCTAACATTTTGTTCTTTGACGTTCTCAGTGTTTTCAATTTTCTTTTCAACATCTTCATCTTTATTTTCCACTAATTCCATTTTCCTTTTCCACTAAATTCACTTTCATTTTTTAATTTCATAATTAACAATTTTTTCTTGCGCTTCTTTCTACTGCACTTTTTCACATTCTTTATCTTCATTACCATGGAATTCTTTTTCATCATTCTCCATGCAATAATGTCCAAAGTCTTCAAAACTCTCATTTTTGTCGTGCCTCAATTTTCAGCTCCAAGCCGTGTTGGCTCGGGAAAAGCCTAGTACTCTCTCTATTAGAATCTATCCTCCTAGAAGAACAAGTGCGACAGGGGTTTAATTTTAAAAACTTAATTTGACTAAGGGCTTTTTAGAAACATTTGAAATCACCACCTAACATAATTAAAGATATGCTAGGTCACGTAAAACTAAATGCAATTCTAAGACTAAACTTAAGTTTTTCTAAAATGTTTCGAAAATGCCTTCATAGGAAGGTTTTGGAAAATGAGGTTTTTAGTAACCTTACGAAAATGTTTTAAAGTCCTTTTGAAAACATAACTTCGATTTGGTCTTCGAAATAAAAACCTATTGTCCGAGAGTTGGTTATTTGTAGAGAAGATTTCCTAAGATCATCACCCTACCCTACTCTTTCGATACCTACATATCTATGCACTCTTAATTTACTCACTAAATCACTGAATACTAAATATCCATTTATATCCATTTTTATAATTTTTGAAAATGGGGTCCGATCACCACTTTTGAAAACAAGTGATGCATGATACATGTTTTTGAAATAAGACTTGAAATGAAAGTTTTGATTGAAGGAAAGTTTTGAGAAGGGACATTTAACTTGAGGTAAGAGTTATGACTGTACCTACAAAGGTTGTCTATGTATCTCATTTGGTGAGAATCAGATCATTCATAATTCATGCAAGAGCACAATCTGAAAATGGACTGGAGGAGTCTTGGAAGGTTTTTAAATGTTGGATTCAAGAGTTTTGACTTAAAATTGGACTTAGGAAAGTTTTGAAATCAACTCAAAAAAGTTTGAAAAGTTTTGAAAGCTTGATTAGGAATTTTCAAAAATAGAGTTTAGATTGGAACAATGTAAAAGTTCTTGTGAACTTGTCTTTAAAAAGTTTTAAAAATTACTTTTGTATACCTTGTGAAAGATATGTCAAATATTTTATCACCTTTAAGAAAATAGGTATTAAAAAACTAAACTCCTTTAAGCTTATAATTTTTTTAAAAATATTTTTAGAAAATGGCTAGAAACTTTCTCTAGGGCTTAGAGAAACTTTAGGGTTATATCTCACTTTTTCTTGAAAAACCTCAACCATGGAAGGACTAAAGTTGTAATCAAGAATGTGACTCTTGAAAATCTTTTTGAAAGAGATTTTTGAAAACCTTTAGGGTATAGAATCCTAATAATGAACCTTGAAGGTTTCATTCAATGCATCTCCCTCTCTTAGAAACCCTAATCATGACAGGGTTAGGATCACATTAAGGTTGTGAGTTTGTTTAGTACACTTCAAAAGTGTAATCATAATGCTTTAATTAGTAGATTGATAACCCTAGTAGAGGTTTAACTTTGCCTTCTTAGATATAATTTGTCCTTAATCTGTTTTGGTAGACTTTATGCAAGAATGGAGCGTAAATGGAATAGAAAGGGGCAAAAGGCAAAGGAGCGTTCAAACACTGGTTCATACCCTTCAAACTCTAGGTAAAATCGTGCGAAATGGGCCCACCATTTGAACGGCCGTTCGAACAATCGTGGAGATATAGAGAGCCCATTTTACCGTTCAAATTAGGTTCGACAGTAGAGCAAAGATTCAGAGAGGCCTTCTCACTGTTTCGTTTCCCATTAGCTAGGTGTTTGAACGGCAGTTAGGGCATTCGAACAGTTCACGTAACTGTTTCTACTATAAAATGCAGTTTTTAGGAAATTAGGGATCTAGCTTTATTTTCAGCTTTTATTTCTCCGTTTTTGGAGAGGTTGCTGATTGTACTCTAAAAGTGCAATCTACATGCCTTAATTAATTAGTTGTTAGCCTTATAATATGTTTAATTGTGTTATTTTTAATCCTAATTCATTACTAACTTAGTTTTATGTTTGTTTTTAGGAATCCTAGCTTAAAAAGGACAAATTCGCGCTAAATAGGATTCGACGTTTGAAGTGCATTCGAATGGTCCTCAAGGGCGTTCGAAAGGTATACAGTGGCGTTTGAACGGTATGTCAAACGGGTTCACACTAAATTCAGGTTCGAAGTGCGTTCGAAGAATACAGAGAGTAGATTTTTCGTCCGAAGTGCGTTCGACGGGCCATTCGAACAATTATCCAGTGCGTTCGAAAGGTATCATGGGCGTTCGAACGGTTGTGTGAATATGCAGATTTTTGGAGGCCTATATAAGCTTTGATTGTTGTTATTTTGAGGATATATTAGGGTTGATGTTTTTCTAGGGTTTTAGGAGTAGTTCTAAGAGTAGATTAGAATAGTTTATTCATAGTTTTCATTCAGTTTTTAATTCCTATAATCAGATTACTCAGTTGTTCAATATAGTTTCAATACAACTTTGCATATTTATGATTATGATGAGTAGCTAGATTCCATCTCAAGATCAATTGTGGAGATTAATTGAAGATCTTAAATGAGCAAAGGAGGTACGTTCTTGGTTTTAAAGTTAAATTTTCTGTTTCTTCTTTCTTCTTTTTCTTCGTTCTAGAAACTTTTGAAAACCTGAATGTTTGATTATGTTTGATAACGTTTATGCATGAATTTATAGTTAGTATATGCGTTGCACGAATCAATGTTCGGTAACGTTTATGCGTGAATCTATAGTCAATATATGCGCTACCCAAATTGATAGTACTCGTCCTTGATTCAAACAACCCGAATTATTCTAGAAGTTGAAGTTTTGAAGAACACTTGGTTTTAGCACTAAATCTTCTGAATCCGAGACTTGCGACGTAGTCGAAGGATTTGAGTTCTTAAATTATCTCCTTCAGAATTTCAAGAGACGCAATTGGTTGTATCGATTGATCCCAGGACTTTTTCTTTATTTCTTAGTTTAAATTAGATAACAAATCTTTTCTCAACCTAAAATCATATTTTTGTTTATTGGAGTGTTTTTCATAAGATTTTTGATCCATGGTACGTTTCCCTATTTACATAAACCATCTTCCTTGTGGGATCGACCTCGTACTTACGAGAAATTATTACTACATCACAACCGTGCACTTGTGGTTAAGTATCACCTTTTTAGGGAGCGATCAAGTTTTTGGCGCCATTGTCGGGGACGCTGCGCTCTACGTTGGTGGACGAGCCTTGGAGATTCTATTTTGGAATAAGCACTTCACCATCATTCTACAAACACAAGAGAACTCAATAGCTCATTTGGGTAACTTCATTCCATCTTTTATTTTTGAGCAATTATTTTTTTTTTATTTTGGTTAAATTGGGTTTGTGCATCTTTGTTGTGGGATTGAGAGGATAGGTTGTTTTCATATACTTGTTGGTTGGTCTTGCATGCATCTTATTCATGGATTATCCTTGAAATTTTTTTTCTACAAGTCCTCATTCATACACAGCACAACCACAAGGCTATTATCCACCTCTAAACTATTTGGAGTGGAGCTCTCAAGCTTCACCATATGCTTTTTATGAACAACCACCACAATAATCGTACTACCACGCACCACCTTTGTCTCCACCATATGCTTATGATTCATATACACCTGTTACTTCACCTTACATGTTTGACGAAACATATCCTTCATTATCTTATCCACCTTTGGTAGAGAATCAAGAGAACATGTAGTCATCTTACATGCCATATCCCACAGGTATGTCCTTGGGGTTCAAGGTTATTAATAAAGAGGTACAAGTTGGCACTCTTGCACAAATTCGTCGGGAATTAGATGAACTAACTCACCGATTGGCCCTGTCAACTCATAAGGCAATGGATCGCGATAAGGAAGAGCTTCCTGCTCGACCTTGAGATGATTCTACATATAAAATGTTCACGATTCCATATATGAGTAGTCATGACCAAGATCTCTCTGTTATTGCCCTTAAGACTGAACATGAAATAGAGAACATCAACATTCCAGCGGTATCTAATTGAAGGGAGGACGTTCTTAGGGTGGATGATGATAAGGATGAGGTTAAAGAAGAGGTACTTATTCTTCCTGAGGTGTCTAAACCAAAGGAAGTGATACCTAAAGGCGAGGTGAAGGAGGAAATAACAATGGAGAGTGAGGGAGGGAACCCAAGAGAGAGGAGCCCGAGATTAAGGACTCCCAACAAGAAAAGGTGACCGCAGAAGGAGTAATGGAGAGTGAGATATTCCATACTCCTTTTCAACATGAATTGAACCTCAACATCCCTATCATGCAAGATTCTCTTTTTATTATTTATCCTTTACAAACTTGCATAAGGGTTTTGTATGATTTTGGGTTTAATAATATTCGTAAATATGCATATTTATTAATGTTGATCTTATTACTAATGGTAAATGGTAATTGGCTCTATGCATTAAAACACCCTCGATGTGGTATTGGATAGTCTTCTCTTGTGTCTTTTGATAGTGTAGGAGTAGGTAGGTAGTTTTTGCTTTCTTCATTTTGTTTTCAGAGTTTTTCCCTAGTTGGGGGGAAGGTGTTGTCCCACAGGGTTTTTCCATCCCTTTTTCATGCATTCATGTTTTTGTTTCTCTTTACTTGATGCATTAAGAACATTGCATCATTCTAGTTGGGGGTGGGAGAGACTACTAGTCTTTTTTGTTTTGTTTTGTTCTTTTTGTTTATATAAAAACCCATAAAAAATGGATAAAAAAAAATTTCAAAAATAGTTATATTCTATCAAACCTTGTTATGCTTTATTGAGTAATTTTCAAGTATTAGTTCATGATTGATCTATCGTTCAAACACTTAGAAGTCTTCGATAAAGGTTTGATGTATCATATGGTTCGATACTTTGGTTTGTATTTCTCACATTTTTCCATATACTCTTCATGTTTACTATTGCAATTGGAAGTGTTGGGGATTATCTTGAGAAACCATTTATATATCCATGTCGTAGTTAGTATGATGATAAGTGACTTTGTTTCATATTTTTAACTAAGTTTGAGTTGATGATTGATTCACCTTAGATGTTGTGATGCGTTGTAAATTTTTATCATAAAACCATCATAAGAGAGAGTTTACATTGTTGTGCACTAGAATGTTATATGACATTTTTATGTTTATCTCTTGTGCATGCATGTTTTATAAAATGGAGATTTTATACCTTGTGAGCTTTAGAGCCTATTTATCGCCTTTTGAGAGTGATTTACATTTAGTCAAGGTTCTTTATTGATCTTCCATTCATTGAATAGCTTCATTATACTTGATTTTGGTTTTCATGTTGAGTATTAGTTGGAATTATTGACACTTTATACACTCTTGAAGTTTTGATTTGATGTGATTTTCGGATTATAAAAGTAAAGGCCATTTCATTCCATTGAGCCATTCATGTTTAGATTTCTTTCTCAATATTTATATACACATGAGCTTAAAAGTTTGTCAATGCTAAATTCTGGAGTTTGTGCATTGCTTATACAATTGTGGAGTTGAAAATGTATGGAGTTGAAAAGTTAAAAAAAAAAAAAAAAGAAAGGGATGAAAAGGAGTTGAAAAGAAAAAAAAAATTCAAATGAAAAAAAGAAGTGAAAGAAGATGAAAAAGTTCAAAAGTTATTCAAAAGTTGGAAGTTTGAAAATGAATGTTCAATGATCATCATGTGTAATGCGCATGTATATGTTGAAATCTATTACCGCTTTCTATCCTCTTACATGACTCTTCTTTCATTCACTATCCATATGGCCACAATATTCGGAATTACATGAATCTTTAATTCAATTGCGTATAAGTCATCAATGTCAATTCTTTAATTGTGCTTAAATAGTAATATTCTTTTATGAAGCTATGCCAAGTCAATATACTTACAATTAATCCGTTTTTTATTTGGAATTGCTCTACTTGCAAGTCTTGTATATTTACTCTTAAAATGAGCTTTCTATTGAGAGACCATGTGTGTTCATGCTAAAAGTTGAGTGTATGCCTTGTGAGATTTGGGTCGAAGCATAAAGGATATAAGTGTACAAGTTACGAGACATTAGAGTTATATGACATTAGTAGTACACTTCAATGTATTCTATTTTTTTTTATGTTTTATGCATTTACCTTGCAATGATTCATGATCTGAGTGGATTGAGACTTGACTTGAATGAGGTTAATACATGTTTCATGTTCTTTGATATCGTATTGACATTACATGGATAGATGTTTGTAGGTATTCATCACTGTAAGCCCTCACGAGACACCACTCGTCCATTAGGGGTAACCTAGGGTTTTAAAGGCTTGGTGCATATGTTAAATGCACTCGTGACTCTCACAAAAGTGGAGATATATTTTTAGTTTTAGTGTTTTGCTAGGGACTAGCAAAAGGTTAGTTAGAGGGTGTGATTGTACTTTAAAAGTGCAATCTACATGCCTTAATTAATTAGTTGTTAGCCTTATAATATGTTTAATTGTGTTATTTTTAATCCTAATTCGTTACTAACTTGGTTTTGTGTTTGTTTTTAGGAATCCTAGCTTAAAAAGGACAAATTCACGCTAAATAGGATTCAACGTTCAAAGTGCGTTTGAACGGTACTTCAAACGAGTTCACGCCAGATTTAGGTTTGAAGTGCGTTCAAAGAATACAGAGAGCAAATTTTTCGTCCAAAGTGCATTTGACGCACCGTTCGAACGGTTGTCCGGTGCGTTAAAACGGTTGTGTGAATATGCAGATTTTTGGAGGCCTATATAAGCTGAGATTGTTGTTATTTTGAGGATATATTAGGGTTAACATTTTTCTAGGGTTTTAGGAGTAGATTAGAGTAATTTATTTATAGTTTTCATTCAGTTTTCAGTTCCTGTAATCAGATTACTCAGTCGTTTAATATATTTTCAATACAACTTTGCATATCTATGATTATGACGAGTAGCTAGATTCCATCTCAGGATCAATTGTGAAGATTAATTAAAGATCTTGAATGAACAAAGGAGGTATGTTCCTGGTTTTAAAGTTAAATTTTCTGTTTCTTCTTTCTTCTTCTTCTTCTTCATTTTAGAAACTTCAAAAAACCTGGACGTTTGATTATGTTTGATAACGTTTATGCATGAATTTATAGTCAGTATATGCATTACATGAATTGATGTTCGGTAACGTTTATGCGTGAATCTATCGTCAATATATGCGTTGCGCGAATCGATAGTACTCGTCCTTGATTCAAACAACTCGATTTATTCTAGAAGTTGAAGTTTTGAAGAACACTTGGTTTTATCACTAAATCTTCCAAATTCGAGACTCGCGACGTAGTCGAAGGATTTGAGTTATTAAATTATCTCCTTCAGAATTTCAAGAGACGCAATTGGTTGGATCGATTGATCCTAGGACTTTTTCTTTATTTCTTAGTTTAAATTAGATAACAAATCTTTTTTCAACCTAAAATCAATTTTTTGTTTATTGGAGTGTTTTTTCTAAGATTTTTGATCCACAATAAGTTTCCCTATTTTCGTAAACCATCTTCCTTGTGGAATCGACCTCATACTTACGAGCAATTATTACTACATCGCGGCCGTGCACTTGTGGTTAAGTATCACATTTTTAGGGAGCGATCAGTTGCAGGAATAGTTTTAGAGAGAGAAACTCTAGATTTCATTATTGTTCTTCATTTTCATTGTAACTAAGCATTAGTTTCATGATTTCAATGCAATTTCTTATTACTTCAAATCAATTTCTCATGGAATCTAGTGGCTAAACCTACCCTTGAATACAATTGTGAAGATCAACCAAGGATTTTCTAGTCTTCAATGGAGGTATATGGATTTTCAATGAATCATCTTCTAATTTCCTCAATTCTTATTACTTAAAGTGTAGATCTATTAGAAAACCTAGATTCGTGACTATATTTGGTAACTCTTATGCACAATCTTAGAATTGGTATAGAAATTGTACAAATCAATGGTATGAACCTATAATTCTTATATTGAACACTATATTACACTTCATTGATAATGAATTCATGTTTCTATGGTTTAAATCTTCCGAATCAAGAATTCATGGAGTGATCCTTGATTTGAGTTATAAACTCCTCTATCGAAGCCTTGTAGAAATTTGGTTGGTTAAATCAATTATGTCCAAGACCTTTCTCATATCTTTAAATCTAGAGATTTGGTTGGAACGTAACCAAGTTTTGGTGCCATTACCAGGGACCAAAGGCACGAAGGAAAACACTAAAGGACCTTGGATTGGATAGCAATTGGTGAATTAGATCTCTATCAAATCTATGATAATGAAAAAATCTTCGACTAAGGACATGGGTAACTTCATTCCACCCTTTTATGTGATGGCATGATATATTTTGATTTTTAATTTTCTCATTTATTTTAGGATTGTTTGGTTTGATTAGTTTTGAATTTTTATGGAATTGCATGGAGAACTCAATCAGTGGATAGTAATTGCTAAATAGGCTTGTGTGCTATATGCTTATTAGTGGTATTGCTATTGCCTAAGGAGATTAGAGGTTTCAATTGGAGTGAAATTGCTTGAACTGGTGGAAGTTTGTATGTGGAGATTGGAGGGTATTGGAAGGAAATTGGTGGTTGTGGATTGTGAATTGACTTGTTGAGGCGTGGATTGCCAATTTGTTTGTGCATTGTATAATATTTTGTATTCATGACTCATCCGGTAGGCATTCAAGAGTGAACCCCAATAACCATTCCATTATGCTTGGTAGTTTATTTTCTCACACATCATCTCTATACATTAATGTAGGCACAATGGAACACTCTTCTTAACGGGTTGAGAATGATGGTAATGGGAGTGTCCATGGTTCTAGTGGTGTGGAAGCACCTCATCATCGATCTTTTAGAAACTACATTCGAGCTAATGAGAATAGAATGCGAAAACCATCTTTCCAGTCTCTTAAAGAGTGTATTTAAGAAAATAGCCAAAGGTATCCTTTCATCCGAAGTGGTGTGATCAATTCAACCTTGTAAGGGGACATGAAGGAACTTTTTCACCTCACTATCTACTCTCACCTCAATCCTACCAAGACCTATTTGAACACTAATCAAGCATCACCATTGATTTACCACTACCAAGAGCATATTTTATATCCATCTACACTGATCGCTCAAAAAAGGTGTGATAAATAACCGCCAGTGTATGGTGTAAGCACTTCATTTTTACCCGCTCGACAATCTCCGGTCTAACTGGACTCATATTCAAACTGACACACACACATTCAAATGTAAATCAGTTTTCCCAACTCAATCCAGTCAATCAATCACTTTACAAGCCCGTCGAGCCCAATAGAGGCAAAATGACCAAAATACCTTGAGGCATTGCTTGGGCCGTTTCCAATTGGTATGTCTTCCTAAAGACAGTAAGTCCCTATTTTAACCTCAATTCCAATTTCAATTCCGATCCAGACCAATTAAATTCCATTTGGCACGTCTTTCAAGAAATTTGATCCCTCAGGTAATAAGTCCATCTAGTTTGGCACGTTCTCTGAGAAAACTCTTTAGAACGGTAAGTCCCTTCAAACCTATCGACCGAGACGAAACCCAAGTCTTCGAGACTATAGAATGGTTCACTTTTGGCGCCTACTAGCCCGCCAATGTAGAATGTTTGTTATTCGGAATTTCTTTTGAGAAAGTTAATTCCTCATTCAATAAGTACATCAAGCAGCTTCCCGAGATTAAGCAGTTTCTGGAATGAACGCACCCCATCAAATTGGTGGAAACACTCGCAAACATTGCAACCATCAGAGTGGCAAAAATACTCCCAAATAGGTCGACATTGGGAATTGCCAACAAACCCTATATGTCACAAGACCGAACTCACTTCTTGGTCGTGGCACTTTTACCAAAGGACGAGATACCTTTGGAAACAAACTTGCCACACACCGTCAGAATGACAGAAAAACTAAAAACCTAGGTTAACACCAATGTCTACTAGCCTACTCCAGTGAAAAATGACCAAACTGCCCCTTGGGCTCTTTTTGGCACGCTTCTCGAGAAAGTACCTAAGTCCTCAGAGCAGTAAGTCCACCCTTCCAAGATTGTCCCAAAGACAATATGGCATGTTCAAGTGCCTTCCAGTCGGTTCTGAACCAATTCTAGGACCATCTGGTCAAAATGACTATTTTACCCCTAGGCATCTAATTGCCTCTAGGAACCATACCGGCTCTGGGTATTAAACCGGTAACCTCCCAAGAATGCTTCTAAGAGTATTCCTGACCTTCTAACACCTTTTCAGATCATTTTGAGTCTATTCCGGCAAGTCCGGTGCGAAATGACTGTTTTGCCCCTAGTGGGCCAATTGCCTTTTCCAACCATGCCAGCTCTTGGTGTCAACCATTCTAATTAGTGTTTTTAACCTTTGAGCCTTCTCATGGGACATTTCAAGTCCATTCAATTGGTTTTTCGGTCTAGTTGACCGTTTTGCCCCTACTGGCTCAGTCGACCATTTTAACAATCTCAATATTGTTTTTCAAGCTTGTTACCCCCGGGACACTATTTCAAGGGTTTCTACCCATCTTTGCCCTTTTAAATCATTCCCAGCCATTCCCAGACCTACCGGAGTCACTCTTTGTGGAGCCAAGCCAAAAATTGCATGATAGTCACTAGTACAAGCACCCAAATCTTTTTCCTTGCATATCAAGGGTAAAAAGATACGTTTCTTACCACTCTAAAACTTTTCTAAGTTACTGCTGCCACTCCTAGTGGTGCCAGTAGATTTTTTACCCTAGCGCCACTACAACAGACGCTAGGCTACTTTAATGTCTATAAATACAGACCCTCCACCTGCGTGAAAAGGGTCTACAATCTCAGTCCAAAAATGCTGCCTCTCTAAAAATAGAGTTTGAATCCTCTCCAAACCCTAATTCCTTCAAGTCTCTTCAAGACCTAGCCTCCATACACTCTAAACCCAGCTTATACACACTCTATACACTCATACACCAACCACAAAGCAAGCCATTGAAGACTCAAGTGTTGCAAGTTTGAAACTGCTGAGGTCCAATTAAAACAAAGCAAGCAAAGCAAACAAAGCAAGAAGAATCCGAGATTGGTTTTCTCTTTATGTTTACGTACTTCCCCCTTCTCTCTTTTCTTTCCTAACCTACTTGGGTTCTCTTTTATTTTAATCCCCATCTTCTACCCCCCTTTCTTACATGCTGAAAATAAGAGACTCTCTGATTCATGCATAAGAAGGACTATTGAAAGTTATAGTGTGATTCATTGTCAAAAGTGTCCTATAATTAGAATTAGTAACCCCACAAGAGTATGGGGGTCGCGATGAAGTATAAACCGGTAATTTGATATCGTTCTCTCCCAAGGAAATTGTGCAAATATAGTCTCAATGCTCAACTAGCATTAGAAATTAACTATGAATTGCAAATAAGGTTTTGTGATGTAAAAGAGACTGAAAACTTGTTGATTTTGGATAATGGTTGTTCTTAACTAATGCAAGCAATTAATATCTAAGGAAAATAATTAAATCTAGTTTGTGTGTAATTAATGAAAAACTTGGATATGATTGATTCAATCCACCAATTTATAACAAGAGTTTCAATAGAGAATTTTATAGCTCAAATCAAGAATCACTCCATGGATTCTTGATTCGGAATATTTTGACCATAAAATCTTGAGTTCATATTTAGTTGAGTGTAGAGATGAAACCAATGAGTAGAACCATAGAAACAAACCTTAGAAATGTGCAATATCTATACCAAGTAGTGAGTTATGCATAAATATTACCAAAACGGGTTATGAATCTAAGTTTTCAAAAAAGTTTAACATTCAACCAAATAGAACTATAGAAATCTAGAAATAAAGTTTTGAAGTTCATATACCCCTATTGAAACCCTTGAAGTTCCTTGGTAGATTTTCACAATCACATCCAAGATATATTTAGCTACTTGAATCCATGAGATAAAGTATAAAAGAATGTAAATATGGCATTAAGCAATAGAAAACTAATGTTTGGTTATCAAGAAAATAAAGGAAAATACCAAGAAAATGAGAGAAAGTGCTAAAAAAGTGAGAGAAACTTAAACTTAAATACAAAGAGAGTGATTAACAACAATACAAGAGAGAATAATGAATAATGAGACAAAACAATAATGAAAACTAATTAAACCTTACAAAACCTCCCTACAAATGCCCTAGAACTGCTCCAAAATCTGAAATCCTTGAACCTTCTCTGAACTCCCGCTCTGTTCCCGCACACAGTTTTTTATACCTGTAAATCTATATCGACCGATCGAACGATCCAAATGCAATCGAACGCCCGATCGAACAGTCTAGTGTGATAGAATGGCCAATCAATCACAAACGGACCCTCTCTAAAGTTTTACTCGTTTTCGTTGCAGAAGTCATTTTCGACGTCCTCAATTGAACGTCTGATCGATTAATAAAACTCCCTCTTTGAAGTTTGAAGGGATGATGCTGTAGAAGCTCGAACAGAGGCCTTTTCGGCATCACTGATCGAACGGTCCATACTGCAATCGAACAGTAAATTGAGATCGAACAACCGATCGATCAGTTCTCTTGATTTTTGCCCGTTTGCCTCATTTTAACCTTTGATACCTGCAAAACATGCACAAAATAGTTTAGTACATTTTGGGAGTTAAAATTCTAAATTAACAACTAAAACGCGACTAATTAACTACTAATTTGGGTTTAGAGATTACAGTTTTCGAGTGTAATCAACACCCCCCCCCCCCACTTAGCCTTTGATAGTCACTATCAAAGTTTGAGAAGAAAAACAAATATGCACAAAAGAAAGGTTTCCACTTCCTTAGAAATCATGGATGCATTTAGTCTATGCATCAAGCTGTTAGACCCCTAGGTTACCCCTAGTGGACGAGTGGTGTCTCGTGAGGGTTTACAGTGATGAATACCCACAAACGTCTATTTATGTAATGTGAATATGATATCAAAGAAACATAACACATGTATTAACCACATTCAAGTCAAGTCTTAATCCACCTAATTTATGAATCATTGCAAGGTAAAGGCATAAAGCATCGAAGAAATGAAATACATTTATGTGTACTACATATGGCATATGACTCTAATATCTCGTGACTTGTGCAATTACGTCCTTGATGTTTCGATCCAAGTCTTACAAGGCATACACTCAACTTTAAACATGAACACACGGGGTATCTCAATAAAAAGCTCATTTTAAGAGTAAATGTACAAGACATGCAAGTAAAACAATTTCGAAACCAAAAATGGATTAATTGTAAGTGTATCGACTTGGTATAGCTTCATGAAAGAAAATTTACTGTTTACGCACAATTAAAGAATTGACATTGATGACTTATACACAATTGAATTAAAGATTCATGTAATTCCAGATATTAACCATATAGATGGTGAATGAAAGAAGAGCCATGTAAGAGGATAGAAAGTGAAAAAAGATTTCAACATATGCATGTGCATTATACACGATGATCAATGAACATTCACTTTCAAACTTTCAATCTTTTGAATAACTTTTGAACTTTTTTCATCTTCCTTCACTTCTTCATTTGAATATACTTTTTTTTTCTTTTCTACTCCTTTTTCATCCATTTCTTTACTTATCTTTACTTTTCAACTCCATATACTTCCAAACTTCACAATACAAGCAATGCGTTAATTTTCTTCGCATTGACAAACTTTTATGCTTATGTGTATACAAATATCGAGAAAGAAATGTAAGCATGAATGGCTCAATGGAATGAAATGGCCTATACTTTTATAATCTGAAAAATACTCAAATCCAAATTTCAATAGTGTATAAGGTGTCAATAACTCCAACTAATACTCAACATATAAACTAAAATCAAGCATAATAAAGCTATTCAATGAATGAAGATAAAAAAAACATAACCTTGAATAAATGTAAATCACTCTCAAAGGTAATAAATAGGCTCTAAAGCTCACAAGGTATATAATCTCCACCATATAAGGACATGCATGCATAAGAGTGAAATATAAAAATATCATATAACATACTAGTGCACAACAATGTAAACTCTTTCTTATAATGGTTTTATGACAAAAACTTGTCATACATCATAAAATCGAAGGTGAATCAATCATCAACTCGAATTTAATAAAAAACATGGTGTGGTACTTGTCCGTAACAATCTCGACACATCTATCATGAATATCCAAAGAGAAATGACATCAAAAATCTAACATACATGGCTAGAGTGTTGAGTTATAATGAAGAGCAATGTTGATACTGACTTCCTTTGGTCATGGACTACATAATGTTTGTTTTGGGATACAGTGTGGGATTGAATTGACAATCCCTTGGCTCCTAAAACTATCATGAGATTAGTAGTCCGGTTAGTATTACGTACATTGCAGGACGGCCCAAACCCCCCCCCCCCCCAAATTCCATTGCAAGAATAGATAGTATAAAACATTCCATTTAGAAATTTAATCTCATTTTGTATATAATTCCATTGATTATTCCATGAACTTATCCCCTAATCAGATCCCGCAAACAAACATGTCCAAAATATAATTTCTTCCTAGTTAATGAATATTATTGACTCCATTTCTTAGGCCACCTGTGGTGCTTCTGGAAATTATAAACCATTAACGTTCATTCCATTCCTTGGCTGTGCTTTTGCTGGCATATTCAACAACCCCACCTAAATACCTATATTACCCATACAATTTTGCAAAAGCACATCTCCGTACATTCTTGGTAAGTTTAGCATGAGTTTATTTAGCTGTTTCAGTTCAACCAATGGACAACGAAAGCATCGGAAAAAGCTGAAATAAGAGAAGTTCAATAGAACGGACTTGCATAGATCTCCATTAAGGAAGTTAATATGCTTCTAGTAATCATATATGGCTTATTAATGATTAGTCAGGCATGTTTGAGTCTAATTCAGCTTCTCTTATCAGTCACTTGGCACAGCAAAACAAAACGACAGTAAAAGGGAGAACTATTAATAGAGATCATGTGATATAAGTAAAACCTTGTAGTTAATTTACCCTAAAGACAAGGAAACAGAGATCAATATTGTTGGGGTCCACCCACATGGGTGGATGCCTCTTTTCTTTGTTGAAAATCCAAGATGTTGGAAATTCTCGCAGCAATTAGTCAGTACGAATGATAGAAAAATAATAATAAAATAAACCAATGTAATCAAAGTACACAAAAGAAAAGTGACACCAGTATCTAGCGTAGTTCGACAAGATTGCCTAGGTCCGGGGCGTACTCCGGTCTCCTTCTTTACTATTGAGAAAAATTGAGAACAATGCTACAAGTATATACTCAAGTTTGATAACCCAAACCCGAGCCATTAAACCCTTGTACACCCGTCTCAACTCACCATCTCAAACCCAGTAAAGAAAACCCTACTCTCTTGTTTTAGCGGTGTCTTGAAAATGGGAGCTCCGTTGGCTATTTGTAGGAGAAATGAGTCATGGACTGCTATAACTCTGATGACTATTGACTACTATAGCTTTGACGGCTGTTAACTACTGGAGCTCTAACGATTGTTGACTATTGTAGCTTTGAAAACTTTGAATTTGCAGCCACTCTTAACACAAGCACTGAAAGCAGACATAAAGAGAAGACAGAAAAAAAAAAAAAAGGGAAAGAAAGAAAAGGAAGAAAGAAGTGATAACTTTGTCTTCCTTCAACCGCATGAATGAACAGTAAGAAAGTTGTGATAAATACCCCTTCAAACAGAGGCTTTGGAGTATGGCTAAAATGTGAGGGTGTCAAAGGGCAAGTCTAGAGCGCATCGCCTCCGATGTAGGGGTGCGAGTCAGGGGACGAGTCGGGCTAATAGAAAGAGAGTTGTTCCTCTATAAGTCCTTCTGTTACAGAAATTGGGATCTTCTGTTGAAGAGGATGTGAAGATGAGAGAACGAGAATAGTGAGGGTTTGTGGGAGAGAGAGTTTGTGCCATATAACTCCTCTTATAATTCTCTGTCCTATTTTTTTCATAATGAAGCCACTTTAGCCTGTGTGGACATAGCCCTAAATTAGTTGGGTGAACCACATTAAATTTTGTGTCTCTTTAATGTGTGTATTTTTTGTGTGAGTGCTTCCAAGCTTTCGCGTGTCGATGGATCTGGCAATTCCAACAACGAGATTATAAATCTCCATTGAAAAAACCTAACAAGTGGAATCAAAGCCAAGTTGCTCAGAGGAAGGTGTGAGCTTGCTCAATTGTATGGGAAGTGCAGAGAGTCTTTAACAAAGCCTTGGGAGGAGATCCACAATTTTTTTATCTCGACGAACATATCAGAATGTTCTGGTGGAAGTACTGTTCATGCATAGAGAGAACAAAAAAAAAAAGGAAAAAATTTTTGGTTCAAAGAGGACAACGTGCTGATATCAAGGCAACAAATGTTTGTTTACCATAAACACGGTGAGGTCATTCACGTGGTGCATCGAAAGAAGCAGAAAAGGAACTAACCAATTTTTTTTTTTCTCTTATCTCTCACGGAGCCCAGGAGATAGGAGAAAGGAAATCAGTTTGCTTTAGCTTGCCTGGGCAATGATCCAGTGTGACAAGATCCTTTGGTGAAGTATTGTGATTGGCCGATTCAATGTAAGAATTTTAGGGCAACGTGGTTCGACAATAGTTATCCAAAATTCATTGAGGGAGGTGTCCTTAAGGTTTTCAGGCATTGCGAAGTCACTGGTGTGTACAGTTTTGATGATTTCTACATTGTTTTGGTCGGATTGGACACATCAAGTAGACATTAGGGGTGATTGGAAGCATCTAGGTCAATCGATAGCAAATCAATTAGATGGCGTGCTCCTAGTTAGATGAATTGGCAACCTATACAGGCTGGTGGAGAATGTTGTGACAGATGGAGCCACTATCAAGCATGAGACAGTAGTATGGACCAACGATAGGGAACAAGAAGAGCAAGAGTTGCTATGATGCACACGCAACAAGCGCATAAGTACATGGTTGAAAGGTATAAGTGTGTGGGCGAACGGATCAAGTGTATTGAAAGCTGGCCAGAAAAGAGAGCAACAGATGCTGAGTGTTGACGTGAAAGCTCCAGGCAAAGGAAGGGAGACCCTTGTACAAAAAGGTGCGCACCTAGGGCAAACGGGTCTCATTTGCTCTGGATTCAGTAAGTGGCGGCAATTGATCTCTCCAATTAAGGGGGTGCGGACACCTTGACGAATAAGTGTTGACCATACTAGGTGGGTGTGGCAGTTTGACAGACACTCCGGTGAGGAGGTGTTGACAAGCACTTTATGAAAGGGTTGATGGGTTCTCAGTGAAAGTGCATACAACAAATCCACCCATGTGAGTGGAGGGGTGATTGTTAGGGTCCACCCATATGGGTGGATGCCTTTTTTTCTTTGTTGAAAATCCAAGCACCGAAAGCAGACATAAAGAGAAGACAAAGAAAAAAAGAGAAAGGAAGAAAAGGAAAAAAGAAGTGATGACTATGTCTTCCTTCAATCGCGTGAATGAACAGTGAGAGAGTTGTAATAAATACCCCTTCAGTCGAGATCGAATTCGCACAGAACGGTTAACAAAACATGCAAAATTGAAGTTGAAAATTCACCCACAATAAAAGATAAATTCACCCATGATAAAATATTAGATACCGACTAAGCTGTGCTAAATACCGTAGTATTGCAATGGCTTCAATTAGAACCTAAGCCAACCTGTTTGAATTCCACCAAGAATAGTACCACTGAGATCTGGACAGTTGGTGTAGAAAAATAGTAACCAAAAGAAAAATTGTTTGCTTTGGAAGGTTTGATGATTATGGAACTAGATTTTAAATAACAAAAACGGTCTTGGATCCAATTGATCAAACCATTTGATTCACCCGAAATATCAACGGAGGTTTTGTAACTCAAATCATTGGCTTCGTCTTGAGCCTTTGATTTGGAAGATGTAGCTATAAAACTATAATTTCAATAATAATTAAATCTAGAATAGCAAAATTAATGCCATAGATTCTTACCATCGATTTGTATACATCAGTTGTTTTGTCAAGGCGGAAGGTATCACAAACATAGTTAAGAATCTAAGTTTTCTCAAAAATCTAGAATTTAATTATCAAGAAATACCAATTACCTTTGTTGATATCCCAAGATCCTCGGATGATCTTTACAATTGGCTCCAAGAATAAAATTAGCTACTTATAATATTAAAGAGACTTGACTTGAAAAAAACTGACTTCATAAATAATTAGAAGCTCCTACTTATATCTTTCTCTTGCCTCCTCTCAAGCTCTTCCTCTTACCTCTCTTGGTGTTGCTATTTATAAACTCACAAGATGAAGCCATCCATTCCCTACAATGACATATTATTCTTTTTTCTAATTATTAATTTTTTCTTTTGTCTTCTTTCTATGTTAATTGTCATCTTTCCATATCAATTGTCATCTTTCCATGTGAATTTTCATATGAGTTGCCTTCTTTCTATGTCAATTTCCATCTTTCTATGTGAATTTCCATGTGAGTTTGCTCCCTCTTTTTTTCAAAAACAAAAACATGTCTTGCTAGTTTTGGTGGAGTTGTTGGAAAATGAATATTTGCCTATATGGGTAGGCTCCAATCAATGAAAACTCCTTTCTTTCCATGTGAGTTTACTCCCTTTTTTATCTAAAAGCCTACAAAATGCTCAACAAAATTTATTAGGATTAAAAGTAAATTAATTTAAACTATTTATAATTATTTTAATGCTAACAAAAACAAATTAGGAACTTGTGATTACATTATTACAACGTAATCACACCCCCCCCCCCCAACTTGCTTTTTGCTAGTCCCTAGCAAAACAAATAAATACATTTAAAAATATATGCTCCACTTTCATAAGGATCACGAGTGCACTTAGCATATGCACCAAGCCTTTAAATTTCTAGGTTATCCCTGGTGGACAAGTGGTATCTCGGGAGGGTTTCCAGTGATGGTACCTATAAACATCAAAATGGACCTGTAACTGAAGATTATAAGGATAAAGTATGACATGTATCAAAACACAAGCATGTTCTATCTATCCTACTCTTTAACACAAAAGCAAGATAATGTCTTAGAAACACATGGGAGATTTGTGTGTGTGTGTGTGTGTGTGTGTGTGTGTGTGTGTGATCATTACATGATAAGAAAAGTATTACAACATAAAAACACGAGTACATCCTTTAAGCTTTGATTTAACCTCACTGGATATTCTCTCAGAAGTAAGAAAGAACATATGCATCTTATACAGGTTGTCCTTGCAAAAGAGTAAATGTAATGTAAAATCAAAAGTGGCAAACATAAAGAAATGACGTGAATATAAAGTGAGAAACGACTTGACATAGTTTCATGAAAGAATTCTCAATGTTAAAATCACACAAGCAATTGATAAGTGAATTCTATAAGCAATGATTAAGCAAGCAATGTACACCTTAAATCCTGGAGAACTTTATTTAAGTTGTCACTTGACCATGAGGTTTTAAGCTAGGGAGGAAAAAACGATAAAGAGGCTCAAAACATGTGTGATCAAGGCATGAATTGATCAATGAATATAGACTTTCAATTTCCAAATTTCAATTGATTTTTTTTTTTCATCAAACAACCTCTTCTTCTACTTCTTCTTTCTTTCTTTTTTCTTTTCTTTCTACTCCCCTTTTTCATTTGGTTTTTTTTCTTTCTTCCATTGTTAATTACTTTTTCTTTCATTTTGTAAATAGAACACCCCATTTCTGAATTCAACTTGCACAAGTGAAGATACTTGTGATTTTTTTTTTTTTAGGGATGCAACTTTAGCAATGATATATGTAACGAGAGACAAAGAAACAGGTTTAAAGATGGTTCCAAGAGAATTATGTCAAGAAAGAAATCTATGGCTCAAAAGATCAAAGATTGCCTCAATTCATTTTTTAAAAAGCACAACAGCTCAAAATTTTAAGAATTCAACATATTCAATTACCATAGCAATTCAAACAATTGAGTCAAATACAAGTATAATAGAGTTATTGAATAAGTGATGTAGAAAAAATTTATCAATAGTAGATATAAACACTCCGAAAGGCATGATTGGTTTTAAAACTCACTTAGTGAATAATCTCCACTTTTGTAAGGATAAAACTATACAATATGTCAAAATACTAAATTTATCATGATATGATAATCACTGATATAAAATATCCTCTTTTTATGCGTTAAGATAAAATCTTGTAATTGTATTAAAAAGAACGGATAAAACAAAAATTGTGCTAAGGTGAATAAAAACATCTGTCAGTTGTCAAAATCTACCTTTGCATTTCACATTAAATTGTACAAAATTATAAAAAAATATGCAAACTTTTATATATATATATATATATATATATATGTCACAAATGCATTAAGAGAGTCAAAGTGTACGTAACTAAGCCTTGTGAATGATAATTTTCTTATTACTTGTTTTTTTTTTTGAAATATACGAAATATCTGCAAAATAACTATGAGTCATATTTACAAATAAACATGAGCACAGAAAATAAACACTCACAACCTAACACACCCTAAGAGGAATAGTTTTTACAAAGTCAAGCCAGACTTTTGATATCAAAATCAAGATAGTCTACCGTTCTGGTGACTCTAATGTATCTCAATGCCTTAACATCTAATCGCCCTTTAATAATATCTAGGTAGACCTTTTGATTCCTTGACATTAGTTGGTTACTCCCTTTGCAATTTTTATCCATATATGTTTGTCTAGCACAATGATGACACCTATTTAATACATTTGCTCTTCTCTTACAGGCCAGAGTACTGCAACCAGTAAAAGGTTGAGGTTGAGGTTGAGGTTGAGGTTAAGGTTAAGGTTGTTCCTCTTAGAGCTTAACTCTTATCACCATCTTTGCACAATGAACTATCTCATCCCAAATACCAAATAGAAATATCTGATAGATGCAACATGCACATGTAAGCACTTAACCATTTATATGTGAAGTCACAACACAATTACTAGTTGAAGATATAACTCTATTCAGTTCTTTAACGTCTGTTGGTCACAAAGACAAAACTATAAAAAATAACAACACAAAATTAAAAAAAAAAAAAAAAAAGCGAAAGTGCTCCCCCCCCCCCCCCCCCCCCAAAACCCCCAACTAGAGAAGTGCCACGTCTCGAGGCATAGAAAGGAATAAAAAGGGTGTGAAGTAACAAACACGGGAGGGGAACAAGGTAGTCCCCACAACCAAAGAGAAACTATCTAGCAAATAATATTAAACTATCATAACTGTACAAATCACGGGGCGTTGCTTCTATTCAAGCAATGATGGATCCATGAGATCCACAATTTCAATGAAACTTACAAAATTCTCAAGGTAGGGCTTTAGTCGATGCCCATTGACTTTTAAAATATTCCCATTACTGGGATTTTAAACTTCTATTGCCCCATATGATGATATATCCCCAACAATGTAAGGTTTCAATCATCTACTTTGAAGCTTACCTGGAAACAAGTGTAACTGAAAATTGTAGAGCAAGACCTTTTGACCAATCGATAAGATTTTTATGAATGTGTTGGTCATGAAGGAATTTCATCTTCGCTTTAAAGATATTAGCATTCTCACAAGCATCATTACAAAGCTCTTCTAACTCGTTGAGTTGCAACTTCCTATTTTGGCTTGCCTCATGAATATTCTCATTAAATTGACGAATGGCCCAATAAGCCTTGTGTTCAATTTCAATTACGAGGTGGCAAGTCTTTCTGTACACAAGTCTATAAGGAGAGGAACCTAAGATGGTCTTATAAGTAGCCCAATAAGCCCATAAAGCCTCCACTAACCTCAAAGACCAATCCTTTCAGTTAGGGTTAATAGTTTTCTCAAGAATTTACTTAATCTCCCAATTAACTAACTCAACTTGGCCACTAGTTTGGGGATGATAAGGTGTACTAACCTTATGAACAACCCCATACTTTCTCATTAATAATTCAACAGGTCTATTGCAAAAATGGGAATCACCATCGCTAATAATAGCATGTGGCATACCAAAGCGTGAAAAGATATACTCTTTTTAGAACCGAACCACCACACGGTGATCATTGGTGTGAGAGGCAATGGCCTCAACCTATTTAGATACATAGTCTATGGCCACAATAATGTAAAGGTAACCAAACAAACTAGGAAAGGATCCCATAAAATCAATACCCCAGCACTATAATGGGGTTTAGAGGCATCATGTGCCTCCTCGAAAGACTCCCTAAACATTAACACCCATCACATGACATACAAAAGATATGAACATCTTTAAACAAAGTGTGTCCATAGAAACCACTTTGCAAAATCTTTGCGGCTGTTTTGGGTGAAGCAAAGTGTCCACCATATGCTTGTGAGTGACAGAACTCCATAACACTTTGAATTTCATCGTCGGGAAGATATCGACAAATCATTTGATCGGGACAGTACTTGAATAAGTATGGATCATCCCAGGAAAAATATCTCACATTTCTAAAGAATTTCTTTCTATCAAGACTAGACCAATGTGATGAAATCTTACAAGTAGTCAAAAAGTTGGTTATATCCGCATCCCAAGGAGTGGTAGCGTGTGACATTGCTTGTATATGAAAAAAATGCTCATCCGAAATGTATTCATTAACGGAAAGGGAGTCTTGGGTGTCCCCATCAGTAGGAAGCCTCAAAAGATGGTCAGCTACTACATTCTTTACCCCCTTCTTATCCCTGATCTCAATATAAAACTCTTGTAGCAAGAGAATCCACTGGATGAGTCGCGGTTTTGCATTGGGCTTAGTAAGCAAATACTTTAGTGCGGAATAATTGGTGTATATGATGACTAATGATCCGACTAAGTATGATCTGAACTTATCCAATGCAAAAACCAAGGCGATAAGCTCTTTCTCTGTGGTGGTATTGTTCATTTAGGCCTCATTAAAGGTTTTACTTACATAGTAAATTACATGTGGTTTCTAATCTACCATTTGCCCCAAGACTGCCACAACTGCATAATCACTCACATCACACATCAACTCAAAAGGAAAGGACCGAATGGAACCTCTTGGGACAATAAATGACACATTGGACGGGAGATGACACTAAACCCTTTTATGAATTGCTGATAAAAACTAGCATGCCCAAGAAAAGACCTAATGTCTTTAACAGTCTTAGGGGTAGGGACCTTTTAAATCATTTCGATTTTAGTCTTGTCATCCTTTATCCCCTTGTTGGACACTATATGTCCAAGAATTATACCTTTTATAACCATGAAGTAACATTTCTCCAAGTTGAGCACTAAATTGCTCTCTTCGCATCTCATTAACACCTTCTCAAGGTGTTCCAAACAAACTTCATAAGTATCCCCATACACAGAGAAATCATCCATAAAGACCTCTAAGAACCTCTCCACTATATCGCTAAAGATAGACATCATGCACTTTTAAAAAGTGACTGGTGCATTGCACAAGTCAAAAGGCATTCTCTTATAACCATAAGTGCCAAAGGGGCACGTGAATGCGGTATTTTCTTGGTCTTCTAAAGCGACCTCTATCTTACTGTAACTGGAGTAACCATTTAAAAAGCAATAAAAGGGTCGGCCCGCCACTCGTTCAAGGACTTGGTCTAAGAAAATGAGTGGAAAATAGTCTTTTCCAATAGCGGCATTCAACTTACGATAGTCAATACACATTCTCCACCCAGTTTGAGTCCTAGTGGGAACTAGTTCATTGAACTCATTTTTCACCACCGTAATGCCTAATTTCTTGGGCACCACATGGGTTGGACTAACCCACTTAGACTTAGAGATGGAATAGATAATACCTGCATCAAGAAGCTTCAATACTTCTTCTCTCACGGCCTCCTTCATGTTTGGGTTTAAGCGTCTTTGTATTTGATGCACAGACTTAGACTCTTCCTTAAGGTGTATACGGTGAGTACATATAAGAAGACTATGCCGTGAAGATCTGCTATAGTCCAACCTAAGGCCTTCCTATATGATTTAAGCACTCTCATTAAAGATAGGCTAGAGGAAATGACAACCAAATAAGATTCATCTTCACCCAAAAACACATACTTCAAGGTGGATGGCAAAGGATTTCTGTCTGGAATGGGTGGTTGTTACTCATAAGGGATCGGTTTAATAGCACTAGGGAACAGAGCCTCAAATGATGGGGTCCAGTGACCCACTTGCATACATTGCTTGCTCTCTATCCCTCCAATAGTTGGGTCCCCCACACTAACACAGTCATTCTCCAACTGGTCATGAGGCTTACTCAAAACTAGAGCCTTCTCTAAAGAATCCTTAAAAAACTCATGCTCAAAGTGCTCTTAGATAATAGACTCAATGAAGTCTATTTCTCTGATGTCCTCACACTCTCCCATTTGTTTACCCACCATAAAGATATTTATCTCTAAGATCATATTCCCGAATGACAGTTTCAACAACCTATTCCTACAATGAATAATAGTATTGGTAGTTGCTAGGAAGGGTCATCCTAAAATAATGGGATCGTGTTGTTTAGCATTGGCAGCCTCAACGGGTTAGGTATTTAACATAATGAAATCCACGGGATAGTAGACATTGTCTATTTAAATGAGCACATCCTCATTAATGCCTCTAGAGACTTTGATAGATCTATCGGCTAACTCCAAAGTTACCCTGAGTAGGACTCAACTCTCCTAGCCCTAGTTCTTTATAGACCGAGTAAGAAAGAAGATTAACCCTAGATCCTAGGTCAAGCAGAGCACGATCAATTCTATATCCCCCAATTGTACACGAAATAGTTCAACAATCAGGCTCCTTATATTTCGGCACAGTTTTACATTATAAAATGGCACTCTGACTCTCATTCATCATAGCCATCTCTCTAACATGCAATCTTCTTTTAATAGTACATAAGTCCTTCAAGAACTTGGCATAGGAGAGAATCTGTTTGATAGCATCTAAGATGGGGATATTAACCCTAACCTATTTAAAGATCTCATAAATCTCAAAATTTAGCAATTCATTCTTAGGTTTGCTCAATCGATATGGAAACGGGGCATGCTTTATGATATCAATGCTCGCATCTTTAGATACATCATTAAATTCAACAAGAGGCTCAGAATGATTCTCATTCTTTCTTGACTCTTGCTCATTTTCTTTCTCTTGCTCTTTTCCCAACCCAACAATCTCATCACTACCCTTTTTGCTTTCTTTCCTAGGAGAAATGATTTTATCTATGATTTTCCCACTCCTAAGGATTGTGATGGCTTGCACCTCCTAATGATTTTTCCAACCCAGGTTGTAGGTATTAGAGTAAGGGCTTCCCCCACTCCTTTGGTCTGTTTACCCCCTCGGTATTGACTAACCACATTGACTTGGCTATGCAACACCTCTCGCACTCCTGGTATGACTGGGCATGCAGCAGTGTCATGCTCTAAGGTGTCACATACTAGACATGATAAACTTGTAGGCTCAACCTCTACGGCATTGGCTCTAAACGTCCCATAGCCTCTAGTTTACGGGAAAGTGAGGTAACTCTAGTATTCAAATCATCAACTTCCCTAAGTTGATATTTACCCACTTGATGTTGTGTAGTTGGTCTAGTTTCAGGATTTTGGGTCCTAATGGTGGCCCAATCTCTAGCCAAGTTAGCTAGGTAGTCAAAATAGTTATACACTTCAGTGGGATCCTTATCAGGATAGGTTTCTGCACACATAGACTCCACAAACATCTTCAATTGAGGGGTCAATGAAGAGTAGAAAGTATTGATGATATGTTAATCAGCAAACCCATGGTATGCTAATTGGAAAACCTATGGTTACACCCTCTATCATTAGGATTGTTAGGATCTACTGGAAGTAGTGGGACAAGAGGAGGATTCAAACCCTGAAGATTAGCTCCATCATTAATATTCACCATGGGTATAGGACCTGGATTAACTGCTAATTGAAAATTTGGGACAAGAGTCCTTAATGGAGAAATAGTGTAATAGGTGGGAGGAAGATCTTCAACTCCCACCAAACGCCTATGAACATCCCTAAAGAAGTGTTATGACATACAAATGTACACAACCTATCAAGCACACAAGAAAGGGGAATGAAGTAGATAGGGGTAGAAAAGCAAAGAATAACCCAAGTGGGCTAAAATGGAGAAGAGAGAAGTGAGGATTTGCACAAAAATTAAAGAGAAGTCTCACATTTGTCTTCTTTTTTCTTTTGAATGCTTCAATAGAGACTTGCCTAATCTTGGACTTGAGAGACTTTCAATGACTTCCAAAAAAAATATTTTTTATTTTTTATTTTTTATTTTAGGAACACGCTAAAAAAAAAGAAAAAAATCACCTGCACATAAAAACAACAAAAAGAAACACGCATTAGGAATGTTAGTATTAGTAAGCTTAGTGAGCAGCGCTGACCTAAATAGGCGGTGAATCAACCCGAAATAAGGTTATCCAAAATAAAAAAGAAAAGAATAATAAATAAAAACTGTAAATAAAAGAGCAATAAATAAATAAAGACAATAAAAAAAGAAAAATAAACAAAGACTATAAATAAATTTAAATGGTTAGATAAGTTAGATGGGTTAGGTGAAAAATAAAAATAGAAAAGATGGTACCCAACTTGAATAGTTTCGTTCAGCAATAGGCGAGTATGCCAACCAAAGAGTTTAACCACATAAAAATAAATGACTAAATAAAAGAAAAAAAAACTAAATATAAACAATTGTACAAGTTAACAATGGAACGAAGTAAAATTAAGCATAAACTACTAATCAGTTGGTATACATAGTCCAATTCCTTCATCAAGATAGAAAAGTAATCAATTGTCCAAAATCTAGCAAATGTATTATCAATTTGTAGTCTGCAATGGTGTTATTATATTTTTTTTCTTTTTTTAAAATTTTTTTTAAAATTTAATTATTATTTTTTAATTTTTATTATTTCTTTTAATATTGAAAATTTTTTATTTGTTTCTCTATTTTCACAAATTTTAATTAAAACCGTCCCATGGCAACACTGTCAAAAACTGATCAATTGTAAATAATGTAATTGAAATCTGTCAGTGTGCAGTTGTGATGCAGTAATAACTTGGTAAGTCGAAATCAAATTCACATGGACCAGTTAACAAAACATGCAAAGTTGGAGCTAAAAATTCACCCACGGTAAAAGATAAATTTATCCACGATAAAACTTTAGATACCAACTAAACTGTGCTAAATACCGTAGTATTGCAATAGCTTCAGTTGGAATTTAAGCAAACCTGTTTGAATTCCACCAAGAATAGTACCACTAAAATCTAGAAAGTTGGTGCAGAAAAATAGTAACCAAAAGAAAAATGTTTTTCTTTGGAAGTTTGATGATTATGGAACTAGACTTTAAATAACACAAACAGTCTTGGATCCAATTGATCAAACCACTCGATTTATTCAAAATATCAATGGAGGTTTTGTAACTCAAATCATTAGTTTCATCTTGAGCCTTTGATTTAGAAGATTTAGTTATAAAAATATAATTTCAAGAATAATTAAATCTATAATAGCAAAATTAACGCCATAGATTCATACTATCGATTTGTATATACCAGCTGCTCTGTCAAGTCGGAAGGTATTACAAACATAGTCAAGAATCTAAGTTTTCTTAAAGATCTAAAATTTAAATACCAAGAAATACCAATTACCTCTATTGATATCCCAAGATCTTCGGATGATCTTCACAATCGACTCCAAGAATAAAATTAGTTACTTATAATATTGAAGAGACTTGACTTGAAAAAAAAATAACTTCATAAATAATTGGAAGCTCCTACATATATCTCTCTCTCTTGCCTCCTCTCAAGCTGTTCCTCTTGCCTCTCTTGGTGTTGCTATTTATAGACTCACAAGATAAAGTCATCCATTCTCTAAAATGACGTATTATTCTTTTGTTTAATTGTTAATTTCTTCTTTCCATGTCAATTGCCATCTTTTCATATGAATTTTTATGTGAGTTGCCTTCTTTCCACGTCAATTACCATCTTTTCATGTGAATTTTCATATTTTCATGTGAATTTTTATGGGATTTGCTCCCTCTTTTATCCAAAAGAAAAAACATAGCTTGCTTGTCTTGGTGGAGTTGTTAGAAAATGAATGTTTGCCCATGTGGGTGGGCTCCAATCAATGAAGACTCATTTCTTTCTATGTGAGTTTGCTCATTCTTTTATCTAAAAGCCTACAAAATGCTCAACAAATTTTATTAGGATTAAAAATAAATTAATTAAAACTATTAATAATTATTTTAATGCTAACAAACACAAATTAAGAACTTGTAATTACATTTTTACAATGTAATCATACGCCTAAAAAGTGAGGGTGTCAAGGGGCAAGTCCGGAGAGCACTGCCCCCGATGTATGGGTGCGAGTCAGGGGACGAGTTAAGGTGACAGAAAGAGAGTTGTTCCTCTATGAGTCCTTCTATTACAGAGATTGGGATTTTCTGTTGAAGAGACTGTGATGATGAGAGAACGAGAATAATGAGGGTTTGTAAGAGAGAGAGTTTGTACCATGTAACTCCTCTTGTAATCCTTTGTCCTATCTGTTCATAGTGAAACCTTTCTGGCATGTGTGGATGTAGCTCTAAATTGGTTAGGTGAATCATGTTAAATCTTGTGTCTCTTTGGTGTGTGTATTTTTTGTGTGAGTGTTTCCAAACTTTCGCATGTCGGTGGATCTGACAATTCTAACAACGAGGTTGCAAATCTCCGCTAAAAAAACATAACAAATATTAATAGTAACTAGCAAAAGGAAACAAATCATTTTTTTCATGCAATAAGAATGAGCCAATAAAGTATCTTTATCCGTGTAAAACATACCTTAATGTGCTAACTTATCAACTTGGATGTTATAAACATTTTCTCAAACATTTTTTTCCTTCACCTTCTCGACTTTCTCAATTGTCTTTTCTTCAACTTATTTCCACTAATTTCATTGTCCTTTTCCACTAGATTCACTGTCATTTTTTAATTTCATTATCAACAATTTATTCTTATGCTTCTTTCTCTTGCATTTTTTCACATTATTCAGTTTCTTCATCTTCATTACAATGGAATTCTTTTTCATAGTTTTCCATACAATCCTCTCCAAATTCTTTCACGATTTTCATCCTCGTCTATAAAAAAATCCATCTTCCTCAAAGCTTTGTACCCACTGGCAAACACAGGGGAGGCGGGTGGGGGTCGTGGCTCCCCCAAAGTTTTGAAATTACACCTTTTACCCTATAAATTTTTAGATATTTAGAATACAATATAGTGAATTGGCCCCCCAAACACAATAAAAAGAACTCTTTTCTCCAATCTCCTTCAACATCTTTTGGTGAATTGCTCTTTGCAAAATTGCAAAAGCCTTCTCTTCTTTCTTTACTCAAATCTTTTTTGACATGCCATTTTGTGGCTTGATCGCTCCCTAAAAGAGTAATACTTAACCGCAAGTGCATGGCCGCGATGTAGTAATAATTTCTCGTAAGTACGATGTTGATCCCACAAGGAAGATGGTGTACGTAAATAGGAAAATTTACCATGGATAAAAAATCTTAGGAAAAACACTCCAATAAAAAAAAAATTGATTTTAGGTGGAGAAAAGATTTGTTATCTAGTTTAAACTAAGAAATAAAGAAAAAGTCATGGAGTCAATTGATCCAATCAATTGCATCTCTTAAAATTTCGAAGGAGATAATTTAATAACTCAAATCCTTCGACTACATCGCGAGTCTCAAATTCGGAAGATTTAGCGATAAAACGAAGAGTTCTTCAAAACTTCAACTTCTAGAATAAATCGGGTTGTTAGAATCAAAGACTTGCATCATCGGTTCGTGCAGTGCATATACTGAACCCAACTCACACATAAACGTTACAATGCAGCGTATATACTGAGTCTGGTATTCATGCATAAGCGTTACTAAACATAATAGGACGCCTAGATTTTCGAAGGTTTCTAGAACAAAGAAGAAGAAGAAAGAAAACCAAAAAATTTACCTTTAAAACCAAGAACATACCTCCTTCGTTCATCCAAGGTCTTAAGAAAATCTTCACAATTGATCCCAAGATGAAATATAACTACTCATCATAATCATAGATATGCAAAGTTGTATTGAAAATATATTGAAAGACTGGGTAATCTGATTACAAGAATTGAAAACTGAATGAAAATTATGAATAAACTACTCTAATCTCCTCCTAAAACCCTAAAAAAAATGTCAACCCTAGAAAATCCCTAGAATCCTTCTCCTCGTTCAAAACATAAAAGTCCTAAGTCTATTCTACTACTTACTAATCTATCTACAACTAAAAATTGAGTTAATCTACAAATCTCGTCGTCAGTTGTACGAACGATTCTCACCGAGTTCTCCGATGGGTTGGCTCACTTCACAAAAGTTGTAAGTCTCAAAAGGTTATATAAAATCAAGATATTATGAGTCTGAATAGCCTTTCTGGTTCGAGAGATATGGGCTTCCAAAGTTTTAGCTCTGCGTGCTTCAACAGCTTGTACCACAGCTTCAGCAGCTTGTATCTTGACGCAACCTGTTGAAACCTATTATTAAATTGCATTCGAAATCATTCCATTTAAGCTTAAAACCTACATCAAGCATTATAAACTTAATTAATATAAAAAATTACTAAAAAGACATATATAATCATAAACTAATGCTAACAAAGTACTAATTAAGGCCTTATAATTGCACTTTTGAAGCGCATTCACACCCCCCAACTAGATTTTTGCTAGTCCCTAGCGAAATACTAAAACCAAAAACATAATCTCCACTTTCGTAGAAGTCACGAATGCATTTAGCCTATGTATCTAGCCTTTAAACCCCTAAGTTACCCCTAGTGAATGAGTGATGTCTCGTGAGAGTTTATAGTGATGAATACCCACAAATATCTATCTATGTAATGTCAATATGATATCAAAGAACATTAAACATGTATAAACCTCATTCAAGTAAAGTCTCAATCCACCTAAAACATAAATCAGTGCAAGGTAAAGGCATAAAGCATTGAAGAAATAGACTATATTGAAGTGTACTACCAATAACATATAACTCTAATGTCTCATAACTCATACAATTATGTCTTTTATGCTTCAACCTAAGTCTCACAAGGCATACACTCAACTTTGAACATGAACACACAAGGTCTCTCAATGGAAAAGCTCATTTCAAGAGTAAATATACAAGACATGCAAGTAGAGTAATTCCAAATCAAAAAACTGATAAATTGTAAGTGTATCGACTTGGCATAGATTCATGAAAGCACATTTACTGTTTAAACACAATTAGAGAATTGAGATTGATGACCTATATACAATTGAATTAAAGATTCATGTAATTTCGAATATTCTAAGGGCATGTGAAAGAAGAGCCATGTAAAAAAATAGAAAGCGGTAACAGATTTCAACATATGCATGCGCATTACACATGATGATCATTGAACATTCACTTTCAAACTTTCAACTTTTGAATAACTTTTGAACTTTTTTTTTTCATCTTCCTTCACTTCCTTTTCATTTGAATTTTTTTTCTTTTTCAACTCCTTTTCATCTCTTTTCTTTTCTTTTCTTTTCTTTACTTTTCAACTCTCTACACTTTCACCTTCACAAATATAGAAGCAATGCACCAACTCCGAAATTTAGCATTAACAAATTTTTAAGTTCATCTGTATACGAATATTAAGAAAGAAATATAAACACGAATGACTCAATGGAACGAGATGGCCTCTACTTTTATAATCCGAAAACCACATCAAATCAAAACTTCAAGAGTGTATAAGATGTCAATAAATCTAACTAATACTCAACTTGCAAACCAAAATCAAGCATAATGAAGGTATTCAATGAATGAAGCTCAATAAAGAACCTTGAACAAATGTAAATCACGCTCAAAAGGCGATAAATAGGCTCTAAATCTCTCAAGGTATAAAATCTCCACCTTATAAGGACATGCATGCATAAGAGAGAAATATAGAAATATCATATAACATACTAGTGCACAACAATGTAAACTCCCTCTTATAACAGTTTTATGACAAAAAACTTGCAATGCATCACAATATCTAAGGTGAATCAATCATCAACTCGAGTTTAGTAAAAAAAACATGGAAAAAAGTAACTTATCATCATACTAACTATGACATGGATACATAAATAGTTCCTCAAGATAGTCCCCAACACTTCCAAACATGAAGAGTATATGAAAAAGTGTAAGAAACACAAATCAAAGTACCGAACCATATGATACATCAAACCTTTACCGAAGACTTCCAAGTGTCCAAAAGGTAGATCAATCATGCACTAATACCTGAAAATTACTCAATAAAGCATAATAAGGTTTGATAGAATAAAATTATTTTTTGAATTTTTTTGAATTGTTTAATTTTTTTTATATAAACAAAAAGAACAAAACAAAACAAAAAAACTAATGGGCTCCCTTCCCCCCAACTAGAATGATGCAATATCCTCAATGCATTAAACAAAGAGAAACAAAAACATGAATGCATGAAAAAAAGATGAAAAAATCCGGTGGGAAACACCCTCTCCCCAACTAGGGAAGAACTAAAAAAAATAAATAAATAAATAAAAAATAAAACAAAAGAAAGCAAAAACTACCAAACTACTCCTACACTACTAAAATACACAAGAGAAAACTATCCAACACCACATCGAGTGTGTTTGCTTGCATGGAGCCACTTACCATTCACCATGAGTAATGAATTCACCATTAATAAGTACGCATAAGTACGAATACTATTGAACCCAAAATTATACAAAACACTCTTGCAAGATTGTAAAGGATAAAGAATAAAAATAGAATTTTACATGATAGGGATGTTAAGGCTCAATTCATGTTGAAGAAGAGTATGGGATATCTTACTCTCCATTACTCCTTCCTCAGTTGCCTTTTTCTTCTTGGGAGTCCTTAATCTCGGGCTCCTCTCTCTTGGGTTCCTCTCCCTTACTCTCCATTGTCCCTTCCTCCTTTAACTCTTCTTTAGATATCACTTCCCTCAGTTCAGACACCTCAAGAAGAATAAGTACATCTTCTTTTACCTCATTCTCATCATCATTCACCCTAAGAACATCTTCCCTTGGATCAGACACAGCGGGAACGTTGATGTTCTCTATTTCATGTTCAGTCTTAAGGGTGATAATGGAGAGACCTTGGTCATCACTATTCATATATGGAGTTGGGACATCTCATATGTAGGATCATCTGGAGATTGAGCCCAAAGCTCTTCCTTCTCGCGATCCATTGGCTCTTATGCTAATAGGGCCAATCCTTGAGTTAGTTCATCTAATTTTCGACAAATTTGTACAAAAGTGTCAGCTTGTACCTCTGTATTAGTATCCCTGAACCCCGAGAACATACCTATGTGATATGGCATATAAGATGACTACATGTTCTCTTAATTCTCTACCAAAGGTTGATAAGATAATGAAGGATGTGTCTCGTAAAACGTGTAAGGTGAAGTAAAAGGTGTATATGAATCATAAGCATATGGTGGAGACGAAGGTGGTACATGGTAGTGCGGTTGTTGTGGTGGTTGTTCATAAGAAGCATATGGTGAAACTTGAGAGCTCCACTCCGAATAATTTGGAGGTGGATAATAGTCTTGTGATTGTGCCGTGTATGAATCAGGACTTGTAGTAAGAAAATTCTAAAGATAATCTATGAATAAGATGTATGCAAGACCAACCAACAAGTATATGAAAACAACCTATCCTCCCAATCCCACAACAATGATGCACAAACCTAATGTAACCAAAAGAAAAACAAAAATAAGTGCTCAAAATAAAATATGGAACGAAGTTACCCAAACGAGCTATTGAGTTCCCTTGTGTTTGTAGCATGATGGTGAAGTGCTTCCTCCAAAATAGAATCTTCAAGGCTCGTCCACCAACATAGAACGCAGCTTCCTCGGCAATAGCGCCAAAAACTTGATCGCTCCTTAAAATGGTGATACTTAACCGCAAGTGCATGGCCACGATGTAATAATAATTTCTCGTAAGTACGATGTTGATCCCACAAGGAAGATGGTGTACGTAAATAGGAAAACTTACCGTGCATAAAAAATCTTAAGAAAAACACTTCAATAAACAAAAACTAATTTTAGGTGGAGAAAAGATTTGTTATCTAGTTTAAACTAAGAAATAAAGAAAAAGTCCTGGAGTCAATCGATCCAATCAATTGCGTCTCTTGAAATTCTGAAGGAGATAATTTAATAACTCAAATCCTTCGACTACATCGTAAGTCTCGGATTCGAAAGATTTAGCGATAAAACCAAGAGTTCTTCAAAATTTCAATTTCTAGAATAAATCGGGTTGTTCGAATCAAAGACGTGCATCATCGGTTCGTACAGTACATAAACTGAACCCAACTCATGCATAAACGTTACAAGACAGTGTATATACTGAGTGTGATATTCACGTATAAGCGTTACCGAACATAATAGGACGCCCAGGTTTTCAAAGATTTCTAGAACGAAGAAGAAGAAGAAAGAAAACCATAAAATTTAACGTTTAAACCAAGAACATACCTCCTTCATTCATCCAAGGTCTTCAATTAATCTTCAAAATTGATCCCAAGATAAAATCTAGCTACTCATCATAATCATAGATATGCAAAGTTGTATTGAAAATATATTGAAAGACTGGGTATTCTGATTACACGAATTGAAAACTGAATGAAAACTATGAATAAACTACTCTAATCTACTCCTAAAACCCAAGAAAAAACGTTAACCCTAACAAATCCTTAGAATTCTTCTCCTCCTTCAAAACATAAAACTCCTAAGTCTATTCTACTACTTATTAATCTATCTACAACCAAAAATTGAGTTAATCTAATAATCCCATCGTTAGTCGTACGAATGATTCCCACCAAATGCTCCGATGGGTTGGCTCACTTCACGAAAGTTGTAAGTCTCAAAAAGTTATATAAAAGTGACATATTATGGGTCTGAATAACCTTTCTAATTCAAGAGATATGGGTTTCTAAAGTTTCAGCTCTGCGTACTTCAACAGCTTGTACCTTGACAGCAACATCTTAAAACCTATGATTAAATTTCATTCGAAATTATTCCATTTAAACTCAAAACCTATATAAAGCATTATAAACTTAATTAATACCAAAACATAATTAAAAAGACATATATAATTATAAAGAATGCTAACAAAGTATTAATTAAAGCCTTATAATTACACTTTTGAAGTGCAATCATTGCTATTGTCTTATAACATCTCACAAGTTGCAATTTTGAGGTATATACATGTAGTAGCGATCAGTCTCTTATAGTCGACTAACGGCAGCCTCTCTCCAAAGATAAATGCATATGTTTTCTTAAATACCATTTCTTTGCATCTTCTACAACATATCTACTCTGTCTTCTGTCGTCTCCTTTAGAACATGTAAAAAAAAAAATTCTGGGGACAAAATGGTTGCCAATCTCCATGTTTTGCTTTTCAAATTTTTTCAGAACCTATAGTTGTCAAATGAATTGAACTAAAAAGGTCAAGATATATAATAAAAAATTAATCAAACAAAAAGATGAAATGCTAATTTTCTTACTTCAAGTCTCGGTAGACCTTGTCATTGATTGTTGAACAATTTTCATGTGTTACTATTTAATGGTCTTACTTCATTTGGTCATGTAATATAAAAGTTTCTTTCAAGATATGGGGTGGGATTGGATTGCTAATCCCGTGAACCCTCTTATAAAACTATCATGAGATAGTTGTCCGGCTGGAGTTACATATCCCGAGAGTCCGATTATGCCCCCTTCAATTCAAGCCAAAGAACATGCATGATAACACATTCCATCAAGAAAATTAATCCCATTGTATATATAATTCCATTGGTTATCCCATGAACTTATCGCCAAATTCCTTCCGCAAACAAACATGACCTATAAAGATAATTTCTTCCTAGCGTAATGAATATTATTGGGTCAATTCCTTAGGCCACATGTGGTGCTTCTGAAAATTTTGAACCATTAACGTTCGTTCCATCTTAGAATGAAACCAAATGGACTGATATGCTGCATCTAATCTACAGCAAGAGCCTATGTGGAGTGGTATACCATTGGCATGAATTTGATGGTTTTCATTCAAAGAAATGCTTCATTGCAATTGTTATCCCACCCATAAATTGTTCACAAACGTTTTAGATTCATTCCCACGCTACCTTCTCCAAATCAAAAAATGGATTTCTAATAAGCTTCAATTTGATGAATTTTATAAGCAACACAAAAAAACCTCCATTAATAGAAAAAGCAATACACTTGATGATGAAAAAATAAACAATAGAAATGAATTTTCCAAATTACAATGTCAAGATATATAAGAGGCTTCGGAATTCAGTTTCATAGAAACCCCACTTGACAATTATTATCACATAACAGCAAAATCAAACTAACCAATCAATGTAATGAATTTTGACTTAAAGAATGAAACCTTTAATTGATTCCAACAACTACGAATCCTCAAACCACACCAACTATTAAAAATTCAATTAACCACACTGCATGTCTTCCTTATCTCTCCTGCAGTTCCAGTTAGCACCCCAATTGCACCCATTTTCTTAATTGATTTGCCGAACTCGGTGAAGAATTTCCCTGAGGCAAGCATCTCATTAACAATGTTGCTAGAAGCCTTGTTAGTTAGAAGTGCAGCATCTGACTGGAAAAGACCTCGTTTTTGCTTTAAGATGGCGAAGTAATGGTTGTCGAAAGTTAGAGGGCTCTCTGGATCCATTCCTACAAAAGTGGTGTTGTCTGAAAGACTTTTGCATTTTGTTTTCAGAGTAGCAGCATAGGTTGAGTTTAGAGAAGGATCTGCACCGCCTTTTCCCGTGAAATTGTATAGCCTCTGACTGAATGAATTGCAATGTCCAACTCCAATAGTATGTGCACCTGGCCAAATTTAGGGAGTTAAGAGTACATAAAATTTTGCATAATTATTGCACAAAAAAAAAAAAGAAGAAGAGAATTTTCAACATCTACAAAATCTCAATCCGTGTAATTCTGAGAGTTATTTGCAATTGAACATTTCCTGATTTTGCAAAGCAGGCACGTGTAAAATTTACCTGATAACACAACAAGATCATGGACTGTGAGACTTTTGTTGCCAAAAGATTGTTTGAGGGTGGTGAAGTTGGAGGATGGTGCGGGGATGTTGGCAACGACCTCTGAGGCACGCGAAATTTTTCCATCTCTTCTGCCAGTTAGCACTTCCCACATTGATTTTTTGAACTGCAACAATCACCAGTGGCATGTTATATTTTCTTCATTATATATGTATAAAGGCATAGTCTTACAATATACTCTTACATGTATATAATCTTACAAGAAATTTTTGTTGAGTTCATATTTGAAATCTTTGTTTAAGACTTACTTGGAAGGAAACTGAGTCTCTAGCAGCTAAAGTGATTATGTCTGCACAAGAAACTGTTCTAGGACAGGTTTTCTCAAGTTGGGTCTTTATTTCATCAATAACTTTAAAACCTCTCAATGTTTGGTTTGGAACTGCTGCCTTCTCAGCTGTATTTTTTGCTGTAGAGTTCAGCAACACTGAGGCATCGCAACCCTGAGACACCAACCAGCATATTAGACAAGCCTTAACAAATGGCATCAACTGATCTATAGCAAAATTCCCTTAAATCATTGCAAAGTAAGTGTCTTGGCATATATATCTTTAATTGTAATTTATATCAGTGCAGATATTATGAAAAATGACATGTATTACCCTAACAAAGCAATCATGGAAATGCATCCTCAGTAACTGAGCAGGCAATGCCGGATTGTTTGCCACCTGTTTCCAAATGATCTTCTGAACGATCTGCTCGGCAAGGGGACAACTCTTCTCGTAAAAGTTCTTAATCAACTCACCTCCATGGCAAGCTCCTAGAATTCCAAACACCACTATGGTGAGGATGAAGAAATTGAAACTCGCCTTCATTTCTTCTCTCTCTCTCTCTCTCTCTCTCTCTCTCTCTCTCTCTCTCTCTCTCTCAATTTGTACACCTTTATGCTCAGACCTTATGCATCCTTATATACACGTCCAGTGATCTTCTATTTCCCTCTAAGCATTAACAAGTCCTTGATCTTTGCGAGATAACAGGCAAGCAAAATTAAAAAAAAAAAAAACACAGAACTTCAAATTTTTTATGTAAGTCAGAGAGAGATCGAGAGAGATCTTCAAGTTGACATTGCATGTTTGAAAAGAACTCGCACCACCCAAACATCCCAGAGTGTTGTTTTGTTGATGAGAACAAAATAATATTGTTAGTGTTGGTAGCTTAAACCAATATATTTATATATATTGATAAATCTGTAAACTGGAGTTAACATTTTGTGTACAGCTAAATTAGTTGATCCTCAAGGCTTGATGTGTATAGTATATACAATGATTTCCTTTTTTTCTTTAATTTTTCTTTATTTTCAATAAACCAAAACGTAAAAGAAAACAGAAAGAAAAAAGAATGGGGTTGCTCTGAAGTTCTTAGACTAGTCAATTAAAGTGATTTGCTAAAAGAAAGTCAAAGTTGATATTTACTCTTTTATGCCCCTTAATTTGCTCATCTGAATTAGATAAAAAAAAAATGATATCATCAATTATATCACCATATATTTTATATTTTTCGATATATTTGTGTGGATAAAAAATATAAAAAAAAACATGCCATGACCTCTATATGCCTGCAGTTAAGGCAGACTCCAAGAAAAATAGAACATATATACTTACAGTCAGATAGCCCTTACGAGGGAGAAGGGACAAAAAAATAAAAATAAAATAAAGGGCAGAAGCAAAGTATGATAGAGGAAAATTGGGGTGTGTTTTTAGGCCGTATTTCACAGGAAATATTAGAAGGAATAAGGGTTTCTCCACAGAATAACCTTTTAATTACAAGATTATCATAAAATAATGATCAAGTTAGAAAGAAATCGAAGTTGAAAACACAAATGTCAAAGTCAACGGTACTGGTTTAATCGATCCTTAACCTTGTTCTAGTGCATAAATTAAACCTTCACGAGCTATGCCAGCGCCAAGATTCCCTGAGCTGGGCACATGGCTGCTACTTGCTTCTTTCTCACTTCTTCTTCTTGTTCTTCTTCTTAATAACAATAACTATTATTTTTAGTAATATTACTGTTACGGTGCATTATCATCTAAGCTCTAATGTCACGCTCATTGTCACTAGCAGCTAATGCACCTTAACGGTATGGATGGCAACAATGCACTATTAGTTGACACCCACTAGAAATATATGTTTAGAAATGCACTTATCGCATCTTGGAGAAGCATAAAATGATTTAAAGCAACATATTATAAAAATTCATTCATGCTTCAAATTATGGGAATAGCTTCAAAACAACCGGAAAGCTTAAGGCTGAAGCCATCCATTCACAAAAATGTCGAAGAAGTTGGAGAACAGATATACACAAATACATATGTGTATATATATATAGGAGCTAGACCTCATATTCTAAAGTGGGTTTCGGTTCTTTATATGGCAAATTGTATTAAATTTTATTAGTCGTGCCATGGGTTTAATACCAAAGAGAGGTAGCTCTGGTGTGTATAGAAATTGTGTTGAAGTTAAATCTCTAAACTTTTAGCAGCATTATTCTCTCTTTCAGAATAAGTTCATTGTTATTCATGTATTTCTCACCATTCCCATGTGGGTTTGCTCTGGTAACATTGTAATTAATTCTTTTTAGTCTGAGAAAAATGCTTTTCTTTAAAAAAAAAAAAAAAAAGTTGTACAGAAAATCCTATTAGAATTATGCATTAATAATATTTTTATAATTAAGAATTATCGTAATGAGTAATTTGCTTTAAAGTGAAAGACTTTCATTCAACCACATTATTTTATATATAAATTATGAACTTTCTGGTTATTTAGCCTATACTTAAACTAATGATGGAATTGGAGTAAACTAACATCCATGTAACCGTCCCTACATGTTTTTCCAGATTCAATTCTCAGAATTTTTAGAGAGAAAATTGACATTGAAGTTGCTAGCATGAAGAAATGGGCTGTGCTTTTGCTGGCAGATTCAACAGCCCCACCTAAATGCCTATATTACCCATGTAATTTTGCAAAAGCTCATCTCTGTACATTCTTGGTAAGTTTATCATGAGTTTATTTAGCTGTTTCAGTTCAACTGATCGGCAACGAAAGCATTGGAAGAAGCTGAAATAAGAGAAGTTCAGTAGAATGGACTTACATTGATCTCCATTAAGTTAATATGCTTCTAGTAATCAATATATGGCTTATTAATGATTAGTCAGGCATGTTCGATTCTGATTCACCTTTTCTTATCAGTCACTTGGCACAGCAAAACAAAAGACAGTAAAGGGAGAACTATTAATAGAGTTCATGTGATACAAGTAAAACCTAGTAATTAATTGATGCAGCGGGATCGCAAGAACAAGGTAACCAATCTTAATTCGTTGATTCACCACGAATACCGGATTAAGAGTTATCCTGCAACCTGTTGATTCACCACGAATACCAGGTTTTAGGACATCAAACGCTCGTTGATTTTCGTAAAAAATACCGACGATTGGAAAAGTGCAAAATCACACACAAATTCTATTAATCTTCAAAAGCTCTGGAAAAATGTCTTAACGTGAGTATAAATACGCAGCATGAAACTCTAGGGCCCGGGACAAACCGGGTTAATTAAAAAAAATAACGAAAGCTCAAAAAATTAAGCCCAAAACACAAAACGGACCAAAAATCATACTTAGAGGCATTTTTCACATTTTCCTAGGTTGAAAAATCATTTTAATATTTTCTCTTTCTCCGGCTCGTCGCTAGCTTTTTGAAAAATATATTATAATATGAAAACGAAGTTACGGATCAAAAGTTATGACCGATTGAAGTTTACCGACCACCGGCCCACGCATAACTACACCTCCGGGTCTCCAAGTAATCTTCTGCTATGCAATTCGCATCATTAATTTACCCTGAATACAAGGAATCAGAGATTAATATTAATAGTAACTAGCAAAGGAAACAAATCATTTTTTTCATGCAATGAAAATGAGCCAATATAGTATCTTTATCCGTGTAAAACATAACTTAATGTGCTAACTTATCAACTTGGATGTCATAAACATTTTCTCGAACATTTTCTTCTTTCACCTTCTCAACTTTCTCAAATTTCTCTTCAACATCTTCAACTTTATTTCCACTAATTCAATTTTCCTTTTCCACTAGATTCACTGCCATTTTTTAACTTCATCATCAACAATTTCTTCTTATACTTCAATTTTCCTTTTCCACTAATTCAATTCCTTTTCTCTTACACTTTTTCACATTCTTCATTTTCTTTGTCTTCAGTACCATGGAATTCTTTTTCATAATTCTCCATAGAATCCTCTCCAAAATCTTCACGACTTTCATTCTCTTCTATAAAAAAAATTCATGTTCCTCAAACCTTTGCACCCACTGGCAGACAAAGGGGCGGCAGGCAGGGCAGTGGGTCCCCCAAAATTTTGAAATTATACCTTTTATCCTATAAATTTTTTAATATTTAAAACATAATATAGTGAATTGGTCCTCCCAAAATTTCTAAATTTCCCTTCAACCTTGTAAAGTTTTGGATATGTATCATACAATATATAGTGTATTCGTTCCTCCAAAATAAAATAAAATAATTCTTAACCCTCCTTTAAGCAAAAAACATTTCTTGACCCCTCTCAACGGAAATTCTAGGTTTGCCACTGTTTGTACCCAATACTCGATGGGTAAGATGATCAATCCAAAATAGTACGATTGAAATCCGCCAGTGTGCGATTGTGATGCAGTAATTGACTTCACTATCCTCGTTCACCGCGTCGGAAGTGGTTGTAGTTTAAGTGAGAGTATCCTCATTATCGGGTTCTCTCATGGGACTTGTACCAATCTAGCACTAAAAACGAGTAAAGTTTAGAAAACTATGCAAATTGAAGTCGCAAGCCAAGGACGAAATTGATGGCTATGGTAACTAAAATTGACCGAAAATTTTTTGATGTTTGTGGATTTGTTTTGCTAACAACTAGGCAATTAATTGAAATAAAATTAAAAACACCAACTTGACTCTAGCTAGGGCACCTTGACAAACATGAGAATTCTACTACAATAACAACAATTATAAGTAAGTTAATTTTTTATCTAACCGAAATTTCAATGAAAACAAGTAGGGATTTAAATTGATTAAAAAAGTGGTTTGGGTACAAATGCTTTAATTTACCAATTCTAGCACGGAATTTGAAAGGAAGAGTTTGGGTTAACTCAAATCAAAAATCGTCCAAAGGACCCTTGATTCGAAGAATTTAACTTTGAAAATTTAGGGATCTCTAATTACTTTGGAATTAAATTTTATCATTTTTAATGGGTTCTTTAAAAATAAGTCACATGTTACTAACTATGATTATAGATCTAAGATTTCTAAAATAATCAATTCCAAAATAATTAGAGAATAGATACAAAATAGATATTCAATGAGATTTAGAACTCCTTTTTCATTTCCTATGCTTTCCTTGGTAGATCTTCACATTTGTCCCCAAATAATGAAGTTAGCTTGTTGATTCCATGATTGAAAGCTTGTCAAAGTGTAAATACAATATCTAAACTATAAATCAACAAGATATATATTGAATCTTGAGAGAATGTGAAAGATTACAACAAAACAATACTAGAAATTTAACTAAACCCTTCCCAAAATCCTAAATTCAACAATATAAAGTAAATCTACCCAAAATACAACTTTCTCCCTTTTTCTCTTTCTATCCCGGCTGCTCACACCCTAAAACAATAACATAACATCTTTTTCTTTCGAATGTTAGGTTGTAGGGCAAATCTGTGCTCCCCGTTCGAAATGTGTCCGACAGCCGTCCGATTAATGTCTAGACGGTGAAGTAACCGTTCGGACGGTTATTTCACTATTTGGACGGTCTTCAGATGCCAAATCACGACTTTGTATTTCCTTCGAAAGGAAAAACATGACTCTGTAATGGCTTCAAACGGAAAAACTCGACTCTGGAACTCTAATTTTCGTCATAGCGTCCAAATGCTCTTTCGTCCGTCCGAATGGTTTCACCAGCCAAACCCACTGTCCGAACGGCTAGGACCATCCGAACGCACCGTCCGGACGGATTCTTTCACCTTAAGCCCATTTCTGTCATTTTATCACCAAAATCCTACAACATACAAAAAAAAATCACTTTAGATCAATTTATTACTAAAAACCTATTCTAGTACCCATATTGCGGCTAACAAACAACTAATTAGAGGACTAATATTACACTTTTAGAGTAGAATCAACACCCCCCAACTTAATTAGCTTTTGCTAGTGCCAAGCAAAAATACATAATAGAAAGGAGATATGTAAACACAATTAAAGAAAATATACACAACCCACTCAAGATATCGATGGACACATCTCAAACTTCAAACACATGTATGAGTTATGCAAAAATTCATACACTAAAGAAGTTTGTGCGCATGTGCATGATAAGACAATGCTAAGCAACATATAAGGAACTCAAATATACACTTCCAAACATTAAAGTTTTGATTCAATCCTCACAAGGCATACACTTGAAATGAAAGTATCACTTGGTTCACACAATGATATGTTCAACAATGAAGTAATTGTACAAGGCAAAACAAGTGAACATATCCAAAATAAAGAACCAGACAAAATGTATGTGTATCGCCTTTGGCATAACTTCATAAAGGAATATTCATAGATGAGCAATGATTATAAGAATTGACAAGATAAAACTTTTACTCTACTAAAAATTACAATGAAGCATCTTTGGATCGATTAAGTGATTTGAAAGGCGAAGAGGTATAAGGTAGGAATAATAAAAAGTAAGCACAAAACACATCACATGTGTATGAGATGATGAAAAAATATCATTTCCAACTCCTCCCTTTTTATATACCCAAAGATTCGAACAATGAACATTTTTTATTTTTACAACTTCTTCTCTTTCTACTTTGTTACCACTTTACATGGTTCTCCCTTTTTACCTTGACATTTTTCAACTCCGTCATATACCCACTTCTTTTTCTTTTTCTTTTTTTCTTCTTCTTCTGCTTCTTTTTGTATATCATCATTTTCATTTTTTTTTATATCTATATCTTCGTTTCCCAAAACAAATAGAATAGGGTTATGAAATACCAAAACTGTAGTGATATCTTTCAAGGAAGAAGTTGATGACAAATGAAATGATAAAGGAGTCATATGGTGAAATAAAAAGGATAATGGTTATCAAGAACGAAATGGGCCTAGAATTACATAAAGATGCCAAATCATAATATACCATAGAGTAAAAGTGTCAATGTCAAGATCGAAATTCAGCTTATGAACCAAATGCAAGCATAAAGAAGTTATTAAAGAGAAATGAGGGTGAAAGATCATTTCTTGAGTAAAAGTAAACGCTCAAAAAGACAGTAAACACTCTAAAGCTCACAAAGTAATAATCTCTACTAAGTATGGATGAAAATGCAAAGTAGAGTAACAAAAATATGTTACACAGCATAACTTGTGTTAAAAGTGTATAACTTTCTACCAATGCATGAATCAAGCACTTCCCAGAAAGTCAAAAGCAAAAAAACGAGTCCATCTTAATCTAGGTTGGGTCATACTATCAAAAATAAAGGTATGGTGCATCAAAAATAAAGAGTTGACACATCCATCGCAAAAATTGAAAAAGCATAAATAATGAGAGACAAAAATAAATGTGTGAGCGAAATGAAGACTGATACCAATACCATACAATACCAAAATCCCCATTAAAACAATACGAGTGAGCAATATATACCAAAATATGAACACACTTGTAGCTAAACAACCCAAAAATACAAGATAGATATAAAGGTTATACAAAATAAATGGTGTACAGTAGAAAAAGCTCAAAACATAATCCACTATATCAAAACAAGATTTTAGATACAAAACATGATGTAATGATATGCTATGTGTGTACAAAAAGCATCTAAACCCTAGACTCTGGTAAATCATCTCCATCATCATCAGGAGGTGGTGCTACAGCTACCCTAAAAGCCCGGACCTCAACAAATAACTCCTCAATGATCCTGGTCTGGCCTCGGGTCTGACTCTGGAGTGCGGCAATATGCTCAGACTGGACTCGGATCTGGCCCTCAAGTGTAGAAACATAAACTACGTGAGCAGCCTGAGTAGCTAAAACCTCTCGATGCTAGGCCGCTCCCGCAGCCTCCAGTCTAGCCATATCAGTAGAATGTTGTGCAGATGCTGCAGCTAAAACATCTAATGTTTGTCGCATCTGCTTAAGCATCTGCGATGGCCGGAAGTGCTGCTGGTGCTGCTGATGCTGATGAATATCTGGGTCGTACTAGTCTGGGTCAACAAGGTTTGGCTGCTCCTACTCAGGAATCGATGCTTGTTGCTACTGAGCAGGCATCTGTGGCTACAGCTGGTACTGCTCTTGCTACTATTGCAATCTACAATATCTCAATCCACGCTGGATGGTGGACCTACCAATGGCCTCTCTCGATGGTTGGTGACGAACTATACCAACAATCAGGGTCACGAATGCAGCCTCGATCACCCGTGTCAAAAGAATCGCAAAAGGGATGGATAATTCTAACTCCTTTATCTCCTTGCAGTAAGTTGGTACTCTATGATATTAGTTCGAGTGATCCGCCAGGCCTTTTCAGAAATCCCACTTACAATTTCTAATAGGGGTAACTAGTTCCATCAAGCATGGAGGTTTAGCAGTAGAACTACCTCCTTAGGAAAATTCATAGATTTAGGCTACCAAGATCTCACTCTTTCAAAAATAAAAGTTTTTTAAGTGTCCTGCTTTGATACCAATTGAAACCTAGCCTTGTCTATAGCTTTGCTAAAGAATGAATATTAATGCAACCTAGACTAGGTATGACTATGGCTATATGTAATCACCACATACATCGATGATAAGTAAAGAAACAAACCAATCATGCAATCAACACATGATACTTTTATTGTGAAAAGCACGCGAGTGCATGCACTCCTCTGCTAGGACTCTAAACTAAAATAGTGAGAGATCTATGGTCCTACCCGTCACAATAGCCCACAGAAGACTCACCCTAACCCTCTTAACCTCAGAATGTCTAGCAATGGGGTATATGGACTGACAGTAAAAAATGTACAAGGGGGCGTAGATCGGGAGCAACGTGCTAATCAGCAGCTGCTGACGAATACCCCAATCAGTGACTGGGAGACAGACCTCATCGAAAACGACCCCAAAGTCCTCCGAAACTCCCCTAGATGGGAAACTAAATTGAGGGTCTGCCACCATAGGCAGTCCATAAATCCCCGCAAAAGTGCTGGGGGTAATCGCAATGTCATGCTCCCTGACCCAAAACACAATCTGCTTGTGTCCTGAAGTAATACAACAGATGGACGCATTCCTCATAAACTTGGCGAGTAAGGGAAACAGGGCATCCCCCGTGAAGGTAGTGAGAGGGACCCAACCCTGGCCCTCAAAGACATCGACCCACATAAACTCGGGGTCCCTAGACCACTCTAGGTCCATCTGGCGCTCAAGTACTAAACCCCTCCTCATCCAAGTCTGGGAGAATGCCTCGAAGGCATCTTCTGACACAAAACGTGTGTCGTCATAGGCTAGGGCTTGCTGAGCCCCCACTGGGCCAGCCGGAAGGGCACATGGGGCCCCTCTGCCTACCATAATCACTGATAACCCTAAATGTAAACTCTAGGTAAATAATAAAATAAACAAGGAGTGGCTAAAAAATACCTAGGGAAGCGGGAAACCATGGGCGGAGGAGTCAAGGGCGCGTGCTAGGGCTCTGACAGGGCTCTGCTATCATCCAGGAACTTTCAAAACTCTCAAAATCTCTTCGTATAGCGTTTATAGTGATTCTGAATTCAGACGCCTATTTATAGACCTGTGATTACACCATAAAAGTGTAATCATAGGCTCTTAATTCGCACTTTGTTAGATTTATAGTAGTGTTAATTTTCTTATTTTAGTTAGATATTTGTTTTATTATGTTTTTTGTGTGCTTTGTAGGTTATATAAGCTAATAAAGGCAAAAAGAAAGCAAGAATAATCAAAGCGGGTTCAAGGCGAATAAATTGATAATCAAAATTCAGACCCGTCTCGGTATTCTGGTCATATCTTTTTACTTCGATGTCCGATTAATCTGATTTTTGTGCCATTGGAAAGAAGACTTCAAGAGCTACAATTTGTCCTCTAATGTGCATCAGCTGAATCGGCCTCTAAGGTGGTCAAAATCAAGCTTCAATGTAGACGGGTGAATAGTAACCAATCGATTGGTTTGGCAAACTTCAGAGTGGGTGTTTTACCGATCAATCGGTGAACAGTAACCAATCGATCGATGAACAGTGCTCAATTGATCATGAACAGTGACCGATCGATCGGTGAACAATAAAAACAGTGAATTGACCGATCGAAGACTACAATTACCGTTCGATCGGTGAACAATGATGATCAATCGATCGATACAGATCTGGAGCTTAAAAGGTGTGTTGTTCGAAAAAAAAAGGCAGAGGAAGATTTTTTGAATTTGTAGCAGCCAAGGGGGCGGCGTGAGAGGCTCCTCCAAGGTTGGTTTTTATGTTTTTGTGTATTTTTAGCTTAGATTTATGTTTGTAATGTTAATGTAGGAGTAAAAATTGTAACTTTCTTTCATTGTAATATATTTTTCTTTATTTTTTTGCCACTTTCTCTTACTTTCTTAGTAACCAAACACTAGTTTTACTTAGTTTAATGTTAGATTTACCTTCATTTATGCTCTTTATTATGAATTCTAGTAGCTAAACATCTCTTGGGTGTGATTGTGAAGATCCATCAAGGATTTTCAAGTATTTCAATGGGGATTCATGAACTTCAAAGTTTTATTCATAGATTTGTATAGTTCTATTTGGTTGGGTGTTGGATTTATTCGAAAACTTAGATTCATAACACATTTGGTAATATTTATGCACAATTCAACAATTGGTATAAATCTTGCACATTATAAGGTTTGCTTCTAGGATTCTATTAATTGATTTAATCCCTACACTCAACTAAATATGAACTCAAGGTTTTATGTTCAAAATATTCCGAATCAAGAATCCATGGTGTGATTCTTGATTTGAGTTATAAAAATCTTCTATTGAAATTCTTGTTGTGAATTGGTGGATTGAATTAATCATATCCAAGCTTTCCATTTTAATTGCTTTACATTTAAATCAATTGCCTATTTAATTGCTTTAATTTTCATTGCATTAGTTTAATAAATCAAAACCCCATCAAAAACCTAAAGATTTTCAATCCTTTTTTTTTCCTTTTATTTTAGATCCAATTCCCCACATAATTGCAATTCGATCCTAGGCTAGGTTAGTGCAAGTTGAGTGCTAGAGCCTATATTCGGCTAGGTCCCTTGGGAGAGAATGATACCGGATTACCGGTTTATACTTCAACGCGACCCTCGAACTCTTGCGGGGTTCTAACTTCATTTTGTAGTTTTCGGAGCGAGTCAACTTGCCTACGTGTCCAACACGCATCCGAAGTGCGTCTGGACGGGAAAACGCATTCAGACGGTCAAAAATGCGTTCAGATGGTTAAATAAGCGTTCGGACAGTGAGTTCAACGCGCGTCTGAACACCGTCTGAACGGGTAATGATTGCTCATGGGAACCATCCGAATTAATCGTCCAAACGGACAGAATGCGTTCGGACGTACCGTCCGAACGGGTAAATGAGTTCAAACGCATCGTTCGAACGGTAATTCTCAAAAATTTTCGAAACAACTAAGGAAAACCCAAAAAAATCAAAACAAAACAAAACAATAACTTCAAACTACAAAAACTGCGCATGTACACAAGAAAACCCACTAAAATATACAAATATACACAAAAGAAGAGCTCAAAACAAGCTTGCCCCACCCCCCACTTAATAGGTTACGTTATCCTCAAAGCAATAAAAATATGAAGTAAACCGACGACAATAACAATGGAAGGTTGGGAGATCATAGGGGACAATCATCTAGTCAAGATTGGTGGATCAATGATATCCACACAATCTACCTCACCTCGGAAAGGCTCGAAATAGAGTTTTAACCTTTGCCCATTGACCTTGAAAGGTGTGTCATTCTTAAGATTTTGCACCTCAATAGCACCATAGGGAAAGATTTCCCTAATTTGGTAGGGATCGAACCATTTACTTCTCACTTTTTCCGGAAAGAGATGTAACCGGAAATTGTAAAGGAGAACTTTTTGACCAACATGAAAAGATTTTTGATGAATGTGTTGGTCATGACAGACTTTCATCTTAGCCTTTGAAATTTTTGCATTTTCATATGCATCATTTCTTATTTCATCTAGCTCATTCAATTGTAGCTAACAGTGGTTGCCGATTTCACCCAACCCCTCATTATATTATCGAATCGCCCAGTATGCCTTATGTTCCACCTCAACCGGGAAGTGACCTGCTTTTCCATACACAAGACGGTACGGGGAGGCACTGAGAATGGTTTTGTGAGCCGTTCGATAGGCCCACAATACATCAATTGAGCGCATAAATCAATCCTTTCAAGACGAACTAACCATCTTTTCTAAGATTGCCTTGATTTCTTGGTTAGCTAATTCAACTTGACCTTGTGTTTGAGGATGGTATGGCAAACCAACCTTGTGAATAATGCCATATTTTCTCAAGAGTACCCCTAATGGCTTATTACAAAAATGGGAGCCACCATCATTTATGATGGCATGAGGCATACCGAACCGGGAAAAAATGTATTCTTTTAAAAATTTGACCACAACTTAGTAGTTATTGATTCGTGCCGGGATAGCCTCTACCCATTTAGAAACATAGTCAATGGCCACTAAGACGTAAAGATACCCAAAAGGACTAGGAAATGGTCCCATGAAGTCTATGCCCCAACAATCAAAAACTTCCAAAACAAAGATAGGGTTAAGGGGCATCATATGTTTCCTAGTAAGGCTCCCTAGCCTTTGACATCTATCACAAGCCACACAAAAAGAATGCACATCTTTAAATATAGTCGGCCAATAGAGTCCACTTTGCAAAATTTTGGCCATGATTTTTTTCAATGAGAAATGGCCCCCAGAAGCATGAGAATGAAAAAATCTCATTACACTTTGAAATTCATCATCCAACACACATCGCCGCACAACTTGATCTAAGCAACATTTAAACAAATAAGGTTCGTCCCAAAAGAATTACCTTACTAGCCTAAAGAATCGCCTCTTGTCCAATGCGGACCAACGAGAAGGGATGGCTTTTGTGGCCAAATAGTTGGCCACATCGGCGTACCACGGAGTTGAGGCCTGATTCATGGCATTGCAAGACATAAGTTGTTCATCGAGGAAGGTCTCACAAATAGAAGAGTCATCTTTTGTGGGGTGCTCAAAAGGGAGGCGAGATAAATGATCTGCAACAACGTTTTCCACTCCCTTTTTGTCCCTAATTTCAAGATTAAATTCTTAAAGAAGGAGAATCCACCTAATTAATCTAGGCTTTGCATCTTGTTTGGACAAGAGGTATTTAAGTGCAGCGTGGTCGGTGAAAACTATCACTCGAGACCCCACTAAGTATGATCGAAACTTGTCCAAAGTAAAAACAATAGCAACAGTTCTTTCTCGGTGGTGGTATAATTTACTTGGGCCCCATTCAATGTTTACTCGCATAATGGAGCACGTGAAGTTTCTTCTCATTTCTTTGGCCTAAAACAGTCCCCACAACAAAGTCACTAGCATCACACATTAATTCAAAAGGTAGGCTCTAATCCGGAGGCCGGATTACGAGAGTCGTAGTCAAATGATTTTTTAATTTATCAAAAGCTAATTGACAAGACGGAGTCCACTCGAATGGAGCATCTTTTTCCAAGAGGGCACATAAAGGCCAAGAAATGGAACTAAATGATTGAATGAAGCGCCAGTAAAAACTGGCATGTCCAAGAAAAGACCTCACATCTCTCACGTTCCTAATGGCAGGTAACTTTTGAATAAGCTCGACCTTGGCGGGATCTACCTCAATACCCCTCCCGGAAATGATGTGGCCTAGGACTATACCATGTGTCACCATGAAGTGACACTTCTCCCAATTCAACACAAGTTTGCTCTCCTCACATCTCTTTAGTACCGACTCTAGATTTTGAAGACATTGAGCAAAGGTGTCCCCATACATAGAAAAGTCATCCATAAAGACCTCCAAAATTCACTCCACCATATCACTAAAAATGCTAATCATGCATCTCTGAAAAGTGGCGGCAGCATTGCATAACCCAAAGGGCATTCGCTTGTAAGCAAATGTGCCAAAGGGGTATGTTAATGTGGTTTTATCTTGGTCTTCCATGGCTATTTCCAATTGGTTATATCCGGAATAACCATCAAAGAAACAATAATAAGCCCGTCCCGCTACTCTCTCTAAGACTTGTTCAAGGAAGGAAAGGGGAAAATGATCCTTGGTAGTTACAGCATTCAGGCAACGGTAGTTAATACACATATGCCACCCGGTTTGGATTCGGGTATGTATCAATTCATTATTCTCATTTTTAATTAGGGTTACCCCGAACGTTTTGGGGACAACTTGGGTGAGACTTACCCATTTAGAGTCGGCAATTGGGTATATAATACCCGCTTCAAGAAGCTTTTGTACCTCGCCCTTCACAACTTCTTTCATTGTTGGTTCAATCGTCATTGCATTTGGCGCACCGGCTTAACCCCTTCCTCAAAATAGTGCATACAAGAGGGCTAATGTCGTGCAAATCAGCGATTGTCTAACCTATGGCTTTCCGTTGCTTCTTGAGCACTTCCAACAAGCTCTTTTCCTGAGCCTCCGTTAGTGATGAAGATATTACTACATGATAAGATTCACCTTTACCCCAAAATACATATTTAAGGGTAGAAGGCAAAGGCTTCCTATCGGGCATAGGAGCCTCAAGTTCTGATGGTTGGGGCTTGATAGGGTTAGGAGTCAAAGGCTCAAAAGTGGGAGTCCATTGACCCACCACCATGATAGGACAAACCTCTAGGCCACTATCCTCATTAAGAACATCCCCTTCTTCTTCATCTTCCAAGCAGTCTAGACCCTCACTAAATATCAACATTCTAGCCAAGGGGTCTTCTACACTTTGCCTCTCAAAGTGCTCTTGCACTATAGAGTCAATAAGGTTCACTTCCCGAACGTCCTCTAAATCCCCCGATTGTTTTCCCGCATTAAACATGTTAAGTTCAACGGACATGTTCCCAAAAGACAACTTCAAGAGACCTCCTCGCACATGGATGATGGCATCACATATGGCTAGAAAGGGTCGGCCCAAAATGATAGAAATATGGTTTCGAGCATGGGGGTCTACAACCGGTTGGGTATCTAAAACCACAAAATCGATCGGGTAATAAAACTTATGAACTTTCACTAAGACATACTCCACTATTCCCCTAGGGGCTTTGATAGATCGACCCGCTAACTGGAGTGTGATCCTAGTAGGTTTCAACTCACCTAGACCCAATTGCTCGTACACCGAGTACAGCAATAAATTCACACTCGATCCCAAGTCTAAAAGGCAACCCTCTATCCTATGGTCTCCTATGACACATGGTACGGTAGGACAACCGGGATCTTTGTACTTTGGTGGGGTCTTGACTTGGACTACGAGATGGACATCCTTAGCAAGAAAGGCATTCTCTCTCACATTCAACCTCGTCTTAACGGTGCATAAATTCTTAAGGAATTTAGCATAAGAGGGCACTGGTTTAATGGCTTCTAAGAGAGGTAGATTTTATTTTGACTTGCTTAAAAGTTTCATAAATCTCATAACTTAATTGTTTCTTGGGTTTAACTAACTGGTGGGGAAATGGGGCGTGAGCCAAAATCTCACGTTCCTCTCTCAAAACTTCCTCACCATTAGGCATGGACCCACTCTTCTTTTTCTTCTCACAATTCTCTTCCTCTTTTTTTTTTTTCTTTCTCATTTTTTTCTTTCTCACTCCCCTCCTCCTTCTCACTTGGCACTCTCTCATCTTCTTTTTCTTTACTAGGCTCTTTCTCACTAACGCTCAAACCCTCATCTACCTTTGACACTTTTTTCCTACCCTTTGGGTCACTAGGAAGGATAGTCTTGTCAATAGCCTTACCACTCCTCAAAGTGGTAATGGTTGAAACATTCTCGTGGCTAGTTGATGGTTGGGTCAAGGTTTCGATAGAACGCACTTGCCTAGATGGGTTAGGTTGAGGTTGTACGAGTAACTTACCCTTCTCAGTAAGGGTCAAAGCTTGTGTGAGAAGAGTTAATTGACTCTTAATGTCATCCAAAGTTTATCAACCCATGAATTTACCCCTCCTTGGATTTGAATAAATTATTAGAGGGTATCCTCCAATGGCCTTCGATGTGAGGGGTGATATAAGTTAGGTTGAGCTTGAGGTGGAGGTTGGAATGGTTTCAGTTAGGTTGGAAATGATGTGACCGGTGGAGGTTGGTAATATTGTGGTTGTGATGGTGGAGGAAGTGCTTGATAAGATTGAGAGTTGTTATACCCTCCTTGATAAGCTTTGGGATTTGAAGTCCCCTCATTGCGCCATCCAAAGTTAGGATGATCCCTCTATCCCAGGTTGTAGGTATTGGAGTAGGGTTTTCCCTCACCTCGATTATATTGCCCAATAGCATTAGTTTGGCCATGCAAGGCTTCCTTAATCCCCGGGATAACTAGGCACGACGTGGTGTCATGCTCTTTGGTCTCACAAACCGCACAACAGATTCCCTAAGGCTCTTTACTCCCCACCAAACTTACGTTTTTAAACTCTAAAGCCTCTAATTTTCTCGTCATGGTGGCAAGCCTAGCTTCATATCATCAACCTCTTTCAATTGATATTTTACGCCTTGTGTGTTGGGTCTACCTTCGGGATTTTGGGTCCTAGTGGTCACCTAATCGCGAGCCAAATTAGCAAGGTAATCAAAGTATGAATAAGCTTCGTGAGGTTGCTTATCCATAAAAGTTCCGGCACACATAGTCTCAACGAATTGTTTGAGTTGGGGCATTAGAGAAGAGTAAAAGATGTTGATGATGTGCCATTCGACAAAGCCATGATATGGGCAAGAGACTAGAAGCTCTTTAAACTGCTCTCAACACTGAAAAAATGATTCTCCCAACATGGGAGAAAATTGTGAGATTTAGCGTCTAAGCGCCTCCATTCTATTTTCCGAAAAAAAAAATTTCAAAAACTCCCCTTGAAGAGTTTGCCAAGAGTGAATAAAGAGTAGTCTCAAAGAATTGAACCACGTCTTGGCAGTGTCCTTTAAACAAAATGAAAAGAGTTTGAGAAAAAAAATTTCCCGTGGACATAAGTTGTCCATCACTAAGGAGTATGCATCCTTAAATTCCTTTATGAAGGCATAAGGCCTTTCCGAATCTACCTCGTGGAATTAAGGAAGCATTTGCATCATGCCCAGCCTTATGTTCAAGGTGGCGTAGTGGGGCAGAATAACAAGGTAAGAACTCAGTGCTTATCGCGGTGGGTTCAAGAAACCTCTCATTCGGAATTGGAGAGCCCCCATGTCCCCATGGTTGCCCACGTTTTCCATGTTTTCACCCCCTAAACCATGTGCCGAAGTTCAAGGAGGTTGGGGTGGCAATCCACCCATCGGTGGGTTTAGCAAAACATTTGGATTGGGTAGAACAACATTAGGTAACCTACCTTCATTGTTTATTTCTTTCATAGGAGTTGTACCTAGGTCGACTACTAATGAAATTCCACTAGAAAGTGTGTTAATCGGTGGTGGTGGGCTAACTTATAAAAGGAGTCTATTGTCTATTCGTGCCCAATGGGACATGCAAATGTAATACACAAATAGTATGCCTCAATCCTAGTCAACACATCATACACAAACAATATATATGCCGAAAAATGACTTTTTCTCTCTTTACCGAACCACAGCTTTTCAACTCCAACCTCCCACTCCACGTGCTCAAATACCACCAATTAGAAAATAAAGCACACACTATCCTAACTCCTCTAATGCTCCTAGCAATATACAATGCTACTAATTAATCAAACAAAAAAAAACTATTAAAAAGAAAGAAATAAAAATCCTAACATGGTATTCACATTGAGTTTGAAGAAATTACCTAGGCCCGAAGCCGTAGATGCTTCCCTCGTAGGTGGGTAATCAATTCCTACCTTGTTTTTATGATTTTCAATTTTTGCATCTTAGCAATTTGCTCGTTCTTTCAAGTCCCCAGCAATGGCGCCAAAACTTGACTTCACTCTCCTTGCTCACAGCGTCGGAAGTGGTTGTAGTTTAAGTGAGAGTATCCTCACTATTGTGTTCTCCAATGGGACTTGTACTAATCTAGCAATAAAAACGAGCAAAGTTTAGAAAACTGTGCAAATTGAAGTCGCAAGCCAATGACGAAATTGATGGCTATGGTAACTAAAATTGACCGAAAATCTTTTAATGTTTGTGGATTTGTTTTGCTAACAACTAGGCAATTAATTGAAATGAAATTAAAAACACCAACTTGACTTTAGCTAGGGCACTTTGACAAACATGAAAATTCTACAACAATAATAACAATTATAACTAAGTTAATTTTTTATCTAACCGAAATTCCAAGAAAAACTCACCTTAAGTCAGAACTTTTAGAAAAACACTCTTATAAATTAAAAAGAAAATAGTTTAAACAAAGGGTTTGTATTATCTAAACTAAACTGTGAAACAATAAAATAAAGTCTTGAAACCAATTGATCCAATCAATTGCTTCACACGAAATTCCAATTAAGGTTTTTGATAACTCAAATCAATGACTACGTCGTGAGTCTATGATTCAAAAATTTTTGCAAGAAAATAAATTATTCTTTAACAATCAAAAGTAGAATAAATCAAGTTTAAAATCATAAATGCATATCATCGACTTGTTGCCAAGCATAATCAAACATCTAGGTTTTCGTAAATATCTACTCTAGATTGAATTAGTTTTAGAATTAAAAATGCATACCATCGATTCGTATAGTACATGTACTGAATATAGGTTCATACATAAGTATTATTGAACATAGTCAAACATCTAGATTTTCGTAAATATCTAAGATTCGATTCCAAAGAATTAAGAAAAAGAAAATTTAAACATTAAAATTTAATTTACCTCCATTGTTCATCCAAGATATTCAATTGATCTTCACAATTAATCCTAAGATGAAATCTAGTAACCCATCACCATGATAGATACAAAACATGTGTTGAAAACTGAATTTGATTACAAGAATTGAATAAAAACTATGAAATCTGATTACAGAGATTGAAAAAACTATGAAAATTACGAAGAAACTACTCTAATCTACTCTTAAACTACTCTTAAAACCTAAAAAAACGTAATAATCAAAAAGCTCTTTCAAACTAGGCCTAAATCTACCTTAAATGGGTTGTAAAAAGTCAAAAAAATCAGCGATACATTCAAATGCATGAACAGTACCGTTCAAAGTGAATTCGAATGGTTACTTGTTCACCGTTCGAACTATATCAACGGGCATAATTGATTCCTCTCAAAAAGTTACATTAAATTGATATATTATGGATCCTGGTAACCTTCTGGTTTGAGAGATATGGTCTTCTAAAGTTTCAGCCCTGCGTGTTTTAACAGCTAGTATCATAGTTTTAGCAGCTTGTACTATGACAGCATCATCTTGAAACCTTTGCTTGAAATACATCCGAAAGCCTCCAATTTAAACTCAAAACCTATAAAAAAAAATAAACTTAATTAATACTAAAATATAACTAAAAAGACATATACAATCCTAAACTAAGGGTAACAAAGCACAAGTTAAGGTCTTATAATTGCACTTTTAGAGCGCAATCACACCCCCTATCCCCCTTAAAAACTAGCTTTTTGCTAGTCCCTAGCAAAATACTAAAAGCTAAAAAAATAATCTCCACTTTTGTGGGAGTCACAGATGTATTTAGCATATGCATCATGCCTTTAAACCCCTAAGTTACCTCTTGTGGACGAGTGGTTTGTCGTAAGGGCTTGCAGTGATGATACCCACAAACATCTATCCATGTCAAGTAAGTATTGATAATGAGAGCAATTGAAGCATATGATAACTCACTCAAGATAATTCTCAATGCATTCTAGATCATGAATCATGTAAGGTAAAGGCATAAAAACTCATAAGAAATAATTCACATTAAGATATACTATCAATGCAATATAACTCGAATGTATTAATCTCATCCACCCACATCCTTCATACTTCGATTCAAATCTTACTGGGCATACATTCACAAAAATATGAACACGGGTTTCTCAATGAAAAGCTCATCATAAGAGTAAATGTATAGGTCATGCAATAAGCAATCCAATAACAAAAAGTGCAAAGATTTAAGTATATACGACTTGAAATGGCTCCATGAAAGAATATCCACAGTTAAAGCGATAATCAAGAAATTGGCAAAGATGACTTATACTCAAAAGAATTTTTAACTCATGTATACTTTCAAATCAATTAAGGTCTTTTGTATGAAGAAGAAAAATGTATGTAGAGAGAAGGGGTAAAATACTCAAAACATGTGTGATCAAGGCATGTAATGATTAATAAATACATATTTGCACTTCCCAATTCACATGATAATGCTCTTCTTCTTTTTTTTAATTTGCTTTTTTTTATTGCTTCTTTTTACTTGCTATTTCTTCTCAACAATATATATATATATGTATATATTTTCTCTTTTTTTTTCTTTTGCAAATACATCATCTCTTTCTTTCCAAGCTCTCAGTAGCTCAATGATCATACTCCTGCATGGGAAGTATTTCAATAATGACTTGGCTTTAATAATGATAATGTACATAAGGTTCAAGAGAAGAAATTCAGAAATTATGGCTCCAAGAAGAATAGGATGGCTTAATAAAATATCGAAAACACATCAAGTTAAAATTCAAGAGAGTATAAGTATCAATACCTCAAACTACTACCCAACATATGAATCAAAATCAAGTATAATGAAACTATTCAAAGAATGCAAGATCAATAAAATATCCTTGGGTAAATGTAAATCAACTAAAACGAAGACAATTTGGCTTTAAATTTCACAAGGTACAATCTCCACCTTTTAAGAATATACATGCACAGAATATCAACATAAGATGTCATATAGCATGCTAGTACACAATAATGTAATCTCTCTCTCTCTCTCTCTCTCTCTCTCTCTCTCTCTCTCTCTCTCTCTCTCTCTCTCTCTCTCTCTCTCTCTCTCTTTTATAATGATTTTATGACAAAAACTTACAATGCATCACAATAATAAGGTGAATCAAAAATTAACTCAAAATTAGTAATGTAATCAACAACACATCTAATAATTACTAATCAAGAAATATATAGAAAAGTGTGTCAAAGATACAAAATGTAATATCCGAACCATATGATACTCAAATCTGTATCAAAGAACTCAAGTGTCTGAAAGATAATCAATTTGAACCATACCTAAGACTGATCTATCAATCATAACAAGGTTTGAAGTATAACACAAAATAAATTTTTTTTTAAAAGACCAAAACAAAAAAAAAAACAAAAACAAAAACACACAAACTACTACCAATTCTCCCCCCCCCCCTCCCCTCTCAAAAAAAACTAAAATTATGCAATGTCCTTAATGCATGAAAAAAAAAAAAAAAGCAAAATAAATAAGGAATGGGGAAAGGAAAACCAAAAATGGAAAAACCACTATAAAACTAAAAATCCTAAAAATAAAATAAAAATAAAAATCTACGAACTACTCCTACAACTACAAAAGTTAGAAAGAAGATCACCCAATACCAACTCATGAAAATTTGCTATCATCCAAGACATCAACTTTGAAAATTTGTAAAGAGTTCAAACAAGTTGTATAATAAACAATTTTAGAATCCATGTTGAACTTAAGAATAAAATAGTTAAGCACATAAAGATAAAAAAAGATCATAGAATGTAGATAAACTAAATGAATTATGCATAAAAGTGCCAAATAAGCTCATGCCATGAATCCCATTAGTGTTCCCTATTTGTTATCAATATCAAAAACATTCAAAATAAGAATTGCATCCACAAAAAAATAGGTTACTATCCTTAGAATTCTCTATTTCCTCCCCTTTCTCCTCTCTCGCATCTTGCTTGGAGTCCTCAATGTTGGGCTCCACTCTTTTGGATTCCTCTCCTTCACTCTCCATTGTCTCTTCCTCTCTCACTTCTTCATTAGGCACTACTTTCCTTAGTTCAAACACCTTGAGAAGGATAAATACCTCTTATTTGACCTCATCATCATCATCATCTACCCTAAGAATTTCTTCCCTTAGTTCAGACACCTTGGAAAGGATAGTTTCTTCTATAATTGTCTCACTCCTAGGGTTGGTGATGGATTGGTCTTGGGCAAAAAATTCCCCATGTGTTTGTTAAGACATAAGCATCTTGTGCAAATCTCTCAACAAAAATGTAGTTTTCTCAATTATTTGCTCTCTCCTATCGATCCCATTAATAACCTCTCTCATATTAGTAAATAATTGGGCGATATTATTAACATGCCTCCAAATGTGCTTCAACTGGAGTCACTCCGCAAGAGTACGGAGGTCGCGCTTGTAGTAAAAACCGGAGGATCCGGTGTCGTTCTCTCCCAAGGGAATTCTGCAAATACAGCAACAAAGCTCAACTAGCACGGGCACTTATCTTAATGGATTGCAAATGAAAATTCTTGTCTTTTCCTAACATAAAAGAGACCGAAAATATGTTGGTTTTGAGATGATGGTGGTTCAATGCTTAATGCAATAATTTAATGACTAATGAAGACAATGAAAACTAGTTTTATGTAATATAGAAGAAAGGCTTGGACATGGTTGTTTCGATCCACCAATTCACAACAAGGATTTCCAATAAGAGGTTTATAACTCAAATCAAGAATCACACCTTGTATTCTTGATTCGAAAAATGTCGACTATAAAAGTGTGGGTTTTTGTTTGATTGAGCATAAAGAGGGAATCTATGATTGGCACCCTAGAATCAAACCTTAGACATGTGCAATACCTATACCAAATATTGATTTGTGCATAAATATTGTCAAGGGGTTATGAATCTAAGTTTTTCTAATGAATCTCATTCTAAATCAAATGAACCCATGAAATTTTAAGGGTATGCCATTGAAGTTCATACAACTCATTTTTCACCCTTTTGAAAATCTTTGGTGGATCTTCACAACCACATCCAAGGGGTATTTAGCTACTAGAATCCATGTCAAATAGCATAAAAGAAGACAAATCTACCATTAAACTATAAAGAACTAGTGTTTGGTTGCTAAGAAAATGAGGAAAAATGGCAAGAAAATGATGAAAAATTGCTAGAAAGAGAAGAAAATCATTCACTTCATATATATATCAAGCATTCATTTATAATAATCCAAAAGCAATAAATGACATTAAATACAAAGCATTAAAAGTAAATCTAACTAAAAACCTTACAAGATAACAAAGATCCCCTTTTTGGAGCTTCTTCACTGTCCAGCTTTTGCAGAAAATGACCTAGAATCCTTTTTGTCTAGAACATACAGCTTTTATACTCTGCAAAAAAACAGAGTCTGTACACACCGATCGATCGGCCGATCGAACGGTCCAGGCGATCGAATGCCCGTTCGATTGCAAAACTGACCCCTTTGAAGTTTGCTTCTGTGTAGTCTGTTGAGGAAATTCCGACGTCACCGATCGAACACCTGATCGATCGCATGATCACCGATCGATCGGCCGATCGAACGTTCCATGGACCGTTCGATCGGGCGATCGATCGGCCGATCGATCGGTCATCCCCACATTTGCCCATTTGCCTTAGTTTAAGCTCCAATTCCTATAAGGAGTGCACAAAAAGAGTTTTAATGCATTTTAGGAGTTAGAATATTAAATTAACACTGAAATTCAACTAACCAACTAACAATTTAAACCTAAAGATTACTATTTCTAAGAGTAATCAATTATCATCCACATTAGGTCCATGAGGGGGTTGGTACTATGTAGGTTTGGGTTGCTAAGGCATAAGTGATGGAAATATGTCATCTGAGCTCTTTATGTGAGGTGTGTAAAGTGTGAAGGTGTAAGGAGAAAGTGTATAGGATGTGTATGTATAAGGTGAAAAAGAAAGTGGTGCCTGATAATATGGTGATGGTGGTTCACAGTATTGGGATCGAGCTTCAGAGCACCACCCCAGATGGTATGTAGGTGCATAAGAGTTCGATGGTTGGGCCAAGTGTAAATAGGAGTCACTCCAATAATTATTCATAAATAATTTTAAGTTAACCTCCAAATCACAACACAACAAACCACTAATTCAATAAATTCAAACCAACCTATCCTATAAATTCGCCACAAAATATATCACCAATTAACAAAAAGCACCTCTCTAACCAACTAAAAATAAAATAAAATAAAAAATGCTCAAAAATAAAGGATGGAACTAAGTAACCCAAGCGAGCTATTGAGTCTCCTTGTGGTTGTAGAATGATGGTGAAGAGCTTTTGTCAAAATTAAATTTTCAAAACTCGTTCTCTAATACCAATCGCCAATTCCCCAGCAACAGCGTCAAAAACTAATCACTTTAAAATAATGTGATTGAAATATACCAGAATGCAGTTGTAATGTAGTAATAATACTCAAAAGTCTGAGATCGATCCATAAGGAAGAGGGTTCGCGCATTTAAGAAAAACTCACCTTATGTCAGAACTCTCAGGAAAACACTCCAATAAAATAAAAAGAAAATAGTTTGAAGAAAGGGTTTGTATTATCTAAAATAAACTATGAAAACAATAAAATAAAGTCTTGAAACTAATTGATCTAATCAATCGCTTTACCCAAAATTCCAATGAAGGCTTTTGATAACTAAAATCATTGACTAAGTCGGGAGTCTTTGATTTAAAAAATTTAGCGAGAAAAACAATTATTCTTGAACAATCAAACGTAGAATAAATCAGGTTTAGAATCATCGATGCATATCATCGACTTATTGCTAAACATAATCAAACATCTAAGTTTTCGTAAATATTTACTCTAGATTGAATCAATTTTAGAATAAAAAATACATGCCATCGATTCGTGCAGTACATATACTAAATATAGGTTCATGCATAAATATTACCGAACATAGTCAAACATCTAGGTTTTCGTAAATATCTAAAATTTGATTCCAAATAATTAAAAAGAAGAAGATTTAAACATTAAAATCCAATTTGCCTCCATTGTTCATCTAAAATCTTCAATTGATCTTCACAATTGATCCTAAGATGGAATCTAGCTACTCATCACCAAGATAGATACAAAACATGCATTAAAAACTGAATATGATTACAGGAATTGAATGAAAACTATGAAATCTGATTACATGGATTGAAAAAACTATGAAAAACTATGAAGAAACTACTCTAATCTACTCCTAAACTACTCTTAAAAACTAGAAAAAACGTAATAATCAAAAAGCTCTTTCAAACTAGGCCTAAATCTACCTTAAATAGGCTCCAAAAAGTCAAAAACTCGACGATGCGTTCGAATGCATGAACAGTACCGGTCAAACAGTTAAGAAAATAAGAGTTCTGTTTGAATGTATGAACAGTATCGTTCAAACGTGAATAGAACAATTCGAAGTGAGTTCGAATAGCTACTGTTCACCATTCGAACAGCATCAAAAAGCATTCGAATACCCTTCAAACAAGCATAATTGAATTCCTCTCAAAAAGTTTCATTAAATCGATATATTATGGACCTCGATAGCCATTTTAGTTTGAAAGATATGGTCTTCCAAAGTTTTAACTATACGTGTTTCAATAACTTATACCACAACTTCAGTAACTGATTGCTCCCTAAAAAGGTGATACTTAACCGCAAGTGCACGGCCGCAATGTAGTAATAATTTCTCGTAAATACGAGGTTCATCTCACAGGGAAGATGGTTTACGTAAATAGAAAAACTTACCGTAGATAAAAAATCTTAGGAAAAACACTCCAATAAATAAAAATTTGATTTTAGATTGAGAAAAGATTTGTTATCTAATTTAAACTAAGAAATAAAGAAAAAGTCTTGGAGTCAATCGATCCAATCAATTGCGTCTCTTGAAATTCCGAAAGAGATAATTTAATAACTCAAATCCTTCGACTACGTCGTGAGTCTCGGATTCAGAAGATTTAACTTTAAAACTAAGAACATACCTCATTCGTTCATCTAAAATATTCAATTGATCTTCACAATTGATCCCAAATTAAAATCTAACTACTCATCATAAATCTTAGATATGTAAAGTTGTATAAAAATATATTAAAAAATTGAATAATCTGATTACAGGAATTGAAAACTGAATGAAAACTATGAATAAAACTCTAATCTACTCTTAAAATCCTAAAAAAACGTCAACCCTAAAAATCTCTTCAAAAACATAGAAAACCTAAATCTATTATACTACCTACTTTATTATCTCCAACTAAAAAGTGAGTCAATATATAAATCACATCGTCAGTCGTACGGACGGTTCCACTGAGTGTTTAGATGGGCTGGGTCCTTTCACGAAAGTTGTAGGTCTCGAAAAGTGATATGAAATCGACATATTATGGGCCTGAATAGCCTTTCTGGTTCGCGAAATATGGGCTTATAAAGTTTCAGCTCTGCATCCTTCAGCAACTTGTACCACAGCTTCAGCAACTTGTACCTTGACAGCAACCTCTTGAAACCTATGATTAAATTATATTCGAAATCATTCCATTAAAGCTCAAAACTGTTCGAACGCCTGGGCCACCGTTCGAATGCCACAGACGACCGTTCGAACACTGCGTCGAACGCACTTCGAACAGGAAAACCTGCTCTTTGAATCTTTTGAACGCACTTCGAACCTGATTTTGACATGAGACAGTTCGACATACCATTCAAACGCTTCTGTATACCATTCGAACGCCCTTGAGGACCGTTCAAACGCACTTTGAACGCCGAATTCATTTTAGCGTGAATTTGTCCCTTTTTAGCTAGGATTCCTGAAAATATACATAAAACTAAGTTAGTTACGAATTAGGACTAAAATAACATAATTAAACATATTACCAAACTAACAAATAGCTAATTAAGGCATGTAGATTGCACTTTTAGAGTACAATCAGTAGCTTGCACTTTGACAGTATTCTCTCAAAATCTTTGCCCGAAATATATGTGAAAACCTCCAATTTAAGCTAAGAACTTATAAAAAGTAAAATAAACTTAATTAATACTAAAATATAACTAAAAAGACATATACAATCCTAAACTAAGGGCAACAAAATATAAGTTAATATCTTATAATTATACTTTTAGAACGCAATCATAAGACCTCATCTGTACGATAATTAGAAGCTCCAAGGTCAAGCATCTTCCAAACACATAAAAGAGAACTCTTTTCTCCAATCTCCTTCAAAATCTTCTAGTGAATTGCTCTTTGCAAAATTGCAAAAGCCTTCTCTTCTCTCTTTACTCAAACCTTTTTTGACATGCCACTTTGTGGCTATTCTCTTACAACATCCCACAAGTCGCAATTTTGAGGTATATACATATAGTAGCCATCAGTCTCTTATAGTTGACTAACCTCAGCCTCTCTAAAAATATACATTTTTCATTAGTTACTCCCAAGTCAAAAGGGGTAAATGCACATGTTTTCTTAAATACCATTTCTTTGCATCTACTACACGATATCTACTCTGTCTTCTATCGTTTTTCTTTTGAACATAGAAAAAACTTTATCTGGAGACAAAATGGTTGCCAATCTCCATGTTTTGCCTTTTAAATTTTATCCGAATCTATAGTTGTCCAATGAATTGAACTAAAAAGGTCAAGATATATAATAAAAAATTAATCAAGCAAAGAGATGAAATGCTTTCTTACTTCTAAGTTTGGATAAACCTTGTCATTGATTGTTGAACTGTTTTCGTGGGTTATTATTTAATGGTCTGACTTCCTTGGTCATGTACTATATAAGTTTGTTTCGAGATATAAGGTGAGATAGAATTGACAATCCCGTGAACCAGCTTATCCCCCGTTTGAGATATAAAAATATCTAGAGATTATTAGTCCCGAGAGTTGGTAGCAGAATTCATAGGATATATTGCCGTGGGAGGGGTCGTATTATATCGAAAAATGATACAACCACCAGTTTCATTTATCCGGTTATCATCATGGATAGACACAAGTGAGTGAATCTTATATTTATTGAATAATATAGACCCCATCACTTTGTGTCTATCTGCTGAAAAAAGTCGATGTCGCTAGCATTACTCTATTACATATCCAAAGAGTCCGATTATTCTCCTCTTGGCATAAAACATTCCATCTAGAAATTTAATCCCATTGTATATATAATTCAATTGATTATCCCATAAAATTATCCGCTAATCCCATCCCGCAAACAAACATGTCCGAAAGATAATTTATTCATAGGTAACAACTATTATGGGATCAATCCCTTAGGCCACATTTGGTGCTTCAGGAAATTATGAACCATTAATGTTTATTCCACCTTAGAATGAAACCAAATGTTGATATGCTGCTTCTGGTACAGCAAGGACCTACGTGGAGTGGTATACCATTGCCATGAGTTTTATGGTTTTCATTCAAAGAAATGCTTCATTGCAATTTGATGAATTAGATGAATTTTAGATTCATTCCCATACTACCATCTCCACATCAAAAAAATGGATTTTTAATAAGCTTCAATTTTATGAATTTTCTAAGCAACGTATAAAAATCACCATTAGAAAGCAAAATCAAGCTACTTGATCATAAAAAAGAAACAACAGATATGAATTTTTTGAATTACAACATCAAGATAAGAGGCTTTTGAATAAGAATTCAGAGAAACCCCACTTGACAATTATTATGACATAACAGCAAAATCAAACTAACCAATTAATGTAATGAATTTTGACTTAAAGAATGAAACTTTTAATTAATTCCAACAAGTTCACATCCTCAAACCACACCAAATCTTAAAAATTCAATTAACCACACTGCATTTCTTCCTTATCTCTCCTGCCGTTCCCGTTAGAACCCCGATTGCACCCATTTTCTTAATCGATTTGCGGAACTCGGTGAAGAATTTTCCAGAGCCAAGCATCTCATTAACAATGTTGCTAGAGCCCTTGTTGGTTAGAAGCGCAGCATCTGACTGGAAAAGACCTTGTTTTTGCTTTAAGGTGGTAAAGTAATGGTTGTCAAAAGTTAGAGGGCTCCCTGGATCCATTCCTACAAAAGTGGTGGTGTCTGAAAGGCTTTTGCATTTTGTTTTCAAAAAAGCAGCATAGGTTGAGTTTAGAGAAGGATCTGCACCGCCTTTTCCTGTGAAATTGTATAGCCTCTGACTGAATGAATTGCAATGTCCAACTCCAATGGTATGTGCACCTGGCCAAATTTTGTGAATTAAGAGTACATAAAATTTTGTAAAATTGCCGCACAAAAAGAAAAGATTGAAAAATTTTATAATTTACAAAACCAGCAATCCCTGTAATTCTGAGAGTTGTTTGCAATTTAAGATTTTCTGACATCGCAAAGCAGGCACAAGTAAAATATACCTGATAACACAACAAGATCGTGCACTGTGAGACTTTTGTTGGCAAAAGATTGTTTGAGGGTGGTGAAGTTGGAGGATGGTGTAGGGATGTTGGCAAGGGCCTCCGAGGCATGTGAAATTTTTCCATCTCTTCTGCCAGTTAGCACTTCCCACATTGGTTTTTTGAACTGCAACAATCACCAATGGCATGTTATATTTTCTTCATTTTATGTGTGTGTATGTATAGTTTTACAATGTACTCTTACATGTATATAATCCTACAAGAAACATTTGCTAAGTTCATATTTGTAATCTTGGTTTAGGACTTACTTGGAATGAAACTGAATCTCTAGCAGCTAAAGTGATTATGTCTGCACAAGAAACTGTTCTAGGACAGGTTTTTTCAAGTTGAGTCTTTATTTTATCAATAACTTTAAAGCCTCTCAATGTTTGGTTTGGAACTGCTGCCTTCTCAGCTGTATTATTTGATGTTGAGTTCAGCAACACCGAGGCATCGCAACCCTGAAACACAAACCAGCATATTAGAAAAGCTTTAACAAAGGTCATCAACTGACCTATAGCAATATTCATATGTGTCATTACAAACTAAGTGTCTTGGCATATTTATCTATGAATGTAATTAATATCAGTGCAGAGATTATGGAAAAAGACATGTATTACCCTAACAAAGCAATCATGGAAATGCATCCTGAGTAACCTAGCAGGCAATGCCGAATTTTTTGCCACATGTTTCCAAGTGATCTTCTGAACGATCTGCTCGGCAAGGGGACAACTCTTTTCGTAAAAGTTTTTCTTCAACTCAGCTCCATGGCAAGCTCCTAGAATTCCAAACACCACTATGGTGAGGATGAAGAAATTGCAACTTGCCTTCATTTCTTCTCTCTCTCTCTCTCTCTCTCTCTCTCTCTCTCTCTCTCTCTCTCTCTCTCAATTTGTACACCTCTATGCTCAGACCTGATGCATCCTTATATACACATCCAGTGATCTTCTCTATCGCGCATAAACATGAACAATTCATTGATCTTTGCACGAAAACAGGTAAGCAACATTATAAAAAGAGAGAACTTCAAATTGTTTATGTATTTTAAAGAGAGATCGAGACAGGTCCTCAAGTTGACATTGCATGTTTGAAAAGAACACACACCAAACAATTTAAAAAGGAAACACATGCATCAGTGATAGGTTGGCTTTATTCGTTATGAACTTGATTGAATACGGTGCCATGATAGAGTATTCTTTTTAAAGTGAAATCTGAGAAATGACATGTAAATTGGAGTCATTTATCATTGGAAAATTCTATTCTTATTAATAATTTACAGAGAACTTCACCAAAATTTCTACAAGAACAAAATAACCTGGTCGTTGTTGGTTGCTTAAACCATTCCTTCCTACCAAAAGTTGATAAGTTGAATTATGATTTTATGTGCAGCTAAATAAGTTGGGTCCTCCTCAATGATTTCTTCTTTTTTAACTTTGATGTTTTTTTTAAAAAAACAAAATGTAAAATTAAAAAAAAAAAAAAATCCGGGTTAAGTCTTAAGTTCTTAGAATAGTCAAAGTGATTTGTTCAAAGAAAGTCGAAGTTGATGTTTACACTCTTTTTATGCCCCTTAATTTTCTCATCTGAATTAGGCAATACAATAATCATCATCAATTATAGCACCATGTGTATATATAGTATACTTATCAATGTTTTGTGAGGACATCGTATAATATAGCAGCTGCCATGACCTCTCTGTGCCTGCTGTTGGTGTATCTTTGGCCGGCTCCAAGGGATTTAGGTGCAACAATCGTCACCGTAAATGGAAAATTTACATGTCGAATTAAGAAAGAAAAAGAAAAAAGAAAATCCATATAGAAAGGCCTTATGATGGGGAAGAAAAATAAATAAATCAATCGGAAAATGATAATAGGACGTGTGATTGTGGGTTGTCGGGGATCTTCAGATCTGCCAGTGCTTAATGCATGAAGATTGTCATAAAACAAGGATCAAGTGAGAAAGAAAATTGAAGTTGAAAACACAAATGTCAAAGTCAACAGTACTATTCTAATCAATCCTGAACCGTGTTTTAGTGCTTAAACCTTCACGAGCTATGCCAGCACCGAGATTCCCTGGGCTGAGCACATGGCTGCTACTTGCTTGTTTTTCACTTCTTCTCAATAACAATAATTATTATTATCAATACTATTACTGTTAAAGTGCATTGTCATTTAAGCTTAGAAATATGCTAATAGCATCTTGGAGAAGACATATTATAAACATTCATCCATGCTTCAAATGGGAGTAACTTCACAGCAACCAGAAAGCTCAAGGCTGAAGCCATCCAACAAACTTCTCATATTGACAAAAATGTTGAAGAAGTTAAAAAATGTATAAACATATATATAGGAACTAGACCTAATATTCTAAAGTGGGCTTTGCTTCTTTTCCTGAGTGATGAAGTTAATTAGTCTATGTTTACGTATTTTGTGATCAAGCATATGCTTACGAAACTTGCATTTCAGCATAAAAAAGGATTAGTACATACTTCTTGAAGTACAAAACCCCAACTAAACTTTACAAGACAAAAACATAACTGCACAGAAATGCCAATATCATATCTCATATATGGCAAATTGTATTAAATTCTATTAGTCGTGCCATGGGTTTACTACCAAAGAGAGGTTGCTCAAGTGTATGATAAGTACTATTTATATATTGTCTATCGTCTCTAAACGTTTAGCAGCATGATTATCTTTTTCAGAATATGTTTATTGTTGTTCTATTGAAATCTTTAGTGACTAATAAATTTCAAAACACTTAACGAGAGAAGTAAAGATAAACCATAAATTTTTGTGTTTATTTTTCTTCTCTACTTCACCACTACATCACATAGCATATTTATATACTTCTGCTAACATGCACTTAAGCATAAACATGTACCAACATATATTAATTCATTTATAACCCTTCATCATGTATATACCTACATACATTAATCACATTATACATGTCTCGTATACATTCATTTGTAGAGAATTATCTAGAATTTCAAGTTTACTTTTCAACACCCCTTAAACTTCAATAGAATTGCAAATTAGATATTGAAATCCACCACCTCCAATGGCAAAGTCTTTTGTTTCCTGAGCCTTCACTACTTTCATCCAAAAATTCATCGTCCTCAAAACTTTGTATCCATGATGCGGATCGTATAACTGACGAGTACTTGGAGACGCGGAGGCGGCGATATACCCGGACCGGGGATCGGCAAACTTCAATTGACCGTAACTTTTGACTCGTAACTCCGTTTCGCCATTATAATATGTCGTTGAAAAGGTATTGACGAGCCGGAGAAAGAGGATAATTATGAAATGATTTTTCGGCCTAGGAAATCGCGAAAAAATGCTTCTAAGTGTCGTTTTTGCCTGTTTTGTTTTCTTTGGGCTTTTTTTGCTTTGGGCCTTTATTTTTTTTTTTTTTAATTAATCCGGTTTGTCCTGGGCTTAGGGTTTCGTGTCGCATATTTATAGTCGCGTTAAGACTCTTTTTCAGCAGTTTTTGATGTTTAATAAAATTTGTGTGCGTTTTGCACTTTCCAATCATTCGGTATTTTCTACGAAAATCAACGAGTGTTTGATGCCCTAGAACCTAGCGTTCGTGGTGAATCAATAGGTTGCAGGACGACTCTGAACCCGGTATTCGTGGTGAATCAACGGATTCGAGTGTATTATCTTGATCTTTAACAGCCGCTGCATCAATCCAATACTCAATAGGTAAGACCTCATCTATATGATTAGAGGCAATAGATTTGAGCATTTTCCAAACACATTTGGAGAGAGTAGACATATAAAAAAGTAAACCTGGCCCAGGAAGAATGTACTGACACATCCCACTAAAAAATCTCTTCTTTTTTTTTAAACAACAAAAGAGAGAATCCTATAAAAGAGGAGAGCGAATATAGAAGGATGGGATAGAATTCAAGCCAACCAAGGAAACCTTGGCAAGAGAATTCACACCAAAAGGAGGCAGGGAACAAGTTGGTGAAATCTCTTTTTTCCAATCTCCTTCCAAATATCTTTGTGAATTGCACTTTGCAAAATTGCAAAATCATTCTCTTCTTTCTTTTCTCAAACCTTTTTGGACATGCCACTTTGTGGCTCTTCTCTAACAACATCCCACATGTAGCATCTTTGGAGGTATAGATCTTGATTGTACTCCAAAAGTGCAATTACAACACCTTAGTTTGTCATTTGTTAGCCTAAGTTTAGGAGTTTATATGATTCTTTAATTAGATTTTAGTATTGATTAAGTTTATTTTGATTTGTATAAGTTTTGAGCTTAATTTGGAGGATTTCGGGTGTCACACCCCAATCTGCCTAGCACAATATTGTTCGCTTTGGGTCTTGGCCTGCACAGCTTTAAAACGTGTTGTGCTAAGTAGAGGACTGAACCTACATATATAGTTATTAATTTCACCTTCCCCAAGCGATGTGGGACTTGTCACCAAGCCCTGTGCACCTCCCCTAGTATTGGTCGCAACCTCAAGGTTCTAGTCGTCACAGTCCATCCCCCCTCCGGGGGCTACAACATCCCCATTGCAGGGCCAACCCACACACTTCCTTCTGGGCTTAGCTCTGATATCATTCTGTCACACCCAGGTTTGCCTAGCACAATATTGTTCGCTTTGAGCCTTGGCCCGCACAACTTTAAAATATGTTATGCTCAGTAGAGGACCGAACCTACATATATAGCTCTTAACTTCACCATCCCCAGGCGATGTGGGACACACTTTACTCTAGAAATAGCTTTTGGCCTAAATTTGGTGTTAATTTAGATTTCACCCTTAAAGATTTGTAATCAAATGTGGGGATGACCGATCGATTGCCCAAGTGCTCGATAATTCGTTACTTCTGCAGCAAACTTCAGAGAGGGCGTTTCTCTCCGATCGATTCGATCGGTGACGTCGGAATTCTATCAACAGACGACACAGAAGCAAACTTAGGGGTCGGTTTTGCGATTGAATTTTCTTCCCTGACCGTTCGATTTTCGTTAGATCGATCGGTCGTACACCGATCAATCGGTGTGTACAGGCTCTGCTTTTCTGCAGAGTATAAAAGCTTTTGTTCGAGACAAAAAGAGATATAGGTCATTTTCTACAGAGTTTGGACGGGAAGAAGGCTCCAAAAAGTGGATTTTTGTTATCTTGTAAGGTTTTTAGTTAGATCTACTCTTAATGCTTTGTATTTAATGTCATTTATTGCTTTTGGATCATTGTAAGTGAATGTTTGATATATATATGAAGTGAATGATTTTCTACCTTTTCTAGCAACTTTCCATCATTTTCTTGGCACTTTCTCTCATTTTCTTGGCAACCAAACACTAGTTTTTTATAGTTTAATGGTAGATTTGGCTCCTTTTATGTTAGTTAACATGGATTCTAGTAGCTAAATACCCCTTGGATGTGGTTGTGAAGATCCATCAAGAATCTTCAAAGGGTTGAAAATGGGTTGTATGAACTTCAAAGTCATATCCTCAAAATTATATGGTTTCATTTGATTTAGCATGAGATTCATTAGAAAAACTTAGATTTATAACCCTTTGGTAATATTTATGCACAAATCAATATTTGGTATAGGTATTGCACATGTTTAAGGTTTGATTCTAGGGTACCAATTATATATTCCCTCTCAAGGCTCAATCAAACAAAACCTACATTTTTATAGTCGACATTTTCCGAATCAAGAATCCAAGGTGTGATTCTTGATTTGAGTTATAAACCTCTCATTGGAAACCCTTGTTGTGAATTGGTGGATCAAAACAACCATGTCCAAGCTTTTCTCCTTAATTACATAAAATTAGCTTTTGTTGTCTTTCATAGTCACTAAATTATTGTATGAAGCATATAACCATCATCATCTCAAAACCAATATATCTTTTCTGGCCAATATTTTACCCTGGTCTCTTTTATGTTAAGAATTTTCATTTGCAATCCATTAAGATAAGTACCCGTGCTAGTTGAGCTCTGTTGCTATATTTGCAGAATTCCCTTGGGAGAGAACGACACCGGAACTACAAGCGCGACCTCCGTACCCTTGCAGAGTGGCTCCAGTTGAAGCACATCTGGAGGCGTGCCATTTACTAGGCCCTGTGTGATTTCACCCTAAAAGTGTAATCATAGGCTCCTAATTCGCACTTTATTAGATTTATATTAGTGTTAATTTTCTTATTTTAGTTAGATATTTGTTTGATTATGTTTTGTGTGTGCTTTGTAGATTATATAAGCTAATAAAGGCAAAAATAAAGCAAGAATAATCAAACGGGTTCAAGGCGAATAAATTGGTCATGAAAATTCAGACCCATCTCAGTATTCTGGCCATATCTTTTTACTTTGATATCCAATTAAGCTAATTTTTGCCCTATCGAAAAGAAGACTTCAAGAGTTACAATTTGTCCTCTAATGTGCATTGGCTGAATCAGCCTCTAAGGTGGTCAAAATCAAGCTTTAAGGTAGACGGGTGAATAGTAACCGATTAATTGGTTCAGCAAACTTTAGAGAGGGTGTTTTACCGATCGATTGGCCGATCGATCGATGAACAGTGACCGATCGATCGATGAACAGTGTCCGATTGATCATGAACAGTGACCGATTGATCAGCCGATCGATCGGTGAACAGTAAAAACAGTGAATTGACCGATCGAATGCTACAATTACCATTCGAACGGTGAACAGTGCCGATCGATCGGTCGATACAGATCTGGAGCTTAAAAGGTGTGTTGTTTGAAAAAAAAAATAGAGAAAGATTTTTTGGGTTTGTAACAACCAAGGGGGCGACGTGAGAGGCTCTTCTAAGGTTGACTTTTATGTTTTTGTGTATTTTTAGCTTAAATTTATGTTTGTAATGTTAATGTAAGAGTAAAAATTGTAACTTTCTTTCATTGTAATGTATTTTCCTTCACTTTCTTGCCACTTTATCTTCCTTTCTTAGCAACCAAACACTAGTTTTACTTAGTTTAATGTTAGATTTACCTTCATTTATGCTCTTTATTATGAATTCTAGTAGCTAAACATCTCTTGGGTGTGATTGTGAAGATCCACCAAGGATTTTCAAGTATTTCAATGGGGATTCATGAACTTTAAAGTTTTATTCATAGATTTGTATAGTTCTATTTGGTTGGGTGTTGGATTTATTCGAAAACTTAGATTCATAACCCATTTGGTAATATTTATGCACAATTCAACAATTGGTATAAATCTTGCACATTTATAAGGTTTGCTTCTAGAGTTCTATTAATTGGTTTAATCCCTACACTTAACTAAATATGAACTCAATGTTTTATGGTCAAAATATTCCGAATCAAGAATCCACGGTGTGATTCTTGATTTGAGTTATAAAAATCCTCTATTGAAATTCTTGTTATGAATTGGTGGATTGAATCAATCATATCCAAGCTTTCCATTTTAATTGCTTTACATTTAAATCAATTGCCTAGTTAATTGCTTTACTTTTCATTGCACTAGTTTAGTAAATCAAAACCCCATCAAAAACTTAAAGATTTTTTATCCTTTTCTTTTTCCTTTTATTTTAGATCCAATTTCCCACAAAATTGTAATTTGATCCTAAGTTAGGTTAGTGTGAGTTGAGTGCTAGAACCTATATTTGGTTAGGTCCCTTGGGAGAGAACGATACCGGATTACCGGTTTATATTTCCTCGCGACCCCTGTACTCTTGCCGGGTACTAACTCCATTTTGTAGTTTTCGGAGCGAGTCACTGTGCACCTCCCCTAGTATGACGACTAGAACCTTGAGGTTCCAACCAATACTAGAGGAAGTGCACAGGGCCTGGTGATGAGTCCCACATCGCTTGGGGAACGCGAAGTTAAAAGCTATATATGTATGTTTAGTCCTCTACTTAGCACAACGCGTTTTAAAGCAGTGCGGGCTAAGGCTCAAAGCAGACAATATTATGCTAGGTGTACCCGAGTGTGACATCAAGCGCATTTCAGATAAAGGGATAATGAGTTTTCAAGAGGATGTTATCAAGGTACAAGCTGTTGAAGCTATGGTACAATTTGCTGAAACAGGCATAGCTTAAACTTTGGAGGCTCATTTCTCCCAAACTAGAAAGGCCACTGCGGCTTATGTTGTATCAATTTTATATAACTTTTTGAGACCTATTTAGATTTACCATCCAAAGTAGCGTTCGGATGGTCCTTGGAGCGTTCAGACGGTATTTTGTGCGTTCGGACGCACTTTCGACACACCGTTCGGACGCTTTTCAGACACGTTTCAAATAGTGGCCAAGTAGATTCATGTTTTTGTGTTTGAAGGCTTCCAGATTCAATTTTTTCCATTCGAAGATCCGTTTGGATGGTTCTTAGAAGCGCGTCAAACGGCATTCGAAAGCTCTGCGCAGAAAATGAGTTTTAAACCTAGATTTGGCCAAGTTTTTAGAAATTTTGGAAGTTTTTAGGGTTAGTTTTAGGAGGGAGCGGCAGCTTCTTCTTCGTGAAGGGCTTTCTCTCCCATTTTGCTCTATTTTTAGCTTAGATTTAGTTTTGTAGAATTAGTATAGAGTTAGGGTTTGTAACTTTCCTTCATTTCCTTGTATTTTCTTTTATTTTCTTGCACTTTCCTTTATTTCCTTGCAAACAAACACTTTTATTGTTCAAGTAAAGTTTAGATTTATATTTCTATATGCTTTCTTTACATTTTTATATACTTTTATGATGGATTCAAGTTGTTAGCTTCTCAATTTGGGTGCATTTATGAAGATTTGCCAAGGATCTACATGGATTCCAATGGACGTATAAGAATTTCATAGTTTTATCTTTCAATGTATTTTTCTCTACTCTTTTAGAATTGATTGCTTTATAAAACTTAGATCTATAATCATAGTTTAATGAACATGTGGTTTATTTCTAAGAATCTCATAAAGATTTTTAAATCTAATTTTAATTGAGAGAGAATCTTAGGTTTTATAGTCGAAATCTTCCGAGTCAAGGATCCACGATGAGACCCTTGATTTGAGATATAAAATCCTCCATTGCAATTTGTGTATGAATTGGTGACTTGGATCAATTGCACTCAAATCTCTTTTAATTGCTTTAAATCTAGTTTTAATTTACTTTGATTTAATTGTCTAGTTGTTAATTTCTTTTATTTTCATTGTAATAATTTAGTTATCCAAAACTTTAATCAAAACCCAAAAGATTTTTTATCTCTTTTATTTTCTCTTTTAATTTTAGATTCAATTTTAAGTTAGTTTAGTGTAAGTTTAGTGTCAATAGCCTATATTGGCCTTGGTCCTTGAGGAAATACGATTCCTGACTTTCCAGATAAAACTACAACCGTCAACCATGCACTTGCTAATAATAGAGCATTTTTTGGGTCGAACCAAGTTTTTGGCGCCGTTGCTTGACTCGCTCCGAAAACTACAAAATGGAGTTAGTAACCCCGCAAGAACACGGGGGTTGCGATGAAATATAAACCGGAAGATCCGGAATCGTTCTCTCCCAAGGGACCTAGCTCAATATAGGCTCTAGCACTCAACACACACTAACCTAGCCTAGGATCGAATTGCAATTAAAGAGGGCATTGGATCTAAAATAAAATGACCCAAAATGTTTTGGATTTTTGATGATGGTTTTAAATTACTAACCTATTGCAATGGAAATTAAAGCAATTAACACTAAACAATTAAAGTAAAGCAAAGTGAAAATAAAATTAAAGTAATTAAAAGGGAATTGGGCTGAAACGATCCAATCACTCAATTTCATCCAAGGATTCCAATGAGGTTTATAACTCAAATCAAACACGACATTTAAGTCCGCTTAATTCAGAGGATTTAGATTTGAAAACCGATTATTCTCAAACAATTTAAATTAGATACATGTTCGATGGGGAGTCAAAGGTTAATACCATCGATTTAACTTAGTCAATATCAAATTTTTGGTTTGTGCATTGATTAGCCAAACATAGTCAATAACCTAGGTTTTCTAAGTTATTGGCACGCCTCCAGATGTGCTTCAACTAGAGCCACTCCGCAAGGGTACGGAGGTCGCGCTTGTAGTAAAACCGGAGGATCCGGTGTCGTTCTCTCCCAAGGAAATTCTGCAAATATAGCAACAAAGCTCAACTAGCACGGGTACTTATCTTAATGGATTGCAAATGAAAATTCTTAACATAAAAGAGACCAAAAATATGTTGGTTTTGAGATGATGATGATTCTATGCTTCATGCAATAATTCAGTGACTATTAAAGACAAGAAAAGCTAGTTTTATGTAATTAAGGAGAAAAGCTTGGACATGGTTGTTTTGATCCACCAATTCACAACAAGGGTTTCCAATGAGAGGTTTATAACTCAAATCAAGAATCACACCTTGGATTCTTGATTCGGAAAATGTCGACTATAAAAATGTGGGTTTTGTTTGATTGAGCATAGAGAGAGAATCTATAATTGGTACCCTAGAATCAAACCTTAAACATGTGCAATACCTATACCAAATATTGATTTGTGCATAAATATTACCAAAGGGTTATGAATCTAAGTTTTTCTAATGAATCTCATGCTAAATCAAATGAAACCATATAATTGTGAGGATATGACTTTGAAGTTCATACCCATTTTCAACCCTTTGAAGATCCTTGGTGGATCTTCACAACCACATCCAAGGGGTATTTAGCTACTAGAATCCATGTTAAATAACATAAAAGGAGCCAAATCTACCATTAAACTATAAAGAACTAGTGTTTGGTTGCCAAGAAAATGAGAGAAAGTGCCAAGAAAATGATAGAAAGTTGCTAGAAAAAGTAGAAATCATTCACTTCATATATATATCAAGCATTCATTACAATGATCCAAAAGTAATAAATGACATTAAATACAAAACATTAAGAGTAAATCTAACTTAAAAACCTTACAAGATAACAAAAACCCCTTTTTTGGAGCTCCTTTTTCGTCCAGAATCTACAGAAAAATACCCTATATCCTTTTTGTCTCGAACAAAAACTTTTATACTCTGCAGAAAAACAGAGCCTGTACACACCGATCGATCGGTGTATGACCGATCGATTGCCCGATCGAACGGTCCAGGCGATCGAACGCCCGATCGATCGCAAAACCGACCCCTCTAAAGTTTGCTTCTGTGTAGTCTATTGAGGAAATTCCGACGTCACCGATCGAACGCCCGATCGATCGTAAAAACGCCCTCTCTGAAATTTGCTGCAGAAGGTCGAACAGAGCATCACCAATCGATCGCAAGTTCACCGATCGATCGGCCGATCGAACGTTCCGTGGACCGTTCGATCGGGCAATCGATCGGCCGATCGATCAATTATGCTCAAGATTGCCCATTTGCCTTAATTTAAGCTCCAAATCCTGCAAAAAGTGTACAAAAAGAGTTTTAACACGTTTTAGGAGTTAAAATACTAAATTAACACCACATTTAACTAATCAACTAACAATTTAAGCCAAAAGATTACTATTTCTAAGAGTAATCAGTTATCTTCAATCAATTGTTGAGAATGAAATTCTAGGAAAATATAACAATTAATTCATGATATACCACCATTAAATTCCTTGGATTATTTGGCTGATTTTCACATTTGAACCCAATCTAAAAACTAGCTAATTAAACTCGTAATAAAAGCATGAAAAAATAGAAACAAAGCATGTAAAGATTTAAGCTAACAATTACTTGAAATTAAAGAGGGTATGGGTACAAGAAAATTACAAGAAAATGTAAGAAAATACATTACAATAAATAAAATTACAAGTTCTACATTTATACTACAACTACCAACCTAAATCTAAGCTAAAAATGAAAAAACTATACAAAAACCAACCTTGAAGGAGCTCTCCCGCCACCTCCTTGCTCTCTTCCAATCCTTAACTCTTTATCTCTTTCTTTTTCGTTCGAATTAGGTTTTAGGACAAATCTGCGCTTACCGTCCGACGCGCGTCCAAAGTGCGTCCGGACGCACCGTTCAGACGCTTATTTTTACCGTCTGAACGGTTGTTTTACCGCCCGAACGGTCTTCGGACGCAAAATCACGACTTTGGATTGGCTTCGAACGGAAAAACTCGACTCTGGAACTCCGCCATTCGTCGTAGCGTTCGAATGCTCTTTTGCCCGTCCAAACGCACCGTCTGAACGCCTGACTACCGTCCGGACGTATCGTCCGGATGGTCTTCTGGAATTTTGGCTCTTATTCGCTCTTTTCACTCCAAAACCTACAAAATACACAAGAATACACAATAAAACCATTATTGAACTAAAACAAGATAATTAACTGCAATATAAATCTAACAATGTGCAATTTAAGGGTTTATGATTACACTTTTAGAGTGTAATCATTGTTAAGAACCAAAGGCACGAAACGAGCACTAATAAGTTTTAGGTTAAAGAGCTATTGGTGGATTGGATCTCCATCAATCTACCACGACAGAGGAATCTTCAACTTAGCCCATTGGTAACTTCGTTCTGCTTTTTGTATGATACCATGATAGATTTTGTTTCTTTCTTTTTCTCTTTATTTTAGGTTTATTTTGTTTGATTAGTACAGATTTTGTTTTGTTTTAATAATTTGATTGGAAAATTGCTAGTGGAGAATTAAAGATTGTGTTTAATTGAAAATTGGTGGTATATATCTTGTGGAGATTAGAGGTTTAGTTGAAATTGCTTAAATTGGTAAATTTATTATACGGAGATTGGAGGTTTGGATGACAAATTATTGAGCATTGTTGTGTATGATGTGTTTAGGCGCGGTACGCTACATTTATTTGTGCATTGCATCCATCTTCTAGTATGCACTTCATTATGTTTAGTTGCTCATTTTCACATTTATCACCATCCAACATGTCTCTTAGGGAATGTCTTAGAGTTAATGGCCAAAAGGAGCCTCCTCGACCACCTCCTAATCTTGGGGGGTGTAATCAATTTAACCTTGGTATGGGACATGAGGGAACCTTTCATAGCATTATCTGGCCTTCCTTCAAACCTACAAAAACCCTTTTAACTATTTTCGTGAAGTAATGCAAATTTATTGCCACCATGAGCAATTTGAATATCCACCTCTACCCAAGTAGAACTTTAATGAAACTCACCTAAATTCCAACCCTAATGATTACACCCTAAAAGTGTAATCAAAAGCTCTTAATTCACACCTTGTTAGACTTAGATTATAGTTAATTGTCTTAATTTAGTTTCATATTTGATTTATTGTGTTTCTTGTATGTTTATTAGGTTATAGGAACTAATAAAGGCAAATAGACGCAAAGAATGATCACAACGAGTTCAAAACGAGCAAACCAGTGAAGAGAAATCCAACCTATCTTAGTATTTTGGCCATAACTTCTAACTCTGATGTCTAATTGAGTTGATTTTTCCGTCATTAGAAAAAAGACTTCAAAAGCTACAACTTTTCCTTTAATGTGCATCAGTTGAATCGAGCTCTAAGGTGGTCAAAATCAAGCTAAAATGTTGCAATGTCGAACAGTGATGAATAGTATCCGTCCGAACGGTACGTTCGAACGACACTGCTCACCATTCAGACGGTTACTGTTCATCAAACGGTGAACAGTAACCGTCTGAACAGTGCGTCCGGACGGTGAACAGTACCCATCCGAACGCACTTCAAACAGCCGTCAAACGCACCGTCTGATGACCATTCAGACGATTACTGTTCATCCAAAAAGCATTTTTCGCATCCGAAGTTGCGTTTTTAGGATCTTTTGTGTAGTTTTTAAGTAGTTAGGGTTAGTTTTAGCAAGAAGGGCGGCGGGAGAAGCTCCCAAGAGGTTGGTTTTTCATTTTTTTTTTTCATTTTTAGCTTAAATTTAGCTTTGTTATGGTAATATAGGAGTAAAACTTATAATTTTCTTTCATTGTATTATATTTTTTTTCACTTTCTTGCACTTTTTTGTATTTTTCTTGTATCCAAACACTCTTAATCTTCAAGTAAATTTTAGTTTAAATCTATAAATGCTTTATTTTTATTTTACATGCTTTTATTATGAGTTTAATTAGCTAATTTTTAGATTGAGTTCAAATGTGAAAATTACCCAAATAATCCAAGAAATTCAATGGAGGTACCTCATGAATTAATTGCCATATTTTCTAGAATTCGAATCCCTAGTAATTACATGTGAAATTTTAGAAAACCTAAATTATTGACTAAGTTTGGGGATTTTTATCATCCAAATCGATGGTATTAATTTAGGACTTTTAACTAGATAAAAACTCCACAATTGCTAGAAATTCATTCCCAACAATTGATTGAAGATGCCTTAGAAAACCTAGGTTATTGACTCTGTTTGGCTAATCAACGCACAAATCATAAATTTGGTATTGACTAAGTTGAATCGATGGTATTAACCTTTGATTCCTCATTGAATATGTATCTAATTTCAATTGCTTAATAATTATTGGTTTTTAAAGTTAAATCTTCCGAATCAAACACACTTAAATGTTATGTTTGATTTGAGTTATAAACCCCGTTAGAAACCTTGGATGAAATTAAGCGATTGGATCATTTGAGCCCAATTCCCTTTTAATTGCTTTATGTTTAATTTCATTTTGCTTTACTTTAATTGTCTAGTGTTAATTGCTTTTATTTTCATTGTAATAGGTTAGTAATTCAAAACAACCATCAAAAACTCAAAAGATTTTCGGTCTATTTTATTTTCTTTCTTTTATTTTAGATTCGATTCGCTTAATTGCAATTCGATCTAGTTAGATTAGTGTGAGGTGAGTACTGTAAGCACCCCATTTTTTACCGCTCGGTGGTTTCCACTTCGTCCAGACTTGTGTTCAAGTCATTGGAGGCATATTTTAATCTAAATTAACTTTCTAAGTCTAATCCCGTCAATTCATAGCTTCGTGGGCCCCACGGGGCCAAAATAGAGGCAAAATGACCAAAATGCCCCTAGGGGCATCATTCGTTCTAATTACAATAGGCGCGTCTTTTCGAAGACGGTAAGTCCCCTTTCCAATTTCAAATCAGGCACGTCTTTCCGAAGATGATAAGTTCCCTTTCCAATTCCAAATCAGGCACGTCTTTCCGAAGACGGTAAGTCCCCTTTCTAATTCTAAATCAAGCACGTCTTTCCGAAAACAGTAAGTCCCCTTTCCAATTCCAATTCCAATCCCTCTCTTGAGACAGTTTATTCCTCGAGACGATCCAGCGCGTTTTTCAAAAAAAATCTCTTTGAAACGGTAAGTCCCTTTAAACCTGTCGATCGGGACGAGACCCCAAGTCCCCTAGATGGTAGAACAGTCCACCTTTGGTGCCTACTAGCCCGCCAATGCAGAAATGTCTGTTTATGCACTCCTTTCGAGAAAGTTAATTCTCAGGCGCTAAGTCCCTTAGTAGCTCCCCGAGATCAAGCAGTCTCTGGAATGATCGCGAGCCGTCAGAGCAGCGAAAATACTCGCAAACATCGCAACCGTCAGAGTAGTGGAAATCCTCGCAAACAGGTCGATATAGGAAATTGCCAACAAACCCCTGTATCACGCGACCGCCGTCAGAGTGGCGGAAACACTCAAAACCTAGGTCAATACCCGTGCCTGCTAGCCCACTTTGGTGAAAAATAACCAAACTGCCCCTAGGGCCATTTTTCAGCACGTTTCTCAAGAACACATCTGGATCCTCAAAACGGTAGGTTCAACCTTCCAAGATTGTCTTAAAGGCAACCCGACATGATTAGGTACCTTTTAATCAGTTTTGGGCCAATTCCGAGACTTTTCGGTCAAGATGACCATTTTACCCCTAGGCATTCGAATGCCCCGGGAACCACACCGGTTCTGCGTATCAAACCGGTAGCCTCCCGAGAATGCTTCCTATAGTATTCTCAACCTTTCTTTATCTTTCCGGATCATTCCGAGTCATTCCAACAAACCCGGTGCAAAATGACCGTTTTGCCCCTAGTGGGCCGGTCGCCTTTTCCAACCACACCGGCTCTGGGTAACAAACTGGTAACCTTTGGGAACATTCTCAATAATGTTTCCAAATCTCGAGACTTTTCCGAGACATTCCAGGTCCGTCCCGGCAGCTTTCTGGCCCGATTGACCATTTTGCCCCTAACGGCCCGGTCAATCCGTTCGACACATCGTATCCTCATCTTTCAAGTCAAATACCTCCGGGACACTATTCTAAGTGTTCCTGCCCTTTTCCGGCTCTTCCAAGCCAATCCCGATCACTTAAATCCTTCCCGGACTTTCCGGAGTCACTCCCAGTGAAGCCAGGCTAAAAATTGCATGGTAGTCACTAGTATAGGCGCCCAAATCTTCCCAAGTTAAATGGTTTGCCCACTTATAAAGTTTCCTAATTGGCTGGCGCCACTAGCAAGAAATGCCCGGAGTGGCGCCAAGAGGAATTTTGCCCAAGCGCCACTGCAACAGGCGCCAGCTCTATCCCACCTCTATAAATACAGAGCCTCTTCCAGTGTGAAAGAGGTCCGCAAACTCAGTCTAAAAACCCTAATATTCGATATACAAAGCTCGTACACTCCTAAAACCCTAGCTACCCTAGGTTTTCCAAACCCTAGCCACCATACACCAAACCCTAGCCTTCTATACACTCATACACACCCCTATACACTTATACACAAGCCTTCAACCCTCCATTGAAGACTTGGATTGCTGCAACTACGAAAATTTGAAGACTAAAGACAAGCCCTCGAAGATCAAAACTAAAGTGAAGTGAAGACCGAAGAAAGCAAGGCGCGCAAAGCAAAGTAAAATAAACAAGACAAGGTAGGCTTTCTATTTAAATTTTCACACTTTCCCCCTCTCTTCTATCTCCTAACCGACTTGGGCTTTCTCTATTTTAATCATCCATCTCTTTCCCCCCCCCCCCCGCCCTTTCTTTGCGTGCTTGAAACAAGGGGACTCCCGATCTATGTGTAGGATTAGACTATTGAAGGGTCACCGTGTCGGGGGCTTTCTTTTAGTTTAACCGGAGACCACGTGGGTTCGGCCCCCTTGATTATGTGGTGAAGCCTTAACCTTGTATGTTCACGACCCCAATTTGTATTGTGCATATCATTATCTTGCATTCTTTCAAAAATCGTTTTCAAACTCATTTTCAAAGCTTGCACTAAACTTGTTTTCAAAATTGCATCAAAATCTTCTTTTCTAAAACTTGTTTTCAAAATCACAATTCTAGGGTGATTCAAGTCTTTCCATGGCTAGGGTCGCTTTAGGAAAGTGTTACATTTAAAGAGACCAATATGATCTATATTTTCAACTCCTTGTTTTCAAAATCGCTTTCTTAAAGTGGTTCTAACCTTCTCATGGTTAGGATCGCTTTAAGAAAGTGAGACGTTTTCATATTTTCCAAAAGACTATTTTCAAAAATCTCTTTTTCAACATGCTTTCCTAAAACTCTTCTTTCCAAAATGGTTTTCTAAAAACTTCCTCCAAAATCTATTTTTCAAAACTTCCCTTTTTAAACTCCTTTCCAAAATACTCTCCTCAAAATCCACTTTCTAAAAACTCTCTTCAACAATCTCATTCCAAAAATCTTTCTAAAAACTTTCCTTCCAAAATCTTTCTTCTAGAAACTCCTCTCTAGGATTTCCTTTCAAAAACTAGTTTTCAAAAACACGCTTTCCAAAAACTCCTTACTAAGATTTCTTTCCAAAAACTCTCCATTTTCAAAATTCATTTTCTAAAAAATCCTTTTTAGGATTTCTTTCGAAAAATTCCTCTTTCCAAAAATCCCTTTTCTTAGAACCCAAGTCAAGCCCTACAGCTAACAATTAGGAAACCCCAATTTTCTTTCCAAAAATATGGTTTTCAAACTTGCCTTAAAACCTAGGTTTCCAAAACCTCTTGTTTTCTACATCAAAATTATACATATTTCCAAAACCTATTTTCTATGTCAAAATTATAGTTTTCCAAATCTAGGGTTTCTAAAACTTCACTTTCCAAATCTTTGTTAAATCCTACCTTCCCTTTACGAAATCAAATCCAATCTCCCATTTAGGAAACTAGATCCTATTCTCTGTTTTTTTTTTAAACAAAATCAGACCTTCTCATTTAGAAACAAAATCCAATCCCTTCCTAATCCAAATCTTTCCTAATTCAACTCCTTCCTAACCATCTACTTTCTTAAATCCTAAGTTTCCAAAACTTGAACGTAAAAATCTTTCCAAAATTTTAAAACTCAACTTTCAAATCTTTCCTAATTCAACCCTTTCCTAATTCTATCCCTTTCCAAATCTTAACTTTCCAAATCTAAGTTTTCAAATCTTTCTAAAACTCAAACATTTCCTAATCTCAAGATTTTCTAAAACTTAAACTTTAAAACTTTCTAAATCCTAAACCTTCTAAATTCAAAACTTTCTTAAGTTAAATCTCTTTAAAACTTCCTAAATCTTTCTAAAATTCTAAACTTTCCTAAACTTCAAATCTTTCCAAATCTAAAACTTTCTAAACTCAAAACTTTCTTACTTTCAAAACTTCCCTATTTCAAAACATTCCAAATTCGAAACTTTCCTATTTTGAAAACATTCTATATTCGAAACTTTCTTAAGTTAAAACTTTCTTAAATCAAAATTTTCCTAAAGTGAAACCTTTGCTTTTTCAAAATTTTCCTAAGTTAAAACTTTCCTAAGTTGAAACTTTCTTAATTCAAAATTTTCCTAAGTTGAAACTTTCCTAATTCCAAAACTTTCCTAAGTTGAAACTTTCCTAAATCAAAACTTTCCTAAAATGACACTTTCCTAATTCGAACTTTTCCTAATTCGAATCTTTCCTAATTCCAAGTTTCCTAATCTTCCAAGTCCAATACTCAAGTTAATTATTTTCTAAAATCTTTCCAAGTCGAATCCAATCTTTCTTTTCTGAGTTCCTAAGTCTAGGTTTCCTAAAACCAAGTCTTGCAAAACCAATCTTTTCAAATCTTCCAATCGAAGTCCAAATTTCCCAACTCTTCCAATTCCAATCCAAATTCCAATTTCAACTCTTCTATTTTCAATCGGACTCTTGTCCGAACTACGACTGACCTGATTTCTCCAAAAGGATACGTAGGCAACCCTCATGGGTGCGGTCTCCACATTTTTCAAATCTCAAATTCTACAACATTTTTCAAATTTTCAATTCCACAACCTCTTTCAAATCTCTAATTCTACAATCTTCTTCAATCTCCAATTCTATGTTCTATTTCTAATTTCCAATTCCAAAAATCTATCTCTATTTTCAATTTCTAAAACTTTCAATTTCAAATCTATCCCTTTCAAATCTCTATTCTAAAATCAAATCAAATTCTTCTTTTCAAATCTATTTCCAAATCTATTTTTCAATTCTCTTTTCTTACACTTGCATATTCTGCATCATGTCAATTTCTTTTCAAAATTTCCTTTTAAAAGTGGATAGGATTGGTCATTGGTTAGTTGAAGACACTCGTAGGTGAATCTAAGGTAGATTGACATGTAGGTACCGAAAGGGCGGGGTAGAGTGATGGCTTAGTGCGTCTTCCCTACACGTAACCAACCTCCGAACCTAGAATCACTGTTTTCATAGACCAAAACGGAGTTATTTTAAAAAAAAAAAAAAAAAAAAGGCTAAATGTTTTTCAAAGGTTGCCAAACAACCTATTTTCTTAAAAACCCTCTCTTGAGATAGTATTTTCAAAATCATTTTCCAAAATCCCTAAGTATAGTCTTCGGATTATTCTTAGTTTTTAGATGACCTAACTCACCTTAATCAAGTTAGGTGGCGACTCCAAATCTTTTCTAAAAGCCCTTTATTCAAATATATTTTCAATTTAAAACCTAGCTGCACTTGTTCTTCCAAGAGGGTGAGTTCTAACAAGAGAGTACAGTATTTTTTCCGCTTGTGTGTGTATTCCTTGAGTGCCAAAAATCTGGGCGCGACAAATACTAGAGTCTATATTGGGCTAGGTCTCTTAAAAGAGAACGATACCAGATTATTACCGGTTTATACTTCATCGCGACCCCCATATTCTTGCGGGGTACTAACTCCATTTGTAGGAATACAGCATTTGGGGGCGAGTCACCTAACTAAGAGCAAGTCCATCCAATTGAACAAATTCATCCCATCACTAACCTTAGGATTGAGGACATCATTAACTAAACCATCTTTTTTCAAGACTTTGTGTTTGAGGAAGACGTTCCTAAGGCAAGTGAAAAAGTTATTGAAAATGAACCTTAAAATGAAGAATTTGAGAGAGAGAAGTTCAAGATTGGGGGACTCCACATAAGAAGAAAAGAGTGAGGATGTTAGTCTCTTGAATGTTGGAGATGTGCATGTCAAAGAAAAAGTTGATGGTTTAAGGGCCATTTCTACCATGTTTAGAGATCATAAGATCCTTACTTTTGAGCCTCTAGCACCTAGTCCTACCCTACTAGAGCCTTTGGAGCTTCAAGCCCTAACATTAGAACCAAAAATCATTCTCATGGCCGACTAACTAAAAAAAGGGGAGGTTCAACAACTTCATGGCATAAGCATCATTGGCACCTTTGTGCATAATCATTTTGTATTTTCTACATTTCATGACCCTTTTTACCCTTATATGCTTCAAAGTTATATCATTGAGTTCATCAAAGAAGTGGTTATTGTCTATTCTTATGCTTGTTTGAACTCTTTGAAAATTTTAAGGATCAATGTGTGGGATGATTATAAATTCTCACTTTGTGGCATTAGGCGATTCTCTCTCCAAGTTATGTAGGAGTAAGAGTAGTTATTTTGTTTCTTTGTTTTCTTAGTTTGTTTTCTCATTATAAGTTAGGGGTGCATTAGGCACCCTATTTTCTCTTCTCCCACCATTTAATTGCATTCCATACTTTGTTTTCATGCACTAAGGATAATGCATCATTTTAAGTTGGGGGTGGGTAGAGGCTTTGCCTCTATTTTTGGCTTTTGTTTCTTTGGTTTGCACTTTCAATTTTGTTTCTTTGTTTTGCACCCTATAAAAAAATAAATAAATAAATTATGACTTCCTCTAGTTAAAGGTAGAGTTACATGCCATTTATGTTAGTGCTATTTCATTACATATATCTAATCCTCTATTGTTCATAGGAGAACTCATTTTGATGTCATTTTTTTAACTTCATTGCTATATATCTCTTGTTACAATTTGATCTCTTTGTAGTATATTGACTCTTCTCAGGTATTATATTAAATGATGATCTTCCAATTATTTGGGATCTTTGGTAAGAGGTCGCAGTATCTCATGGTCTCGATATCGATTCTTTCATTGATTTTGCACATATATCCATGTTTGGTTCATTATGATTCCTAGCTATTCGCGGTGGATGTATTGACTCTTTATTCCCAAGGAACCATAACTTTACTTGTGAAAGTGCCTCTTGAGATTAAAATATAAGAATTCTTGCATGTATCTTTGCTCAAGATGATGTTGATTTACTCTTCATACCTAACATGTTATGGGGATCACTTAATTTAAACATTAGTAGAGGGGATTATATCATTGCGCACAATCATGATTTACAACATCATTTGTTACTAGTTTTTACATTTTCATCATTATATTAGTGGATATTATTACCTTGTGAGCTTTAGAGCATTTACCGCCCTTCAAAGCATTTACATTTACACAAGAATAAATTTCTCACCCTCATTTAATTCAATAGCTTCATTATACTTATATTTGGTTTATGAGTTGAGTTTTGATCTTGATATTGACACTTTTACTCTATAAAATGCTTTGGTTGTACAACTTTGGATATGACTCTATACCCTATTCTTCTTGATAGCCATGAGTTTTCCTTTACCAAACCGTGCATTTCCCTTAAGCATATTAAAATATGAAAAGTAGATATTGAATTTAAAAAGGAAATGATAAAAGCATGGAAACAAAAGAACAAACAAGAAAAGAATAAAAAGAAGAAAAAAATGAAAGAGGAGTTCAAAAGTTAAAAAAATTTTAAAAGAAGAGTGAGAAGTGGAGAAGAGTGTATTAAATGTTGAGAAGGGAAAGTTGTAGTTGTTTAGCATTCATCATTTCATGTCTTGATCACACATGATATGACCTTTTGCTTCCTCTCTTTACCCTTACCTTTCACCTCTTCTACATTACTATCTTTACCTCTACATGGTTTAGTTGATCCCAGTTGTGCTTGATTGAAGTTTTCAATAAAGTATAAGTTATATCTTGTCAATTTATTTAAATCAATACTTAACTATAAACGTCCTTTTATGGAGCTATGCTAAAGTCAATATACTTCTGTCTTTTTGATTTTTGTAATTGGTATGTTCACATGATTTGTCTCTTTACATTTACTCCATTGTTGTACATACCATTGTGAGAACCATATGGGTCTTTAATTATAAATATAAGTCCGGTGAGGACTGAATCAAAACTTTAAAGGTTTGGATTTGCATAAGTAAGTTTCATTTGTGTTGTTTAGCAAGATTCTTCACCCACACACATGAACCTCTCTTTTGTATGACTTGTTGCATATTCTTACAAGTATTAGGAGTTTGGAGTGATATCTATTGTTGACTTGAGTAGGATTATGCATTCATTTCTTATTCTTATCTTGATTTGCAATTCACAAAAGGATATTTGTGGGTATCATTAGTGGAAGCCCTCACGAGACACCACTCGTCCACTAAGGATTTAAAGGTTTGATGCATAGGCTAAATGTATCCGTGAGTCCTACGAAAATGGAAATTATCTCCTATATATATTTGCTTCTATATAGATTTTGCTAGGGATTAGTGATTACACCCTAGAAGTGTAATCATATGCCTTTAATTCACACCTTGTTAGACGTAGATTAGTTTTAATTTTCTTATTTTAGTTAGATATTTGTTTAATTCTATTTTGTGTGTGTTTTGTAGGTTATAGGAGTTAATAAAGGCAAATAGACGCAAAGAATAATCAAACCGGGTACAAAACAAGTAAACCGGTGATGAGAAGTCCAACCTGTTTCGGTATTTTGGCCATAACATTTCACTCTAATATCCGATTGAGCTGATTTTTGCTGTATTAGAAAGACGACTTCAAGAGCTACAACTTGTCTGCTAATGTGTATCGGCTAAACCGACCTCTAAGGTGGTCAAAATCGAGCTGAAAGGTTATTAGGCCGAATCAGTAAATAGTGCCCATCCGAACAGTCACTGTTCATCGGACGGTGCGTTCAGACGCACTTCAGACGGCCGTCAGACAGTGCATTCGGACGGTGCGTCCGGACGGTTACTGTTCATCTAGAGTGCATTTTTTGCGTCCGAAGCTGCGTTTTTAATATTTTTTGTATAGTTTTTGAGTAGTTAAGGTTAGTTTTAGCAAGAGGGGCGGGGAGAGAAGCTCCCAAGAGGTTGGTTTTTCTATTTTTTTTTCATTTTTAGCTTAGATTTAGCTTTATAATGGTAATTTAGGAGAAGAACTTGTAATTTCCTTTCATTGTATTATATTTTCTTTCACTTTCTTGCACTTTCTTATATTTTTCTTGTATCCAAACACTCTTAATCTTCAAGTAAATTTTAGTTTAAATCTCTAAATGCTTTATTTTCATTTTATATGCTTTTATTATGAGTTTAATTAGCTAGTTTTTAGATTGGGTTCAAATGTGAAAATTACCCAAATAATCCAAGAAATTCAATGGAGGTATCTCATGAATTAATTGCCATATTTTCTAGAATTCGAATTCCTAGTAATTACATGTGAAATTTTAGAAAACCTAGATTATTGACTAAGTTCGGAGATTTTTATTACCCAAATTGATGGTATTAATTTAGGACTCTTGACTAGATAAAAACTCCACAATTGTCAGAAATTCATTCCCAACAATTGATTGAAGATGCCTTAGAAAACCTAAGTTATTGACTATGTTTGGCTAATCAATGCACAAATCACAAATTTGGTATTGACTAAGTTGAATCGATGGTATTAACCTTTGATTCCCCATTAAACATATATCTAATTTCAATTGTTTGAGAATATTCGGTTTTCAAAACTAAATCCTCCGAATCAAACACACTTAAATGTTGTGTTTGATTTGAGTTATAAATCCCATTGGAAACCTTCGATGAAATTGAGTGATTGGATCATTTGAGCCCAATTCCCCTTTTAATTGCTTTAAGTTTAATTTCAATTGCCTTAATTTAATTGTCTAGTGTTAATTGTCTTTATTTTTTATTACACCCTAAAAGTGTAATCATAAGCCCTTAATTTGTACTTTGTTAGACTTACATTGTAATTAATTATCTTATTTTAGTTAGATATTTGTTTGAGGATGTTTTGTATGTGTTTTGTAGGTTATATAAGCTAATAAAGGCAAAAAGAAAACAAGAATAATCAAAGCGGGTTCAAGGCAAATAATTTGTTCATGGAAATTCAGACTTGTGTCGGTATTCTGACCATAACGTTTTCCTCCAATATCCGATTGAGCTAATTTTTGCTTCATTGGAAAGAAGACTTCAAGCTCTACAACTTTGCCTCTAATGTGCATCGGCTGAATCGAGCTCTAGGGTGGTCAAATAACGCTTCAACGTTTCTGTAGTCGAATAGTCATGAACAATACCCGTCCGAACAGTGAACAGTAACCGTCCGGACGGTTACTGTTCACCGTTCAAACGGACTTCAAACTGGCGCACCGTCCGGACGGTATTCGGACGGTTACTGTTCATCCAGATTGTGTTTTTTGCGTCCGAAACAGCGTTTTTAGGGTTTTTTGTAAAGTTTTTGAGTAGTTAGGGTTAGTTTTGAGCAAGGGGTGGCGGGAGAACTCCTCCAAGGTTGGTTTTTTCCTTTTTTCTTCATTTTTAGCTTAGATTTAGCTTTGTAATGGTAATATAGGAGTAAACTTATAATTTCTTTTTATTGTATTGTATTTTCCTTCACTTTCTTGCACTTTCTTGCATTTTTCTTGTAACCAAACATTTCTATTGCTCAAGTAAAATTTAGATTTAATTCCTCATGCTTTTTCTTTATTTTTCTTGTACCCAAACACTCTTTAATTTCAAGTAATTTTTAACTTAAATCTTTACATGCTTTGTTTCCATTTTCCATGATTTTATTATGAGTTTAATTAGCTAGATTTTGGATTTGGTTCAAATGTGAATATCACCCAAATAATCCAAGGAATTCAATTGAGGTACCTCATGAATTAATTGCCATATTTTCTTAGAATTCGAATTTCTAGTAATTAGGTGTGGAATTTTAGAAAACTTAGATTATTAGCTAAATTTGGGGATTTTCATCACCCAAATCAATGGTATTAATTTAGGACTCTTGACTAGAAAAATACTCCACAATTGCTAGAAATTCATTCCCAACAATTGATTGAACATGCCTTAAAAACCCTAGGTTATTGACTATGTTTGACTAATCAATGCACAAACCACAAATTTGGTATTGACTAAGTTGAATCGATGGTATTAACCATTGATTCTCCATTGAACATGTATCTAATTTCAATTGCTTGAGAATTATCAGTTTTCAAAGTTAAATCTTCCAAATCAAACACACTTAAATGTTGTGTTTGATTTGAGTTATAAACCCCATTGGAAACCTTGGATGAAATTGAGTAATTGGATCATTTGAGCCCAATTCCCTTTTAATTGCTTTAATTCTATTTTTACTTTGTTTTACTTTAATTGTCTAGTGTTAATTGCTTTAATTTCCATTGCATTAGGTTAGTAATTCAAAACCATCATCAAAAACCCAAAACATTTTCGGTCTATTTTATTTTTCCATTTTATTTTAGATCAAATTCCCCTCTTTAATTGCAATTCGACCCTAGTTAGGTGAGTATGAGGAGAGTACTAGAGCTTATATTGGGCTAGGTCCCTTGGGAGAGAACGATACCAGATCTTCCAATTTATACTTCATCGCGACCCTCGTGCTCTTGCGGGGTTACTAACTCTATTTGTAGGAAATCGCATTTGGGGGCGAGTCAATTTTCATTGCAATAGGTTAGTAATTCAAAACAACCATCAAAAACCTAAAACATTTTCGGTCTATTTTATTTTTTTCATTTTATTTTAGATCCAATTCCCCACATAAATGCAATCCAATCCTAGCTTAGGTTAGTGTGAGTTGAGTGCTAGAGCCTATATTTGGCTAGGTCCTTTGGGAAAAAACAATACCAGATTACCGATTTATACTTCATCGCGACCTCCGTACTTTTACGGGGTGCTAACTCCATTTGTAGGAATACCGCATTTGGGGGCGAGTCAACTAGCAAAAAGCAAGTTGGGGTGTGATTGTACTCTAAAAGTGCAATTATAACACCTTAATTTGTCATTTGGTAGCCTAAGTTTAGGAGTTTATATGATTCTTTAATTAGATTTTAGTATAAATTAAGTTTATTTTGATTTGTATAGGTTTTGAGCTTAATTTGGTGGACCTCGAGCGCATTTTGAATAAAGGGAGAATGACTTTTTCAAGAGGATGCTATCAAGGTATAAATTGTTGAAGCTGTGGTACAACCTACTGAAGAATGCAGAGCTCAAACATTGGAGACTCATATCTCCCAAACCAGAAAGGCAATCGAGGCCCTTAATATATCGATTTCATGTAACTTTCCAAGAGCTATTCAAATTTACCATCTGAAGTAGCCTTAGGATGGTCCTTGGAGCGTTCAGATGGTATTTCATGCGTTCGAACGCACTTTAGACACATTGTTCGGATGCTCTTCAGACACTCTTCAGACAGTGGCCTACCAGATTCATGTTTTTGTGTTTGAAGGCTTTTAGATTCAATTTTTTTCATCCGAAGCTCCGTTCGGATAGCCTTCAGATGCTCGTCGGACGCTGTTCAGGCGCCCTACGCAGAAAATGAGTTTTAAACCTAGATCTGACCAAGTTTTTGGAAGTTTTGGAAGTTTTTAGGGTTAGTTTTAGGAGGGGGAGGCGGCAGCTTCTTCATGGTGGGCTTTCTCCCTTATTTTTCTCCATTTTTAGCTTAGATTTAACTTTGTAAGAGTAGTATAGAGTTAGGGTTTGTAACTTTCCTTCATTTTCTTGCACTTTTCTTTATTGTTTTTGCAACCAAACACTTTTATTGTTCAAGTAAAATTCAGATTTAATTCTTCATGCTTTTTTTTTACATTTTTACATGCTTTTATGATGGATTTAAGTAGCTAGCTTTTCAATTTGGGTGCATTTGTAAAGATTTTCCAAGGATTCTAATGGATTCTAATGGAGGTATAAGAATTTCGTAGTTTTATCTTTCAATGTATTTTTCTCTACTCTTTTAGAATTGATTGCTTTAGAAAACTTAAATCTATAATCATGGTTTGATGAACATATAATTTATTTCTAAGAATCTCACAAAGATTTTCGAATCTAATTTTAATTGAGGGAGAACCTTAGGTTTTATAGTCAAAATCTCTCAAGTTAAGGATCCACGAGGAGAACCTTGATTTGAGACATAAAATCCTCCGTTGCAATTTGTGTAGGATTTGGTGAGTTGGATCAATTGCACTCAAATCTCTTTTAATTACTTTAAATCTAATTTTAATTTGCTTTGATTTAATTGCCTTGTTATTAGTTTCTTTTATTTTCATTACAATAGTTTAGTAATCCAAAACTCTCATAGAAATCCAAAAGATTTTCGCCTCTTTGATTTTCTCTTTTAATTTTAGATTCAATTCCTCTTTAATTGCAATTCAATTTTAAGTTAGTTTAGTGTGAATTTAGTGTCAATAGCTTATATTTGACTTAGTCCTTGAGGAAATACGATTCTAAACCTTCCGAATAAAATTACAATCGTCAACCGGGCACTAACTGATAATAGAGCACCTTTGAGGTTGAAGCCGATCTATACTAACCCTCACTCTCATAGAGTTGACAAACATTAATCTCTCTCTAAGGTTATACATTTCTCATTAGTTACTCCTAGGTCAAAAGGGGTAAATGGCTACATTTTTTTAAATACGGCAACATACCTACTCGTCTTTTGTTGTTTCGTTTAGAACATGGAAATTTTTATTCGAGGAGAAAATGGTTGCCGATCTCCATTTTTGCTTTATAAATTTTATCAGAACCTATGGTACTTGTCAAATGAATTGCACTAAAAATGTCAAGTTATATAAAAAAATAGTAATAAAACAAAGAGAAGAAATGCTAATTTTCTTGCTTCAAGCTTGGATAAACCTTGTCATTGATGGTTGAACAGTTCTCATGTGTTACTATTTAATGGTCTGACTTCCTTTGGTCATGTACTATATAAGTTTGTTTCAAGTAATGGGGTGGGATTGGATTACTAATCCCGTGGCCCCGCTTATCTCCCATTTGGAACATAAAACTATCATGAGGTTGGTAGTCCGGTTGGTAGCAGATTTTATAGGATATCTTGCCGTGGGGAGGGGTATTATAACATATTCCGAGAGTCCGATTATTCTTTCTTTAATTCAATCGCAAGAACATATAGTATAAAACATTACATTTCGAAATTTAGTCCCATTGTATATATAATACAATTGATTATCCCATGAACTTATTCCCTAGCCTAATTCCATCCCGCAAACAAACATGCCCGAAAGATAATTTCCTCCAAGGTAATGAATATTATTGGGTCAATTCCTTAGGCCACATGTGGTGCTTCTGGAAATTTTGAACCATTAACGTTCATTCCATCTTGGAATAAAACATAATGTACTGATATGCTGCATCAGGTACAGCAAGGGCCTACGTGGAGTGGTATACCATTGCCATGAATTTTATGGTTTTCATTCAAAGAAATGCTTCATTGCAATTGTTTTCTCACCCATAACTTGTTCTCAAATGTTTTTTAGATTCATTCCCATGCTACCTTCTCCTCATCAAAAAATGGATTTCTAATGAGCTTCAATTTGATGGATTTTATAAGCAACACATAAAAATCATGATTAAATAGCAAAAGCAAGCTATTTGATCATTAAAAAGAAATAATAGAGATGAATTTTTCAAATTACAATGTCAAGATAAGAGGCTTCTGAATTCAGTTTCAGAGAAACCCACTCAACAATTATTCTCACATACCAGCAAAATCAAAGTAACCAATAAATTTAATGAATTACGACTTGAAGAATGAAACCTTTAACTAAGGCCAACTACTACACATCCTCAAACCACACCAACTCTTAAAAATTCAATTAACCACACTGCATTGCTCCCTTATCTCTCCTGCAGTTCCCGTTAGCACTCCGATTGCACCCATTTTCTTAATTGATTTGCCGAACTCAGCGAAGAATTTCCCTGAGGCAAGCATCTCATTAACAATGTTGCTAGAACCCTTGTTGGTTAGAAGCGCAGCATCTGACTGGAAAAGACCTTGTTTTAGCTTTAAGATGGTAAAATAATGGTTGTCGAACGATAAAGGGCTCCCTGGATCCATTCCTACAAAAGTGGTGTTGTCTGAAAGGCTTTTGCATTTTGTTTTCAAAAAAGCAGCATAGGTTGAGTTTAGAGAAGGATCTATGCCGCCTTTTCCCGTGAAATTGTATAGCCTCTGACTAAATGAATTGCAATGTCCAACTCCAATGGTATGTGCACCTGGCCAAATTTAGCGAATTAAGAGTACATAAAATTTTGTATAATTGACGCAGAAAAGAAAAAGAAAGAAATATTTTATCATTTGCAAAATCAGCCATCCCTGTAATTTTGAGAGTTGTTTGCAATTTAAGATTTTCTGCTTTCGCAAAGCAGACACATGTAAAATATACCTGATAACACAACCAGATCTTGGACCGTGAGACTTTTGTTGGCAAAAGATTGTTTGAGGGTGGTGAAGTTGGAGGATGGTGCAGGGATGTTGGCAAGGACTTCTGAGGCACGTGAAATTTTTCCATCTCTTCTGCCAGTTAGCACTTCCCACATTCGTGTTTTGAACTGTAACAATCACCAATGGCACAATTATATTTTCTTCTCTTTATTTATATTTTCTCCCTTCCTAGTTTGTGGAAGTTTGCACATAATGATACATACCTATTTATAGCTTTACAATGTACTCTTACAGGTATCTAACCTTACAATTGAGTTCAAATAATTAAGTGAAATCTTTGTTTGAGACTTACTTGGAAGGAAACTGAGTCTCTAGCAGCTAAAGTGACTATGTCTGCACAAGAAACTGTTCTAGGACAAGTTTTCTCAAGTTGAGTCTTTATTTCATCAATAACATTAAAACCTCCCAATGATTGGTTTGGAACTGCTGCCTTCTCAGCTTTATTTTTTTTTGTAGAGTTCAGCAACAAAGAGGCATCGCAACCCTGAGACACCAACCAACATATTAGATAAGCTATAACAAAGTTCATCAACTATATTGGTAGAATGCGTTTATATCGATCTTTGAATGTAATTAATATCAGTGCAGAGATTATAGAAAAGGACATTTGTATTACCCTAACAAAACAATCATGGAAATGCATCCTGAGTAACCTAGCAGGCAATGCCGAATTGTTTGCCACATGTTTCCAAGTGATCTTCTGAACGATCTGCTCCGCAAGGGGACAACTCTTTTCGTAAAAGTTCTTCCTCAACTCACCTCCATGGGAAGCTCCTAGAATACCAAACACCACTACGGTGAGGATGAAGAAACTGAGACTCGCCTTCATTTCTTCTCTCTCTCTCTTCTCTCTCTCTCTCTCTCTCTCTCTCTCTCTCTCTCTCTCTCTCTCTCTCTCTCTCTCTCTCTCTCTCTCTCTCAATTTGTACACCTCTATGCTCAGACCCGATGCATCCTTATATACACATCCAGTGATCTTCTCCTTCCCGCATAAACACGAACAATTCCTTGATCTTTGCATGAAAACAGGCAAGCAACATTTTAAAAAAAGAGTAACTTCAAGTTGTTTATGTATGTCAGAGAGAGGTCGAGAGAGATCTTCAAGTTGACATTGCTTGTTTTAACAGAACCCACACCAAACTAGTTAAAAATGGAACACATGCACCGTTGACAGATAGTTTAGTAGACATGTACTTGATTGAACTTGATTGAATATGGTGCCATTATAGACTATTCTTTCAAAGGGAAATTTCCTTGTTTTGTTAATTTTTATTTATTGTTAGTAAACCAAAAGGTAAAAGAAAAAAAAAAGAAAAAGAAAAAAGAATGGGGTTGGTCTTAAGCTCTTGGACTAGTCAAGGTGATTTGTTGAAAGAAAGTCAAAGTTGATGTTTACACTCCTCTTATGCCCCTTAATTTGCTCACCTGAATTAGATAATGAATAGTGTTATACATAAATTATTTTTTCACATATTTTCTTATTCACTATACTTAAATGCATGTGGAACCTATATTAATAAATGTATATGAGATCTATTCACTTGTGCCTGGTGAGTAAAAAAATAGGTGAGAAAATAATTTATACAAAGCATTTCCCTTAAAAAAATACAATGATCATCATCATCAATTATATCACCATATATATACTATATTTATCGTTATATTTGTGGGGGGAAAAATAAAAAATAAAAAAAGCCATGATCACCTCTCTGTGCCTGCAGTTAAGGCGGACTCAAAGAAAAAATACAAAATTTACATACAGTCAGATAGGCCTCACGAGGGAGAAGGGAAAAAAAAGCATATAAAAAAAAGGGCCAAATAATGATAGAGGAAAATTATGGTGTGTCTTTAGGCCATATTTCACAGGAAATATTAAAAGGATTATGGGTTTTTCCACAGAATAACCCTTTAATTAGAAGATTTTATAAAATAATGATCAAGTTAGAAAGAAATCGAACTTGAAAACACAAATATCAAAGTCAACGGTACTAGTTTAATCGATCCATAATCTTGTTTTAGAGCATAAATTAAACCTTCATGAGTTATGCCAGCGCCAAGATTCCCTGGGCTGGGCCATGGCCGCCACTTACTTGTTTCTCACTTCTTCTTCTTCTTAACAATAACTAATATTTTAGTAATATTACTGTTAAGGTGCATTATCA
>CM065399.1:29235000-29422500 GCA_033060915.1 Euryodendron excelsum
AAGTAAAAAAAAAATACAATATAATGAAAGGAAATTACAAGTTCTACTCCTATATTACCATTACAAAGCTAAATCAAAGCTAAAAATGAAAAAAAAATTGGAAGAACCAACCTATTTGGAGCTTCTCCCACTGCCGCTCTACCTAACACTAACCATAACTATACAAAAAAAAACTAACAAAAACTTTCCTAAAACTCAGCTTCAGACGCAAAAAAAAATACAATCTGAAAGTCAAAATAGCGTCTGAATGGTCTTCGGACGATGCGTTTGACGCGAGTCTGAAGTGTGTCTAAATGGTGCGTCTGACGCGAGTCCGAAGTGCGTCCAAACGATGCGTCTAATGTCAATTCGGATGGTATAATCTTCACTATTTGACCCAACAACCTTCCAGCTCGATTTTGACCACCTTAAAGCTCGATTCAACCGATGCACATTAGAGGCAAAGTTGTAGCTTTTGAAGTTTTTTTGCCAATGGCACAAAAATCAGCTCAATCAGACATTGAAGTGAAAAGTTATGGCTAAAATACAGAGACGGGTTAGACTTCTCTTCACCGGCTTGCTCGTTTTGAACCCGCTTTGATCATTCTTTGCTTCTATTTGCCTTTTTAGCTCCTATAACCTACAAAATACACAAAAAAAACAATAAATCAAATATGAAACTAAATTAAGATAATTAACTGCAATCTAAGTCTAACAATGTGCGAATTAAGGGCTTATGATTACACTTTTAGGGTGTAATCACAACCCCCAACTTACATTTTGCTAGTCCCTAACAAAAACTAGTAAAAAAAAAAAAAACATAAAGGATAATCTCCACTTTCGTAGGAGTCACGGATGCATTTAGCTTATGCATAAAGCCTTTAAACCCCTAGGTTACCTCTAGTAAACGAGTGGTGTCTCGTGAGAATTTTCAGTGATGATACCCACAAACATCTTTATGTGAATCACCAATCAAGATAAGAATAAGGAATGGATGCATAATCCTACTCAAGTTAACATTAGATGTCACTCCAAACTCTAACACTTACATTAATATGCAACAAGTCATACAAAAAAGAGGTTCATGTGTGCGGGTGAAAAATCATGCTAAACAACACAAATGAACTCACTTATGTATTTCCACCCCCCTTTAATGCTTTGATTCAATCCTCACCGGACATACACTCACAATTAACAACCCACATAGTTCTTACAATGGTATGCTCAACAATGGAATAAATGTAAAGAGACAAATCAAGTGAACATACCACTTATAAAAACCAAAAAGATAAAAGTGTATCGACATTAGCATATCTCCATGAAAGAATGTTCAAAGTTAAGCATTGATTCAAAGAAATTGACAAAATATAGCTTATACTCTATTAGAAAGTTCAATCAAGCACAACTTGGATTAACTAAGCCATGTGGAGATGAAGAAGATAATGTAGAAGAGGTAAAGGGTAAAGGTAAAGAAAGGAAGTAAATGGTCATATCATGTGTGATCAAGGCATGAAATGATGAATGTAAAACAACTACAACTCTTCATTTTCAACATTTAATATACTTTTCTCCACTTCTCACTTTTCTCTTAAAATATTTTTGACTTTTGAACTCCTCTTCTATTCTTTTCTTCCTCTTATTCTGCCTTTTTGTGTCTCTTTCCTTACTTTTTCTTTCTTTCTTTTTTCTTTTCGTACTTCTTCTTTTGTTTTTTTTTTCTTTTCATACTTCTCATTTTGTTTCCATTCTTTTATCATCCCTCTTAGATTTAACAACTACTTTTCATATTTCAATATGCTCATAAGCATTGAACTCCCCAAATAAATCTCTTCTCTTTCTGTCTTTTTTTTTTCTTTAGCAATGCAAAAACACTCTTTTTTCACTTGGGCGTCCCTTTGCAATACAAGAAATGAAATCACCTTGCACTTTCTAATAAAAGTAGAAAATCAAAAAGGGTCCAGGAAAATGCACGGTTCAACGACGAGAAACTTATGGCTATGAAAAAAAATGGGGCATAGAATTATATCCAAAGTTGTACAACCAAAGTATTTCATAGAGTACAAGTGTCAATAACAAGATCAAGACTCAACTCATGAACCAAATACAAGCATAATGAAGCTATTAAATGAAATGAGGATGAAGAAATTATCCTTGATTAAATATAAATGCCCCAAAAGGCGATAAATGCTCTAAAATTCACAAGGTGATAATCTCCACTAATGTAAAGGTGAAAGTGCCAAGACTGGTAACAAATTGTGTTAAAAAACATGATTGTGCATAATGATGTAATCCACTCTACAAATGCATGAATTAAGCAATCCCCACAACATGTGTATAAGAAGTAATTCAACCTCATCTTGAGTAAAGATATATGCAAGAAGTCCTATCTTCTAATCTCAAGAGGCACTTTCACAAGAATTCCTATCTTTTTTTTTTTTGTTTTTTTTTTTATAGGGTGCAAAACAAAGAAACAAAAACAAAGAAAATAGAGGCTTTGCCTCTACCCCACCCCCCAACTTAAAATGATGAATTGTTCTCAATACATGAGAACAAAGCATAGAATGCAATTAAATGGTGGAAAAAAGAAAATGGCACCCCCAACTTAATATGAGAAACAAACTAAAAAAAATAAAGAAATAAAATAACTACTCCTACTGCTACCCGAATTAGAGAGAGAATCACCTAATACCACAAAGTGAGAATTTGCCATCATCCCACACCCCTAACTTAGAGATTTTCAAGGAGTTCATGTGAGCATAAGAATAGACAATGGCCACTTCTTTAATGAACTCAATGATATAACTTTAAAGTACATAATGGTAAAAAGGGTCATGGTATGTAAACAATGAAAAATAATCATGCACAAAGGTGCCCATTATGCTCATGCCATGAAGTGCTTGACGCTCCCCCTCTTTTAGTTGGTCGGCCATTGAAATGATACTTGGTTCTAATGTTGGGACATGGAGCTCCAAAGGCTCCGGTAGAATAGGACTAGGTGTTAAAGGCGTAAAAGTAGGGATCTCATCATTCCTAGACATGGCAAGAATGACCTCTAAACCATCAACATCCTTATTGACATACACATTCCCAACATCTAATAAACCAATGTCATCATTAAGGGGTAATCTCAGTACTACCCCTCTTTTCTTGTTTAGAGTCCCTAATTTCGGACTCCTCTCTCTCAAATTGTTTATCCTGAAATTCATTTTCAATAATATTCTCACTTACTGTAGGAACATCTTCCTTAGACACAAATTCTTGGGGAAGGGTGATTTGGTCTATGATATCCTCATTCCTATGGTTAGTAATGGGATAAGCGGGCTCACTTAAGCACCCTTGCCTTATAAGAACTAGTGGAGATGACATAAAGGACTTGTTCTCCGCTTGGACAACCAAGATTTGCATTAAAAGAGTCAATTGACTCTATATCTCATTAAGGCCCTCATTTACTCTAGAATTCATTTCTCCTTGAAATTTTATCACTTGTTGAAGAGTATCCTCTATGGTGTCCACTTGTGTGCCAATGTGAGGAATGTGATATTCCTCATAGGGTAACAATTGGGCATAGGGGTATTCACATGGTGGAGTTTGGTAGGGTAGAGGTGGTGCATGGTAATAGTCAAAGGACTCTTGGTAAGAGTGAGGCTTAAAGTAATGTTGTGAATATGTGCTCTCATATCGCCTACCAAGGTTAAATTGATCACACCCCCTAAGATTGGAAGGTAAACAAGGAGGCTCCCTTTGGCCATTAGCTCTAAGGTGTTCCCTAAGAGGCATGTTGGATGATTGATGGTATGAAAATATGTCACCAAACATAATAAAGTGTACAATAGAAGAAGGATGCAATGCACAAACAAATGTAGCACACCACGCCTCAACACATCATACACAATAATGCTCAATAATTTCCATCCGAACCTCCAACCTTCACATAATAATTTCACCAACTTAGACAATTTCAATCCAACCAAACCTCCAATCTTGACAAGTTATATTCTACCAATTTGCAATAAAAACAACCCCTAATTCTCCACTACCAATCCTCCAATCAATTTATTAAAATAAAACAAAAACTATACAAATCAAACAAAATAAACTTAAAATAAAGAGAAAAAGAAATAAACAAAATCTAACATGGTATCATACAAAATATGGAACGAAGTTACCCAAACGCCTAAGCCAAAGATTCCTCCGTCGTGGTAGATGGATGGACATCCAATCCACCAATTCCTCTTCAACCCAAAGATTAGTAGTGCTCGCCTCGTGCCTTTGGTCCCCAACAATAGCGCCAAAACTTGACTTGCCCCCAAATGTGTCCTACAAATGGAGTTAGTTACCCTGCAAGAATACGAAGGTCGCGATGAAGTATAAACCGATAATCTGGTATCGTTCTCTTCCAAAAGACCTAGCCCAATATAGGATCTAGCACTCACCTCACACTAACCTAACTAGGATTGAATTGAAATTATGCAAATTGAATCTAAAATAAAAGAAAAAATAAAAAGACCAAAAATCCTTTGGGTTTTTGATGAGTGTTTTGAATTCCTGAACTATTGCAATGAAAATAAAGACAATTGACACTAGACAATTAAAGTAAAGTAAAACGAAAATAGAATTAAAGCAACTAAAAAGAAAATTGGGCTCAAATGATCCAATCACTCAATTTCATCCAAGGCTTCCAATGGGATTTATAACTCAAATCAAACATAACATTTAAGTGTGTTTGATTCAAAGGATTTAACTTTGAAAACTGATAATTCTCAAGCAATTAAAATTGGATGCATAGTCAATGGGGATTCAAAGGTTAATACCATCAATTTAACTAAGCTCAATATCAAATTTGTGGTTTGTGTATTGAATTAGTCAAACATAGTCAATAACTTAGGTTTTCTAAGGCATCTTCAATCAATTGATGGGAATAAATTCCTAGCAATTGTGGAGTATTTATCTAGTCAAGAGTCCTAAATTAATACCATCGATTTGGGTGATAAAAATCTCCAAACTTAGTCAATAATCTGGGTTTTCTAAAATTCTACATGTAATTATTAAGAATTCAAATTCTAGAAAAATATGAAAATTAATTCATTAGATATATCCATTGAATTCCTTGGATTATTTGGGTAATTTTCACATTTGAACCAAATCCAAAAACTAGCTAATTAAACTCATAATAAAAGCATGTAAAATGGAAATAAAGCATTTAGAGATTTAAACTAAAATTTACTTGAAGATTAAGAATGTTTGGATACAAGAAAAATATAAGAAAGTGAAACAAAATACAATACAATGAAAGGAAATTATAAGTTCTACTCCTATATTACCATTACAAAGTTAAATCTAAACTAAAAATGAAGAAAAATTGGAAGAACCAACCTCTTTGGAGCTTCTCCCGCCACCCAGCTACCTAAAACTAACCCTAACTATACAAAAAACCTACAAAACTTCCCTAAAACTCAGCTTTAGACGCAAAAAATGCAATCTAAAAGTCGAAATAGCCTCTGAACAGTCTTCGGACGGTGCGTTCGACGTGAGTTTGAAGTGCATCTAAACGGTGTGTCTGACGCAATTCCGAAGTGCATCGAAACGGTGCCTCAAACGTGAGTCCGAAGTGCGTTCGAACTGTCCGTCTGATGTCAGTTCGGACGGTATAATGTTTACTATTCGACCCAACAACCTTCTCGCTCGATTTTAACTACTTTAAATCTCAATTCAGCCGATGCACATTCGAGATAAAGTTGTAGCTCTTGAAGTCTTCTTTCCAATGGCATAAAAATCAACTCAATCGGACATTGGAGTCAAAAGTTATGGCCAAAATACAGAGATAGGTTGGACTTCTCATCACCGGTTTGCTCGTTTTGAACCCGCTTTGATCATTTTTTGCGTCTATTTGCCTTTATTAGCTCCTATAACCTATAAAACACACAAAAAACACAATAAATCAAATATGAAACAAAATTAAGATAATTAACTACAATCTAAGTTTAACAAGGTGTGAATTAAGGGCTTATGATTACATTTTAGGGTGTAATCACAACCCCCAACTTATATTTTGCTAGTCCCTAACAAAAACTATTAAAAACATAAAGGATAACAATATAATAACAATGAGAAAGAAATATAATAAACTTTCCAAGATACATCAAAGGAAACCTCAAGTTATAGATATATTACTAACTGAAAAATAATCCACAACCTTTCAAAATTCTCTACCATCATACCATGTTAATACAAAATATAACACCAAGACTCAATTTTCCATATAAAACACAACCATAAAACTGAAAGTAAGGCAATGGAGTTCTCCCAAGCCCCAAGACTTGACATTCTGACATCAGCATGAATGACACCACGGCAAGGACCAAAACTACAGTGAACTGAACTCCATTTTTTGTTCACCTGTCAAAAGTCTGTATGGGCATGAGCTAAAAGTCAACATGCTCACAGTAGATAATCAAACTCATAAAGAATTATATACATAAAATCACAGAATCAGCTATTATATAATTATCCACAAAATACCACTATCAACAATATGTAATCATGCTCTCATCACCACAAACAATATATATGCTCCATGAAATGTAATCTCTCTTATGATGCAATGCATGAAACACCCGAATGTGTACGCAAGTTTTGATAACTGTAAGGGAGATTTTTGGAAAGGCCTGGTTGATTACTCAAAGCAATATCAATGAGCTCAAACTCGTTGCAAAAAGGACAGAGAAGTTAGAGTAGGTCGACCATCTATGGGCCAATCATACTCCGATGGTTAAGTTAGCAATCTTAATTGAGAATCGAATAAATAAAGGCAGTGTATGCTTGAAAAATTTGTTCATTCCTTGCTCCTGGAGGGTTTGGTATATATAGTGTATTCATTGGAGTGTTTAGCCTTAGGTCTACTAGTAGGTTATCATGACCTGTTGCGTAGTCCTCACCATTCATCGCCGACTAACTAGATTCAGGTTCTACATTACCATCGTGCCAGAATCCAGCTGATCGGACGTGAATGTCAACATTACGTGGAGAGTCACTGGCATATTAAATGCTGGTCAACTCCGCATTAAATACCCCGATACCGCTAGCGGTTTAGGCTAGACGACCCTGGGCCTAGGCACAGGTCAGCCACTCGGGCTTGGTGATATTACTGATTCTTTGGCAGCCCAACTTTGTTTCTCTTTTATTGGGCCTACCCGAATGGATTGGGCCTCGAATATTTTAACCCACAATAATGTTGGCCCAATAAATTGATGGTAAGTTATCAAAAAAATGCCCATCGTGGCACTCATAGGCTATTCCACGGTGACTAAGCCTTGATTAACCCCACATCGATTAACTCTCTCTAGTACAATACAAGACATACAACATGGATGGTATACAATGCCACTTTATATATATATATAATCACCAATGTCTCCACATAACTCCTCATGTGTATAAACACCAATTTCATCTCATATATGAACGCCTTTAACACCTCATATGAATCCACCACCACTATACATATAGAAAAAAATAATTCATTCACTATGAATAAAATTATCCTAAAACTCAACAATCAACACCAACGTTCATAACAATACAAATAATACATTCACTTCGATATGAATAAAAAAATCTTATATCCCCATAATCAACACCAATATAGATAATATTACAAACAATATATTCATTCAATATGAATGTCAATATCCTTAATCCCACCTGTTACCGTACACACACACCACAATGGAGTTACTCCTTGGTTGACATTGAAAGCTCTTGACCTCTGTTAACTCCTATCACCACAACTATGTTAATTCAACAACTCAATGTATAATTTCACAAAAATAATCAAACATAATATAGATATTCCAAACAAACCATAGAACTGAAATCATGCATTAGAAATGCCATTTGATACCCTCAATTATATTCACAACATATTACAGAGACGACTGTTATGACAACCATGGATGATTCTAAGTTCTACATGGAAGATCTCACCTCCTACCCCCATTTACATGGCATATAATACATATAAACATGTAAGAAACCATAAATATGAAATAGTTCTAGCAAGAACAAGATGACCTTCCCTTAGATCTTGAAATCAAGATGCAATAAACCCACCCAAGGTTCCTCTCCCTCTTTTTCCTCTTCTTCTTCTTCTTCTTCTTCTTCTTCTTCTCTCCACTCTCTTTCTCATATCCTCTCTCTATCTCCCCTTTATCTCTCTCTATATCTAAAGGATGGCAGCCACACTCTTCACCTCCTCTATTCTTTTTCTTCTTCTCTCTCCCATCATGTTAGACACAACTCACCTCTACTTTTTCTTTCTTTTTCTTTCTTTTCTTTGCCTCCTTATTCCCTTGTCCCCCACCCCCTATCTTATTATCTCTCTTTCTCTCTACCGAAAGAGAAGTGGGCTGCCCACTCTCTCTCTCTCTCTCTCTCTCTCTCTCTCTCATTGTAAGACACTCCACATGCACACTCATGCACATATTACTATTGCCCCACCAACAAACTCACCATTAACTCACCACTTGCCACATGCCACACACACATGTACCCACCTAATATTTACATACTAATTAATCATGCAATAAATATAATTTAGGTAATTATGAAATTATGACATTAGGGCCTCACAACTCTCCCCTCCTTAAAGAATTTCATTCCAAAATTCTCTTACCTTATCAAAACACATATGCCTCTTTACCAACTGCAGATAATATACCTATTACTACATTAGGAGTGGCATGTGCATCCCTTAATGTCATGGCATAAACTCAAGCTTGAGTGCATGATTCAGGCATCGTGGTTTGTCCTCGTTGTGTAATTCCCATTGTTTCCCTACTTCTACTAGCGACATTGCTTACGAATGATGTTGCCACAAGATTCTGAGTACAGTTCCTTGCCAAATGTCCCGGCTACCTACACTGATAGCATTTATTGATCCAAGGCACCAAACAATCTCTAACAATATGCCCCTTAGCCCCACATTAATAGCAAACGATTCCCCTGCTGCTACTCCCCAAAGGTCTTGAACTGGTAGACTTAACCGGTACTCCTCGGCCCCTAGAACTTCGTGTGCTTCTTGCATTACTGAATCGTGAACCACCCGATCCAGGGTTAAATTGTACCTGTCTTTGTTCTACAGTTGGAGCAGATTCTGAAGGTCTCTGTCGTGAGGTACCAGCTTTTGAATCAAACCTCCCCTTCTTGAATTATTCTTGTCTTCCTAACATCTCCTCTACGTCCTATTCCACGATCTTGGATTTGTTCACCAATTCTACATATCTGATGATCTCAAATGCAGAAACCATATACCGGATTGACAACTCTAATCCCTGTTGAAATCTTCTACACTTGGCACATTCAATACTCACCAAGTTAGGTGCAAATTGAGACAAAGCCGTGAACTACTCTTCATATTCTACTACTGACATTTTGCCTTGCTTTAATAGAATAAATTCCTGCTCTTTCTGGTAATGGTAAATTAAAGGAAAGTATTAATCATTAAATACTTCCATAAATTGTTGCCACGTAAAAAGCACTCCCTTGATTTGAGCTTTCATCATTCGTCTCATGACTTCCCACCAATTCTATACCCCCCTCAAAGTATAAACATAGCCAAAGATAGCTTATTACTAGATATCGGCTCAAGGTTGGCTCGAGCGATGCAGGATGGCTCAAGCAATGTTACCAATCAGAACTTTTGTAGAACTACTGAGGCAATTGCTCGAAGATGGATTGATCTTGGCTAGAGCGAAGTTGGCTTGAGCGATGTGGGGATGGCTCAAGCCATACGCAAAGTGGAATTATGATTTGGAGTCCAACTGTATTCAATGTGTTTCAATTATTAAGGACTCACTTTCCAGGGTTCTAAGCCAATCAAAAAGTAGTTCCAGCCTATATTTTGAGAAGACTTAGAGAAGTTATAAAAGCCTGGAGTATTGTACGTATTGTGTAACTCTTGGATAGATATAAATATTCAGAAAAGAGCTTAAGAGATATTACAAGGAACACAAACAAGGTGAACATCTCGTTGATGATTATCTGAGCATATAGAGCTTCTTCACCATCGAATCTAAACTAAAGACAAACTGAGCAAGATCATCTTAGTGGATTCTGAAGACGAAGAACACCATGGCTATTCAGTGTTGAAGTTGAAGCATAGGGAGCAGAAACTCGAGGAGTCGAGCAAGTAGTCTTAGACTAGGGTTTGTGGGGAATCGAACGGCAATTGTGGAGTTAGTGGTTGTAAGTTATACTTATGCAAACTACTCAACATAGTGTTTGGCTTCCTAGTCGTGATTTTTTCTCAAGTTGGGTTTTCACAAGAAAAGTTTATGTCTCTCTACTTTATTTTTTGTGATTGTCTTTGGATTGCATATAACTGTCACATGGGTAATCTTAACTGACTCTAGCTAATACGGAATTTCATTTTACCCTATAAATTTTTGGGCATTTAGAATACAGTATAGTGAATTAGCTCCCCCAAAATTTTTAAATTTCCCTTCACACTTGTAAAGTTTTGGATATGTATCATACAATATATAGAGTATTCTGACTCGACCTTTCCACGCTCACCGCGATAGAGGTGCTTGTAGTTTAAGTGGGGGTATTCCCACTATCGTGTTCTCCCATGAGACTTGTGCCAATCTAGCAATAGAAACAAGTTTAGAAAACGATGCAAATTGAAGTCGCAAACCAAGAGTGAAATCGATGGCTATGTTAACTAAAATTGACCGAAAATCTTTTGGTATTTGAGGGTTTGGTTTACTAGCAACTAGGCAAACAATTAAAATGAAATTGAAGCCTACAACTTGATTCTAGCTAAAGTAATTTCACAGTTATGAAAATTCGACTCCAACAACCACAATTATGACTAAATTAACTCTTGATTTAACCGAAATTCCAAATGAGCACAAGCAAGTATTTAACTTGATTAAAAATGGGGTTTGGGTTCAAATGTTCCAATCTACTAATTCTAGCATGGAATTTGAAAGGGGGAGTTTGGGTTAACTCAAATCAAGAACCGTCCAAAGGCCCTCGATTTGGAAAGTTTAGCTTTGAAAATTTATGGATCTCTAATTATTTTGGAATTAAGTTTTATCACCATTAATGGGTTCCTTAGAAATAAATCACATGTTATTAACTGTGATTATAGATCTAAGATTTCTACAGCAACTAATTCCAATATAATTACAGAAAATGATGCAAAAGAGATATTCAACAAGATTAAAGACTCCCCTTTCATTTTCTATGCCATCCTCGGTACATCTTCACATTTGTTCCCAAACAATGAGCTTAGCCTAAAGATTCCATGGTTGAAAGCTTTCCAAAGTGTAGAAACAACATCTTGACTCCAAATCAAAAGTGTATAAATATATCGAACTATAGAACATGTGAGAGATTACACTTCAACAACGCTTAAAATCTATCTAAACACTTCCCAAAGCCCTAAATACAACAATGTAAAATAAATCTAAGCAAAATACATGTTTTTCCCCTATTCTCCCTCTCTACCCGCGGCAGAAACCCTAAAAATTAACATATCCTCCTTTTTTCTTTGACTACTAGGTTGTAGGGCAAATCTGCGCTCACCGTCCGAAGTGCATCCTAAGACCGTCTGAATGGTGTCCGAACGCACCGTCCAAACGGTGGCATAACCGTTCGGACGGTTATTTCACCGTTCAGACGGTCATCAGAAGCAGAATCTCGGCTCTGTATTTCTTCGAACGAAAAAAGACGACTTTGTAATAGCTTAGAACGGGAAAAATGGACTCTATGATGGCTTTGAACGGGAAAAATCGACTCTGGAACCCCAATCTCTGTCGTAGCGTCTGAACGGTAATTCGCCAGTCCAAACGGTCAAACCCGTCCGAACAGTTCTTTATCCGTCCTAACGTTGGAAACCATCCGAATAGTTCGTCTGGACGAACTTCTTCTCTTTAGGCCATTTTCATCGTTTTGTCACCAAAAACCTACAATACACATGAAAAAAACACTTTAAATCAATTTATTGCTAAAAACCTATTCTAATAACCATATAGAGGCTAACAAACACTTAATTAGGGGACAAAGATTACACTTTTAGAGTGGAATCAACACCCCCCAACTTAGCTTTTGCTAATCCCTAGCAAAAATGTATTATAGAAAGGAGATAAATGAAGACGATAAAATAAACAAAATATGCACAACCCACTCAAGATATTGATGGACGCATCTCAAACCTCGAACACATGTAGGAGTTTATGCAAAAATTCATACACTAGAGAAGTTTGTGCGCGTGTGCTTGATAAGCCAATGCTAAGCAACATATAAAGAACTAAATTATGCACTTTCGAACCGTAAAGTTTTGATTCAACCCTCACCGAGCATACACTCAGAATGAAAGACCCACATGGTTCACACAATGATATGTTCAACAATGGAGTAAATGTACAAGGCAAAACAAGTGAACATATCCAAAACAAATAACTAGACAACATGTATGTGTATCACCTTTCGCATAACTTCATAAAAGAATGTTCATAGATGCGCAATGATTTAAAGAATTGACAAGATAAAACATTTAATCTAATGAAAATTATAATGAAGCATCTTTGGATCGATTAAGTGATTTGGAAGGCAAAGAGGTAAGTAGGAATGATGAAAGGTAAGTACAAAATATATCACGTGTCAATGAGATGATGAAAATATATCATGTCCAACTCCTCCCTTGTTATGTACCTAAAGATTCGAACAATAAACATTTTCAATTTTTTACAACTCCTTCTCTTTGACTTCGTTGCCACATTACATGATGCTCATAACTTCTTCTTCTTCCTTTTTTTTTTTATAAAATCATATACCCACTTCTTTTTCTTTTCTCTTACTCTTCTTCTTCTTCTCTTTTTCTATTTGATATATATATTATTTTTTATATATATATAAATATACTTTCATTTCCCCAACATAGCATAGAATAGGGTTATGAAGTACAAAAATTTCAATGATATCTTTCGAGGAAGAAGCTGGTGATAAATGAAATGATAAATGGGTTATATGGTGAAATAAAAAAGATAATGGCTATCAAGAAGGAAATGGGCTTAGAATTACATAAAGATGCCAAATTATAATATTTCACATAGTAAAAGTGTCAATGTCAAGATCAGAACTCATCTTATGAACCAAATGCAAGCATAAAGAAGTTATTCAAGAGAAATGAGGGTGAAAGATCAATCCTTGAATAAATGTAAACTCTCAAAAAGACGGTAAACGCTCTAAAGCTCACAAGCTGATAATCTCCACTAAGTATGGACGAAAATGCAAAGTAGAGTAACAAAAATATGTTGCAAAATATAACTCATCTGAAAAGTGTATAACTTTCTACCAATGCATGAATCAAGCACTTTCCATGGAGTCAAAACTAAGACAACGAGTCCATCTCAATCTAAGTTGGGTCTTAATGTCAAAAACAGTGTTATAGTGCATCAAAAATGAGGAGTCAACGCATCTATCACAAAAGCTAGCAAAGTATACATAATAAAATATGTAATTAGATGCATGAGAGAAATGAAGACTGATACTGATACCATACACTACCAAAATCCCCATCAAAATGGTACAGGCGAGTAACATAAACCAAAATCTGAGAACACCTGTAGCCAAACAATCCAAAAATACAAGATAGATAACAAGGGGATACAAAAAATAAATGATGTACAATAAAGAAAGCTCAAAACATAATCCACTGCATCAAAACAATATACACTATGTCAAAACACTAGACAAAATATGATGCAATGATATGCTATGTGTGTACAAAAGGCATCACAATCCTAGACTATCAATCATCTCCATCATCATCTAGAGGCGATGCAACAGCTGACCTAAGGGCCCGGACCTCAACGAATAACTCCTCTATGATCCTGGTCTGGCCTCAGCTCTGACCCTGGAGTGCGGTAATCTGCTCAGATTGGGCTCAAATCTGGCCCTGGAGTGCGGTACTCTGCTCAAACTGAACTCGGTTCTGGCCCTTAAGTGCCGCAAAATGAGCAGCATGGGCAACCTCCAACCTAGCAATGTCGGCAAACTACTGTGCTGATCCCGCAGCTAACATATCTAAGGTCTGCCGCATTTGCTCAAGCATTTGCAATGCCGGATCGGGCATCGGCGGTGGCTGAAAGTGCTACTGTTGCTGGTGCTGCTGAATATCTGGGTCGTACTGGTCCGGGTCAGTAAGGTCTGGGTCAGCAAGGCCTGGCTGCTCCAGCTATTGATGTGGCTGTGGCGGTGGTGGTGGCTGTGGCTGGAACTGCTCCTGCTGCTGCTACAGTCTGCGAGATCTCAATCCCCGCTAGATGGTAGATCTACCAATGGCCTCCCTCGACTACAAGAGACGAGGAAATCCAGCAGGAGGGGCCTCGAATGCAGTCTCAATCACCCGTGTCAAAAGAACCGCGAAAGGGATGGATCCTTGAGCACGCAGGTGCATGCACTTGATTACTCTTAGAAATAGTAATCTCTAGGCTTAAATTGTTAGTTGATTAGTTGAATTTCAGTGTTAATTTAGTATTTTAACCCCTAAAATGCATTAAAACTCTTTTTGTCCACTTCTTACAGGAATTGGAGCTTAAACCAAGGCAAATGGGCAAATATGAGGATGACCAATCGATCGACTGATCGAACGGTCCACGGAACGTTCGATCGGCCGATCGATCGCAAAATCACCGATCGATCGGTGATCTCTGTTCAACCTTCTGCAGCAAACTTCAGAGAGGGCATTTTTTCGATCGATCGGTCGTTCGATCGGTGATGTCGAAATTCCCTCAACAGACGATAGAAATGCAAACTTCAGAGGGGTCGGTTTTGCGATCGACCGGGCGTTCGATCGCTGGCTTGCCTCCATAATGCTGTATTCCTACAAAATGGAGTTAGCACCCTGCAAGAGTACTGGGGTCACGATGAAGTATAAACCGGTAATCCGGTATCGTTCTCTCCCAAGGGACCTAGCCAAATATAGGCTCTAGCACTCAACTCACACCAACCTAACCTAAGATTGGATTGCAATTATGTGGGGAATTAGATCTAAAATAAAAAGGAAAATAAAAAGACTGAAAATCTTTTGGGTTTTGATGGTTGTTTTGAATTCCTAAACTATTGCAATGAAAATAAAGAGAATTAACATTAGACAAATAAATTAAAGCAAAGTGAAAATAGAATTTAAGCAATTAAAAAGGGAATTGGGCTCAAATGATCCAATTACTCAATTTTATCCAAGGTTTCCAATGGAGTTTATAACTCAAATCAAACACGCCATTTAAGTGCACTTAATTTGGAGAATTTAGCTTTGAAAACCGATTATTCTCAAGCAATTTAAATTAGATACATGTTCAATGGGGAGTCAAAGGTTAATACCATCGATTTAACTTAGTCAATACCAAATTTGTAGTTTGTGCATTGATTAGCCAAACATAGTCAATAACCTAGGTTTTTTAAGTTATCTTCAATCAATTGTTGAGAATTAAATTCTAGAAAAATATAGCAATTATTTCATGAGATGCCTCCATTTAATTCCTTGGATTATTTAGGTGATTTTTACATTTAAACCCAATCTGAAACTAGCTAATTAAACTCATAATAACAACATAAAAATGGAAATAAAGCATACAAGGATTGGAAGCTAGCATTTACTTAAAAGAAATGAAAAGAGTTTAAGGTACAAGAAAACTACAGAAAAATATAAGAAAATTACAACATAACAAAGAAAATTACAAATAAAATTACAAGAAATAAATCTAAACTAATAAATGAAGAACAAATGGAAAACCAACCTTGAATGAAGATCTCCCAAGCTAATCTATCGAAAATCTACTCCTAACTATCAAAACTATCAAAAAAACTCTCTACAAAACTCAAAAACTAACTCTAAATCTAACCAAAAACCAACTCTGAATCCTTCTCGGCCGCGGCTAGTGTTTTAGGGCAAAACTGCGCTCTCCGTCCGAAGTGCGTCTGACACGCGTCCAAAGTGCGTCCGGACGCACCGTCTGAACGCTTATTTTACCGTTCAAATGGCTGTTTTACCGTTCGAATGGTATTCGAACGCAAAAAGATGACTCTGGAATGGCTTCGAACGCAAAAACACGACTCTGGAGCTCCGCCATTCGTCGCACTGTCTGAACGGTCTTTCGCCTGTCCGAACGTACCGTCCGAACGCACCATCCGAACGGTAAATACCGTCCGGACGTACCGTCCGGACGGACTTCTGGAATTTTGGCTCTTCTTCGCTGTTTCCACTCCAAAACCTACAAAATACACAAAAATACATAATAAATCAATTATTGGACTAAAACAAGATAATTACTACAATTTAAATCTAACAATGTGCACATTAAGGGCTTATGATTACACTTTTAGAGTGTAATCAATCGCCATGACCGTTCGATCGGCCGTTCGATCGGTTGCCCGACCGATCGATCGGTTTGTACAGACTCTATTTTTCTGCAGAAGTATAAAAGCTGTATATACGGGACAAAGTGGATTCTAGGGTCTTTTCTGCAGAACTGGACAGAGGATGAGCTTCCAAAAGAGGTCTTTTGTTATTTTGTAAGGTTTTCAGTTAGATTTACTTTAACGCTTTGTATTGTTGTCATTTATTGCTTTTAAATCATTGTAAATGAATGCTTGATATATACGAAGTGAATGTTTCTCTACTCTTTCTAGCCATTTGCTCTCATTTTCTTGCCATTTTTTCTCACTTTCTTAGCAACCAAACACTAGTTCTATATAGTTTAATGGTAGATTTGTCTTCTTTTATGCTCTTTGACATAGATTCTAATAGCTAAATATCCCTTGGATGTGGTTGTGAAGATCCACCAAAGATCTTAAAAGGGTGAAAAAATGAGTTGTATGAACTTCAAAGTCATATCCTTAAAATTCTATGGTTCTATTTGATTTAGCATGAGATTCATTAGAAAAACTTAGATTCATAACCCCTTGGCAATATTTATGCACAAATCAATGTTTGGTATAGATATTGCATATGTCTAAGGTTTGATTCTAGGGTGCCAATTATAGATTTCCTCTTTATGCTCAATCAAATAAAAACCCACATTTTTATAGTCGACATTTTCCAAATCAAGAATCCAATGTGTGATTCTTGATTTGAGTTATAAACCTCTCATTGAAAACCCTTGTTGTGAATTGGTGGATCGAAACAACCATGTCCAAGCTTTTCTCTTAAATTACATAAAACTAGATTTTATTGCCTTCATTAGTCTTTACGTTATTGCATAAAGCATTGAACCACCATCATCTCAAAACCAACATATTTTCGGTCTCTTTTATGTTAGGAAAAGAAAAGAATTTTCATTTGCAATCCATCAAGATAAGTGTCCGTGCTAGTTGAGCTTTGTTGCTATATTTGAAGAATTCCCTTAGGAGAGAATGACACCGGATCCTCCGGTTTTTACTACATGCGCAACCTCCGTACTCTTGCGGAGTGACTCCGGTTGTGAAGCACATCTGGAGGCGTACCAACACTCCTCCGCTAAGGCTCTAAACTGAAATAACGAGAGATGTATGGTCCTACCCGTCCCAATGGCCCACAAAAGACTCGCCCTACCCCTCTTAACATCAGAATGTCTAGCAATGGGGTAAACGGACTGACAACAAAAAATGTACAAGGGGGCGTAAATCGGGAGCAATGAGCTAACCGCCAACTGCCGACGCATACCCCAATCAGTGCCTAGGAGGTAAACCTCGTCAAAAATGACCCTGAAGTCATCCGGCGCCCCACTCGATGGGAAACCATACTGAGAGTCTGCCACCCTAGGCAGCCCATACAACTCTGCAAAAGTGTCGGGGGTGATCCCAATGTCAAACCCCCTAACCCAGGACGTAATCTGCTCCTGTCCTGGAGTAATATAACAGGCCGACACGTTCACCATAAACTCAGCGAGTAAAGTAAATATGGCCTCCCCTGTGAAGGTAGTGAAAGGGACCCAACCCCGACCCTCAAATGCCTGGGCCCACAAAAACCCCGCGTCCCTAAACTAATTTAGGTCCATCTGGTGCTCAAGTACAACACCCCTCTTCATCCAAGTCTAGGAGAATGCCTCGAAAGCATCCTTCGACACAAAACGAGTGGCGTCATAGGCTGGGGCTGGGGCTGGGCCAGTCAGAAGGGCACTTGGGGCCCCTCTGCCTGCCATAAATATCTAAATACCCAAAAAAGTCTCCTAGGTAAAGAATAAAATATACGAGGAAAGGTACAAGAATACCTAGGGGAGCGTGAAACAAAGGGTGGAGGAGTCAAGGGCGAGTGCTCGGGCTCTGGCAGGGCTCCGCTGTCGTCCAGAAGCTTTCAAAACTCTCAAAAACTCCCCGTATAGCATCTGTAGTGAGTCTAAACTCAATACAGACGCTCCCTATTTACAGGGGTGGCCATGCGTTTGACGCGCGTCTGGAGAGCGTCTGGAAGCACCGTCTGAATGGTCAATAAGCGTCCGGACGATCAAAAAGGCGTCCAAACGGTGCATTCGACGCGCGTCTAGAAATCGTCCGAACGGGAAATGATTGCGCCACAGAACCATTCGAATTCACAATCCAAACGGTAAAGTATGCGTTCGGACACACCGTCTGAACAGACGCGCCCGAACAGTAAATTCCCAAAAATTCAAGTATGCACAGGAAAACCCAGAAAACTCAAAACACCATACAAAAACTAACTTAAACATCAAAAACTGCAAATGAACAAAAGAAAATGAACCAAAAATATACAAATTTACACAAAAAACGAGCTCAAAACAAGCTCGCCCCACCCCCCACTTAAGAGGTTGCATTGTCCTCAAAGCAACAACAACACGAAAGAGACCGGGACAACAACCACGGGAGGGCGGGAGCATATAGGGGACAATCATCAAGTCAAGATTGGTGGATCAATGAGATCCACACAATCTACCTCGCCTCGGAAGGGCTCGAAGTACGGCTTTAACCTTTGCCCATTGACCTTGAAAGGTGTGTCATTCTTGAGATTTTGCACCTCAATGGCACCATAAGGAAAGATTTCCCTAATTTGGTAGGGACCGGACCATTTACTCCTCAACTTTCCCGAAAAGAGATGCAACTAGGAATTGTAGAGAAGAACTTTTTGACCAACATGAAAAGATTTGCGATGAATGTGTTGGTCATGATGGAGTTTCATTTTAGCCTTTGAAATTTTTGCATTTTCATACACATCATTTCGTATTTCATCTAGCTCATTCAATTGTAGCTTCCGGTGGTTGCCGGTTTCACCCAACCCCTCATTATATTGCCAAATAGCCCAATATGCCTTATATTCAACCTCAACCGGGAGGTGACATGCTTTTCCATACCCAAGATGGTACAGGGAGGCACCTAAAATGGTTTTGTAAGCTGTTCGATAGGCCCACAATGCATCAATTAAGTGCAAAGACCAATCCTTTCGAGACTGATTAACCGTCTTTTCCAAGAATGTCTTGATTTCACGTTTAGCTAATTCGACTTGACCTTATGTTTAGGGATGGTATGGAAAACTGACCTTGTGAATAATGCCGTACTTTTTCATGAGTATCCCTAATGGCTTATTACAGAAATGGGAGCCACCATCACTGATGATGGCCCGAGGCATACCGAACCGAGAAAAAATATATTCTTTGAAAAATTTGACCACAACTTGGTGGTCATTGGTTCGTGCCAGTATTGCCTCTACCCATTTGGAAACATAATCAATAGCCACTAAGATGTAGAGATTCCCAAAAGAACTAGGAAATGGACTCATAAAGTCTATGCCCCAACAATCAAAAACCTCTAAGACAAGGATAGGGTTAAGGGGCATCATGTGTTTCCTAGTAAGGCTCCCTAGCCTTAGACATCTATAACACACCACACAAAATGAATGCACATTTTTAAACATAGTCGGCTAATAGAGTCCACTTTATAAAATTTTGACCACGATTTTCTTCGAAGAGAAATGGCCCCCACATACATGAGAATGGCAAAATTTCATTACACTTTCAAATTCCTCATCCGGCACATATCGCCGTACAACTTGATCCGAGTAATATTTGAACAAATACGGCTCGTCCCAAAAAAATTGTCTCACTAGCCTAAAGAATCGCCTCTTGTCCAATGCGGACCAATGAGAAGGAATGGCTTTTGTGGCCAAATAGTTGGCCACATCGGTGTACCATAGAGTTAGGGCTTGATTCAAGGCGTTGCAAGACATGAGTTGCTCATCTGGGAAGGCCTCATAAATAAGAGAGTCATCTTGGGTAGGGTGCTCAAAAGGGAGGCTAGACAAATGATTCGCGACACCACCTTTTTATCCCTAATTTCAAGATCGAACTCTTGAAGAAGGAGAATCCACCTAATTAATTGAGGCTTTGCGTCTTGCTTGGACAAGAGGTATTTAAGTGCAACGTGGTCGGTGAAAACAATCACATGAGACCCCACCAAATAAAAGCGAAACTTGTCCAAAGCAAACATTATAGCCAATAGTTCTTTCTCGGTGGTGGTATAGTTTATTTGGGCCTCATTCAAAGTTTTGCTCGCATAATGGAGCACATGAGGTTTCTTCTCATTTCGTTGGCCCACCACGGCCCCCGCAGCCAAGTCGCTAGCATCACACATTAATTCAAAGGGTAAGCTCCAATCTGGAGGCTGGATTAAGGGAGCCGTAGTCAAATGATTTTTCAATTTATCAAAAGCTAGCTGACAAGATGGGAGTCCACTCAAATGGAGCGTCTTTTGCCAAGAGGGCACATAAGGGCCTAGAAACGGAACTAAATGATTGAATGAAGCGCCGGTAAAAACCGGCATGCCCAAGAAAAGATCTCACATCTCTCACATTCCTAGGGGCGGGTAGCTTTTGAATAAGCTCGACCTTGGCGGGATCTACCTCAATGCCCCTCCCGAAGATGATGTGGCCTAGAACTATACCATGTGTCACCGTAAAGTGACATTTCTCCCAATTCAACACAAGGTTGCTCTCCTCACAACATTTTAGTACCAACTCTAAGTTTTGAAGACATTGAGCAAAGTTGTCCCCATATACGGAAAAATCATCCATAAAGATCTCTAAAATTCGCTCTACCATATCACTAAAAATACTTATCATGCATCTCTGAAAAGTGGCGGGAGCATTGCATAACCCAAAGGGCATTCACTTGTAAGCAAATGTGCCAAAGGAGCATGTAAATGTGGTTTTATCTTGGTCTTCCATGGCGATTTTCAATTGATTATATTCGGAATAACCATCAAGGAAAAAATAGTAAGCCCGTCCTGCTACTCGCTCCAAGACTTGGTCAAGGAAAAGAAGGGGAAAATGATCCTTGGTAGTTACGGCATTCAAGCGACGGTAGTCAATACACATACGCCATCCGGTTTGGATTTGGGTAGGTATCAATTCATTATTCTCATTTTTAACTACCGTCACCCCGGACTTTTTGGGGACAACTTGGGTAGGACTCACCCATTTAGAGTCAGCAATTGGGTATATAATACCCGCATCAAGAAGTTTTTGCACCTCACCCCTCATAACTTCCTTCATAGTTGGGTTCAATCGGCATTGCATTTAGTGCACTGGCTTAGCCCCTTCCTCAAAATATATGCGATGAGTGCATACAAAAGGGCTAATGTCGTGCAAATCGGCGATTGTCCAACCTATGGCTTTCCAGTGCTTTTTGAGCACCTCCAACAAGCTCCTTTCTTGAGCCTCCATGAGTGATGAAGATATCACTACGGGATAAGATTCACCTTTACCCAAAAATACATATTTAAGGGTAGAAGGCAAAGGCTTCCTATCAGGCGTAGGAGCCTCTAGTTCGAATGGTTGGGCCTTGATAGGGTTAGGGGTCAAAGGTTCAAAAGCGGGGGTCCATTGACCCACCACCATGATAGGACACACCTCTAAACCACTACCCTCATTAAAAACATCCCCCTCTTCCTCATCTCCCAAGCAATCTAGACCCTCACTAAATGTCAACATTCTCTCCAAAGGTTCTTCTACCATTTGCCTCTCGAAGTGCTCTTGCACTATCGAGTCAATAAGATTCACCTCCTGGACGTCCTCTAAATCCCTCAGTTGTTTGCCCGCGTTAAACATGTTAAGTTCAACAGACATGTTCCCAAAGGACAATTTTAAACCCCCCCTGCACATGGATGATGGCGTCACATGTGGCTAAGAAGGGTCGCCCTAAAATGATAGGAATGTGGTTCCGGGCATAGGGATCTACATGGGGATCCACAAAATCTGCCGGGTAATAAAAACTTATCAACTTTCATTAAGACGTCCTCAACTATTCCCCTAGGGGCTTTGATCGATCGGTCCGCCAACTGGAGTGTGATCCTTGTAGGTTTCAATTCACCAAGCCCCAATTGCTCGTACACCGAGTACGGCAATAGATTCACACACGACCCCAAGTCTAGAAGGCACCCCTCTATCCTATAGTCTCCTATGACACAAGTCACGGTAGGACAACCGGGATCTTTGTACTTTGGTGGGGTTTTGACTTGGACTATGGAATGGACGTCCTTAGCAAGAAAGGCGTTCTCCCTCATATTTAATCTCCTCTTAACAGTACATAAATCCTTAAGAAATTTAGCATAAGAGGGTACTTGTTTAATGGCTTCAATGAGAGGTAGATTTATTTTGACTTGCTTAAAAGTCTCACAATTCTCCGAACTTAATTGATTCTTGGGTTTAACTAACCGGTGAAGAAATGGAGAGTGAGCCAAGATCTCACGTTCCTCTCTCAAAACTTCCTCACCATTGGGCATGGACCCACTCGTCTCTTTCTTCTCACAATTCCCTTCCTCCTTCTTTTCTCTCTCATTTTTTTCTTTCTCATTCCCCTCCTCCTTCGCACTTGGCACTCTCTCAACCTCTTTTTCTTTTCTAGGCTCTTCCTCATTAACGCCCGACCCCTCATCTACCTTAGACACTTTTACCCCACCCTTAGGGTCCCTAGGAAGGATGGTCTGGTCTGGTCTGGTCTGGTCAATAGCTTTACCACTCCTCAAAGTGGTAATGGCCGAAACATTCTCGTGGCTAGTTGATGGTTGGGACAAGGTTTCGATGGAATGCACTTGCCTAGAAGGATTGGGTTGAGGTTGTGCAAGCAACTTACCCTTCTCAGTAAGGGTCAAAGCTTGCGTAAGAAGAGTCAATTGACTCTTGATGTCATCTAAAGTTTTGTCAACCCGTGAGTTTACCCCCCCTTGGGTTTGGATGAATTATTGGAGAGTATCCTCCAATGGCTTTCGATGTGGAGGGTGGTATGAGTTGGGTTGAGCTTAAGGTGGAGGTTGGAATGGTTTCGGTTGTGTTGGAAATAATGTGACCGGTGGAGGTTGGTAATGTTGTGGGTGTGATGGTGGAGGAGATGCTTGATAAGATTGAGAGTTGTTATACCCTCCTTGATAAGCTTGGGGATTTGAAGTCCCCTCATTGCGTCATCCAAAGTTAGGATGATCCCTCAATCTCGGGTTGTAAGTATTGGAGTAGGGGTTTCCCCCACCTCGATTGTATTGCCCAATAACATTAGCTTGGCCATGCAAGGCTTCCTTAATCCCTGGGATAACCAGGCATGCTCTTTGGTCTCATAAACCGCACAACACATCCCCTTAGGCTCTTCACTCCCCACCGCACTTACGTTCTTAAACTCTAGAGCCTCTAATTTTGTCGCCATGGTGGCAAGCCTAGCATTCATATCATCAACCTCTTTCAATTGATATTTCGCCCATTGCATGTTTGGTCTACCTTCAGGATTTTGGGTCCCGGTAGTCGCCCAATCGCGAGCCAAATTAGCGAGGTAGTCAAAGTATGAATAAGCTTCATGAGATTGCTTATCCATAAATGTTCCCACGCATATAATCTCAACGAATTGCTTGAGTTGGGGCGTTAAAGAAGAGTAAAAGATGTTGATAATGTGCCATTTGGCAAAGCCATGGTGTGGGCAAGAAACTAAAAGCTCTTCAAACCGCTCCCAACACTGAAAAAATGATTCTCCCAACATTAGAGAAAATTGTGAGATTTGGCGTCTAAGCACCTCCATTCTATTTTCCGAAAACAAAAATTTCAAAAACTCTTCTTGAAGAGTTTGCCAAGAGTGGATGGAAAGTGGTCTCAAAGAATTGAACCACGTCTTGGCGGAATCCTTTAAACAAAATGGAAAAATTTTAAGAAAAAAGATTTCCCATGGACACGAGTTGTCCATCACTAAGGAGCTTGCATCCTCAAATTCCTTGATGAAGGCATAAGGCCTTTCCGAATCAACTCCGTGGAATTAAGGAAGCAATTGCATCATGCCCGGCCTTATGTTCAAAGCGGCATAGTGGGGCAGAACAATAAGGCAAGAACTCGGTGCTTACCGCGGTGGGTTCAAGAAATCCCTCATTCGGAATTGGGGAGCCCCCATGTCCCCATGGTTGCTCGCATTTTTCATGTTCTCACCCTCTAAACTATGGGTCGGATGTAAAGGAGGGTGTTATGGCAATCGACCCATCGGTGGCTTTGGCAAAACATTTGAATTGGGTGGAGCAACATTAGGTAGCCTACCTTCATTGTTTAGGTCTTCCATAGGATGTGCACCTAGGTCGACTACTAATGAAATTCCGGGAGAAGGTGTGTTAGCCGGTGATGGTGGGTCAACTCGTAAAAGGCGTCTATTGTCAATTCGTGCCCAATAGGACATGCAAATGAAATGCACAAATAGTATGCCTCAATCCTAGTCAACACATCATACACAAACAATATATATATGCCGGACAACTGCTTTTTTTCTTTACCGGACAACAGCTTTTCAACTCCAATCTCCCACTCCACGTGCTAAATTATCACCGATTAGCAAATAAAGCGCACACTATCCTAACTCCTCTAATGCTCCTAACAATATGCAATGCTACTAGTTAATCAAAAAAAAAGAAACTATTGAAAAGAAAGAAATAAAAATCCTAACATGGTATCCACATTGAGTTTGAAGAAATTACCTAGACCCGAAGCCGTAGATGCTTCCCTCATAGGTGGGTGATCAATTCCCACCTTGCTTTTACAATTTGCAATTTTTTCTTGTTTTCGCACTTTGCTAGTTCCTTCAAGTCCCTAGCAACGGCACCAAAACTTGACTCGACCTTTCCACGCTCACCGCGATGGAGGTGCTTGTAGTTTAAGTGGGGGTATTCCCACTATTGTGTTCTCCCATGAGACTTGTGCCAATCTAGCAATAGAAACGAGTAAAGTTTAGAAAACGATGCAAATTGAAGTCGCAAACCAAGAATGAAATCGATGGCTATATTAACTAAAATTGACCGAAAATCTTTTAGTGTTTAAGGGTTTCGTTTACTAGCAACTAGGCAAACAATCAAAATGAAATTGAAGCCTATAACTTGATTCTAGCTAAAGTAATTTGACAATTATGAAAATTCAACTACAATACCACAATTATGATTAAATTAACTCTTGATCTAACCGAAATTCTAAGTGAACACAAGCAAGGATTTAACTCGATTAAAAATGGGGTTTGGGTTCAAATGTTCCAATCTACCAATTCTAGCACAGAATTTGAAAGAGGGAGTTTGGGTTAACTCAAATCAAGAACCGTCCAAAGGCCCTCGATTTGGAAAGTTTAGCTTTGAAAATTTATGGATCTCTAATTATTTTGAAATTAAGTTTTATCACCATTAATGGGTTCCTTAGAAATAAATCACATGTTATTAACTGTGATTATAGATCTAAGATTTCTACAGCAACTAATTCCAATATAATTAGAGAAAATGATGCAAAAGAGATATTCAACAAGATTAAAGACTCTCCTTTCATTTTCTATGCCATCCTTGGTAGATCTTCACATTTGTTCCCAAACAATGAGCTTAGCTTGAAGATTCCATGGTTGAAAGCTTTTCAAAATGTAGAAACAACATCTTAACTCCAAATCAAAAGTGTATAAATATATTGAACTATAGAAAATGTGAGAGATTACACTTCAACAACACTAAAAATCTATCTAAACACTTCCCAAAGCCCTAAATACAACAATGTAAAGTAAATCTAAGTAAAATATATGTTTTTTCCCTATTCTCCCTCTTTACCTGTGGCAGAAACCCTAAAAATTAACATATCCTCCTTTTTTCTTCGACTACTAGGTTGTAAGGCAAATCTGCGCTCACCATCCGAAGTGCGTCCTAAAACCGTCTGAATGGCGTCCGGACACACCGTTTGGACGGTGGCATAACTGTTCAGAGAGTTATTTCACCGTTCAGACAGTCTTCAGACGCAGAATCTCGGCTTTGTATTTCTTCAAACAGAAAAAGATGACTCTGTGATAGCTTAGAACGGGAAAAATGGACTCTGGAATGGCTTTGAACGGGAAAAATCGACTCTGGGACCCCAATCTCCATCGTAGCATCCAAACGGTAATTCGTCCGTCCGAACGGTGCGTCCGAACTATCAAACTGGTCTAAACGGTTCTTTATCCATCCGAACGGTGGAAACCATCCGAACGATCCGTCCAGACGAACTTCTTCTCTTTAGGCCATTTTCATCATTTTGTCACCAAAAACCTACAATACACATGAAAAAAACAATTTAAATCAATTTATTGCTAAAAACCTATTCTAATACCCATATAGAGGCTAACAAACACTTAATTAGGGGACAAAAATTACACTTTTAGAATGGAATCATATTCATTCCCCAAAAATAAATAAAATATTTCTTAACTCTTCTTTAAGTAAAAAAAAAAATTCTTGACTCCCCTCAATAGAAATCCTAGATCGGCCACTGTTTGCATCCAATACTTGATGGGTAAGGCCTCATTTGTACGATAATTAGAAGCTATAGGGTCAAGAATCTTCTAAACACAAAAAGAGAACTCTTTTCTCCAATCTCTTTCAAAATCTTATTGTGAATTGCTCTTTGCAAAATTGCAAAAGCCTTCTCTTTCTTTCTTTACTCAAACCTTTTTTGACATGCCACTTTGTGGCTCTTCTCTTACAACATCCCACAAGTCGCAATTTTGAGGTACATACATCTAGTAGCCATCAGTCTTTTATAGTTGACCAACATCAGCCGCTCTCCAAACATATACATTTTTCATTAGTTACTCCTAAGTCAAAAAGGGTAAATGCATGTGTTTTTTTTAAATACCATTTCTTTGCATCTACTGCAACATATCTACTGCCTTGCACAAAATACTGTTAGAGAATAATTCTAAGCGCAAGATGGCAAAGCAGTATGACTCAATAAGTTCGGGATTGAGTCCACAGAAATCGAATCAATATAATAAATTGGTTCACGAATAATCTCTCAATTGAACAAGAACTACAAACTACTTCTTAAAAAGAAACCAAAAATCAATTGTTTTGAGAAGGTGTTTAACTAAGTTAAAACTATTTGAATACAATTTAAATTATATGAAAGAAGAAGGTCTTGGACCCAATTGATCTAATCATTCAAATCACCCAAGATTCAAAGAGGTTTTATAACTCAAATCATCGGCTTTGTATTGAGCCTTTGATTCGGAAGATTTAGTTATTAAAAATAATAAAATCAATGATAATCAACTTAGATTTGTAAACGATGAGATTTTTGTATTCATACCATCGATCTAAGCAATCCACATACCAAATTCAAGATTTATACATGGACACTCAAAAATTTAGTCAAAAGCACAAGATTTCGATGGTGCTTCTGGAAATTTTGAACCATTAACGTTCATTCCATCTTAGAATGAAACCAAATGCACTGATATGCTGCATCTTATCTACAGCAAGAGCGAATGTGGGGAGGTATACCATTGCCATGAATTTCATGGTTTTCATTCAAAGAAATGTTTCATTGCAATTTTTTTCTCACCCATAAATTGTACACAAACATGCGAATCGTGTGTTCGACCCTTCTGCAGCAAACTCCATTGGAGGGGCGTTTTTCTCCTCCGATCGATGGCGTTTCGATCGGTGACCGTCGGAATTTTTCTCAACAAACTACACAAAGTAAAACACTTCAGAGGGGTCACGATCAAAAACGGGTTTTAGATTCATTCCCATGCTACCTTCTCCAAATCAAAAAATGGATTTCTAGTAAGCTTCAATTTGATGAATTTTATAAGCAACACATAAAAACCACCATTAAATTAGAAAAAGCGATATAGTTGATGATGAAAAAAATAAGCAATACAAATGAATTTTCCAAATTACAATGTCAAGATATATAAGAGGCTTTCGAATTAAGTTTTATAGAAACCCCCCTTACAATTATTATCACATAACAGCAAAATCAAACTAACCAATCAATGTAATGAATTTTGACTTAAAGAATGAAACCTTTAATTGATTCCAACAACAACGAATCCTCAAACCACGCCCAATGAATTTTGATTTAAAAATTCAATTAACCTCACTGCATGTCTTCCTTATCTCTCCTGCAGTTCCCGTTAGCACCCCAATTGCACCCATTTTCTTAATTGATTTGCCGAACTCGGTGAAGAATTTCCCAGAGGCAAGCATCTCATTAACAATGTTGCTAGAACCCTTGTCAGTTAGAAGTGCAGCATCTGACTGGAAAAGACCTCGTTTTTGCTTTAAGATGGCAAAGTAATGGTTGTCGAAAGTTAGAGGGCTCTCTGGATCCATTCCTACAATAGTGGTGTTGTCTGAAAGGCTCTTGCATTTTGTTTTCAGAGTAGCAGCATAGGTTGAGTTTAGAGAAGGATCTGCACCGCCTTTTCCCGTGAAATTGTATAGCCTCTGACTAAATGAATTGCAATGTCCAACTCCAATAGTATGTGCACCTGGCCAAATTTACCGAGTTAAGAGTACATAAAATTTTGATTAATTATTGCACCAAAAAAAAAAGAGAATTTTCAACATCGACAAAATCTCAATCCATGTAATTTTGAGAGTTATTTGCAATTTAAGTTTTCCTGATTTCGCAAAGCAGACACGTGTAAAACTTACCTGATAACACAACAAGATCCTGGACTGTGAGACTTTTGTTGGCAAATGATTGTTGGAGGATGGTGAAGTTGGACGATGGTGGAGGGATGTTGGCAACGACCTCTGAGGAACGCGAAATTTTTCCATCTCTTCTGCCGGTTAGCACTTCCCACATTGATTTTTTGAACTGCAACAATCACCAGTGGCATGTTATATTTTCTTCATTATATGTGTATATAGGTATAGTCTTACAATGTACTCTCATATATAATCTTACAAGAAACTTTTGTTGAGTTCATATTTGAAATCTTTGTTTAGGACTTACTTGGAAGGAAACTGAGTCTCTAGCAGCTAAAGTGATTATGTCTGCACAAGAAACTGTTCTAGGACAGGTTTTCTCAAGTTGGGTCTTTATTTCATCAATAACTTTAAAACCTCTCAATGTTTGGTTTGGAACCGCTGCCTTCTCAGCTGTATTTTTTGCTGTAGAGTTAAGCAACACTGAGGCATCGCAACCCTGAGAAAACAACTAGCATATTAGACAAGCCTTCACAAACGGCATCAACTGACCAATAGTTAAATTCACTTAAGTCATTACAAACTAAGTGTCTTGGCATATATATCTTTAATTGTAATTTATATCAGTGCAGAGATTATCGAAAAAGGCATGTATTACCCTGACAAAGCAGTCATGGAAATGCATCCTGAGTAACTGAGCAGGCAATGCCGGATTACTTGCCACATGTTTCCAAATGATCTTCTGAACAATCTGCTCGGCAAGGGGACAACTCTTTTCGTAAAAGTTCTTGCTTAACTCACCTCCATGGCAAGCTCCTAGAATTCCCAACACCACTATGGTGAGGATGAAGAAATTGAAACTTGCCTTCATATCTTCTCTCTCTCTCTCTCTCTCTCTCTCTCTCTCTCTCTCTCTCTCTCTCTCTCTCTCTCTCTCTCTCTCTCTCTCTCAATTTGTACACCTCTATGCCCAGACCCGATGCATCCATATATACCCATCCAGTGATCTTCTCTTTGCCGCATAAACATTAACAATTCCTTGATCTTTACATGAAAACAGGCAAGCAACATTTTAAAATAAGAGAACTTCAAATTGTTTAGGTATGTCAGAGAGAGATCGAGAGGGATCTTCAAGTTGACAATGATAGGTATTTCAGTGGACATGTTCAAGATTAGGTGTGTATGAACTTGGTTGATTAGGCACAGAGGTGACGGGAAAATTGTGGTGTGTTTTTAGGCCATATTTCACAGGAAAGATTACAAGGATTATGGGTTTTTCCACAGAATAATCCTTTAATTAGAAGATTATCATAAAATAATGATCAAGTTAGAAAGAAATTGAAGTTGAAAACACAAATGTCAAAGTCAACGGTACTACTTTAATCGATCCATAATCTTGTTTTAGTGCATAAATTAAACCTTCATGAGTTATGCCAGCGCCAAGATTCCCTGGGCTGGGCACATGGCTGCTACTTGCTTGTTTTTGCATAAATTAAACCTTCATGAGTTATGCCAGCGCCAAGATTCCCTGGGCTGGGCACATGGCTGCTACTTGCTTGTTTCTCACTTCTTCTTCTTAATAACAATAACTATTATTTTAGTAATATTACTGTTAAGGTGCATTATCATCTAAGCTCTAATGTCACACTCACCGTCACTGGCAGCTAATGCACCTTCATGGTTTGGATGCCAATAATGCACAATTAGTTTAGGAAACCCACTAGAAAAATGCATATTATATGTTTAGAAACGTGATAATTGCATCTTGGAGAAGTTTAAAATGATTTAAATCAACATATTATAAACATTCATCCATGCTTCAAATTATGGGAATACATTCAAAGCAACCAGAGAGCTTAAGGCTGAAGCCATCCAACCAACTGTTAAGTAGGCCTGCATTACATTAGACGTATTGCGCAAGCTGCAACTTTTCACATTGACAAATATGTCGAAGAAGTTGAAGAACAGATATAGGCATATACATATACATATATGTATATATGTATATATATAGGAGCTAAACCTAATATTCTAAAGTGGGTTTTGGTTCTTGATATGGCAAATTGTATTAAATGTTATTAGTCATGCCAGGGGTCTAGTACCAAAGAGAGGGGAGTAGCTCAAGCACTGTATTGAATTTAATCTCTAAACGTTTAGCAGTATAATTCTCTCTTTCATAATACTATGTAAAAACTATGGAGTCTAAGTCCAAGGGGGCCGGGGCCCCTTAATCTCTTCATAGGTGCGTCACTGTATATTTTATATATATATATATATATATATATTAATATGTACATGCCAGTAGTGAAGTACCTTAGGCCAGCCTACCACGTCGCAGCAATTATATTAATATGTTCATTGTTGTTCATGTATTTCTCACCATTCCCATATGGGTTTGCTCTATTAACATTGTAATTTATTCTTATTATTATGTTAGAAAATGCTCTCATCCAAACCATATCATTTTATATAAATTCTGTATGAATTCTCTGGTTTATAGCATTATACTTATCTTATGATGGAATTGGAGTAAACCATCATCCATGTAACTGCCCTTGCATGTACTTCCTGATTCAATTCACAGAATTGGGTATGATTGCGCCCATTGGGAATTTTCAGAGAAAATTGACACTGAAATTACTAGTATGAAGAAATGGTGCCGCTTCCAACAAAAGTTTAAGGTTTAGTTTTGTAAATGTTGATGAAACTAGGATGTAGCACATGGCCATAATAGTGCTACTTTTGTTTTGTGAACTTCTCACTGAAAATAAATAAGAGCATGTGTGTGGAATTTCCGATTTTAAAACATAGAGATCTTGGTTTAAGCTTAAGCCACCATTGATTCTTTTAAAACTTTGAATTGTTTACACTATTTAGAGATTCAAGTTGAAAGATACCTTCATTTATGCATGGTATTATTGGTATTAGACATGGAACTTAACATTACCAGCTAAGTGAGAGATTGTTATATACTTTCCATATGTATAGCTTGGAATGTGCAAGTTGTGTGTGGGTTTTGTGTGTAGGAGCTTGTCCCACATAGTGGGATTTGTGTGTGATTAAATCATATGGTTGTAATTAATTTTCTTTTTAAATTTTTAAATTTAAATATTTCAACAGTCATAAACAGCCAAGTTTAAATTTAACAATCATAAAAGACTATTCATTATTCTCCATTTCTTAGTTCGAAGTCTGAATATAATTTTCGTTTTACAAGAAGTTCTAAAGGAAGTCTTTAGAAATTACTCTCTAGAAAGATTTCAGTGTGTTTTGTTACATCAGTGTATTTTGTTACATCCTGGAAGTGATTTGCCTACAACCCTACAGCAACATAGCGGGGTCAAATATCACTTTAAGAAAAGTGTCCATTAATACGTCTCAAAACCACTAGTTTTCTAATTTCATATTATTATTCCTAACATGTTTTGCTGGCAGATTCAACAGCCCCACCTAAATGTCTATATTACCCACATAATTGTGCAAAAGTTCATCTCTATACATTTTTGTTAAGTTTATCACGAGTTTATTCAGCTGTTTCAATGCAACCAATCGTCATCGAAAGCATCGGAAGAAGCTGAAATAAGAGAAGTTCAGTAGAATGGACTTACAGAGATCACCATTAAGGAAGTTAACATGCTTCTAGTAATCAATATATAGCTTCTCCTGTTTGAATAATATGTGCAAGTGAATGCCCTTACTCTTCTTAGTAAATATGCTAGCTTCACAAAATGTTTTTTGCTTTTTACAACATTTTTGTTCCATTACATTCAGGTGAATCAAGGGTTTTGGACCATCAGAGTTACAGCCATGTCTGAGTCTGATTCAGTTTCTCTCATCAGTCACTTAGACCTTGTGCCTTGGTGCTTTGTTTTCTTAATCAAAAAAAATAAGTACAAGCAAATATATATATATATATATAGTATTTCATGTAAATGGAGAACTATTAATGTTGTTCATGTAACATAAGCAAAACCTAGGAATTAATTTACAATAACTAGAAGGAAACAAAGATCAATAGTAATATAGTAACTAGCAAAGATAGTTTTATCTGAGGTTTAAAACTCATGATTGTAATTCATGGGTAGCCCTACTTGCAAGCAAGTCTCCCAAAATAGCTTGTTTCTCTCCATCTCATCCATCATCTCCCTACTTCCATGGACGCCAACTCTTGATTCCTCTTCTCCCTCCTTTCTGGGCAAAATTTCCGTGGCAGCTCCTGAAAATCCCTTGGCTTGATCATGTCCACCCATATCATCATCTCTATCATGGGTATGATCACTAAAACTTTGAACATTGAAACTGTTGATTTCACCATGAAAATCAACCATGTGATCACTCGAGTCCCAGCTAAATGACTCGGCATCATCATCGTCTTGAGCTATAGAAACACCATGACACATTGCATACAGATTTTGTAAGTATATCTCGGAGTCATCAAGGTGGTTGAAATCTCCCTCAGAGTCTCCACTGGCCTCAAACAGGAAGGAAGAAGATACCCCATTGCCATACTTCAAATCCATGTGTTCTTCTTCTTCCTAGAGATGGAAAAGAAGCTGAATCATTGTTTTATTAGTTTTTAATGAGTGATCTTTGTGTGGGTTCATTATATAAGTGAAAGCTAGTTAGTGTGATGATGACTACACTAACACCTTTTGCCTCACCATTAATGGGGTGGTAGGTTGTTGCTTGCGACTCCATTTTAATGGTGGGGTCATTCATTTTACCCATTTTCGTCTCTCAATTAGGTCTAGAAAATAAGTTGATGGACTTGTTCTTCTTTTCTATCATGGAATACGTAATTGGATTGACCAACGTTCACACCATTAGTGGCTCGTGCATTCAAAAAGGACAATGCTATTTTTTCAAAAAATTTGCACAAAAAATTTAGCGAGAATAATACAATATTAGTATTTTTGTAATAAAGAGTCATAATGATAGGTGTTTTGTTTTAGGTAATGCTATACAACTAGAAAATTCATATAGAATTTATCACTAGAATAATATGATTAAATGAAAGTAATTCATTTTAAAATAAAACACCATTACAATAGCTCTTAATTGTAAAAATATTACTGCCGCATCATTTTGGCAAGATTTTCTATATAAATTTTCTAAAAAATAGCATTTTTGTTGTTTTGAAGTGCAATGCTATAACCAAAGGGAGGTCAAGAGTTTACTCTTACCAAGTATAAGAGTTAACCGCAAGAAATTTATCATTTGTGAATATCCTAGTCTCGTCGTAGATGACCTACCGTTAACTAGACCGAAAAAAGAATTTTAGTCAAAATGTATGCAAACTGATCCTGACATTCCTTAGAGTAAAACCAAAAAAAAAATACAAGTGAAAGCATGTTATTCAATCACATCATTATGTACATAGATTATATATAAATTTTCTAGTTATATACCACCACCGGTCCAAAAATTTTTGTATATAGGACTCTTAGAAATCCCACTTAGTATTAATTTGACCATGAAGCGTTGAAGCACAATCGACAAAGTGTCGGTAAAAAGGATTATATCAATTTCAAAATGGTTGCTTGATTATATCACCAAATCAAACTGAATCTAGACATTGTGGAAAATTAATTACTAAGGTTTGAGTGTCGGTGACAAGGAGCTAGTCTCTTCTTACTTTCCTGTGGCATTGTTGGTGAGAAAAAAAGGGGAAAAAGACTTAAAACTACTGTTGATTAAAGTGAAAGAATGAGAGATCGTCAGTTCCTGTCATGCCCACCTTTGATTATCTAACGTGTTCCCTAATCATTGTTTTCTCCTCAAAGGATTGAAATATTTTTCGCAATAGCAACCTCACTCATTCACCACCAGTCCTTTCATGTCAATCAACAGCTCATCATCATGCATGTAAGAGCCAGCTCATGCAGTGCTAAGCAAACTACAAGATCATCAGTCTAGCCCTATGTATCTTGCCATTCAGCCTTTCAAGGGCAATGGGGTGTTTTGGCAGACTATCTTACAAGTTATAAGTCAGAAGTATAAGTTATAAGTTGTTTTTAAAAAGTCACTTTTAAAAATAATTTTTTTTAAAAAACAAGATTAGACAAGTAGATTTTTTAAGTTATTTATCCAAATATAATTTTAAAAAATTATAAACATAAGTCATAAGCTATTAAATAAGCTAATACAAATACTTTCTATATATATTATTAGTGATTGTTTGAATGCTCAAAATCAACTGCAAACCATTGTAACCAGCACCGCTACATAACAATCATCAAAGTGATAGCTGAGATGGCTTCATATAATGAATGCAGGTGAAATTCTCCTACTCTCGCCTTTTACATGTGGTCATGAGTTTGAACCCACTTGCAATAATAATTCTTGTGAACCAAATGATGTGTGCAGGGAGGGATTGGATAAGTTATGTTTCTACTACTTCTCAGGAGAGTCCAATAGGAGTTGCTATGGTCACTCTTACACAAGAATGCTACTCGTGTTGTCCCTACTACCCTTTTAGTCAGCAAAAAAAAGCTATACATAAATAAATTTTTCAATTTATTTTTTCACTCACAAGACACAAGTAAATGGGTTCCACGTGCATTTATTAATATAAGTTCAACTGTATTGTGTCTTAAGGGTAAGAAAATAGAATAAGAAATTAGTTCATAGATAACATTACTAATAAAAAAATAATAAATAAATAACCATCAAGGCAGTATAAACTAATGAGGGAGTGCTTAGTTTTTTTTTTTTTTTTTTTTTCAAGTAGTCATCCTGTTAACTATGAATTAAACACTCGATGCAAGTAAAAACAATAAGGTGTAATTACTCCAAATAGTAATGTGGGCTCCAGTGTACCGAGCTATTTTATGGGTTTCTGAACCCTCTTAAATAGTGCTAACCTCTAAGGATATTTGTGTTTTGCTATATAGAATCAAAAGTTTTGCCAGAACACAAATACCACAGAGATCATGTATTCTGATTTCCACGTTGAGGCTCAAATCACATTACTGATTGGCTGCTTTTATTAAGAAATTAATTATCTGCAAATCCGGTTTTCCTTTTTATTTTCCTGGAATTGTTTTCCTATGCTCCTAGGTTGCCTTTGTTGGCCAGTTAGGTCTAGCTAAAGGATTATTTGGTGTTCGTTTGGTGGAGCTTCTGAAGGGGCTTCTTAGCATTAGAAGCCCTTTTCAAATTTTGTACAATGTTTGGTGAGCTTTGTAAGGAGGCTTTCCTTAGAAGCCCACTTCACCAAAAGTCCGTCTGACGAAAGCTAGCTGAGGCAACTTCTATAGCGACTTCTCGCGAAGTCAAGATTTTCATTTGAGTGTGAAATGTTGATATAATAACCTTGGCCCCATGTTGTATAACATACTACCCATATTACCCTCAGCATCTTACAAAATTACAAATCTAACATGCACAATTAAAATATCTCTTACCATTAGAATTTCAGTTTACTCTTTGCGTCAATGATTGAACTTGAAACTATGATGCGTAAACAAAAATATAGTTCTACCATTATATTCATTTATAATTTCTTTTTGATCATGTGTTGATTGTTTCTATGTTATCTGGACTCGGGTATGACATCAAGTGCTAGTATGTATCTAAACGTCAAATCAATCTAATTCTCATGTCCAAATATATTCGTATACAGTTAAATTTTATATTTTTTAAATACTTATTTTATTTATTTAATATAAAATAATGTCTAAAAATTAAAATATAACATTTTATACATAAAATAAAAATTTTATATATAATTTTATAGTAAACTCAATCATTTAGACATGCTAATAGAGTACATGTCCAACTAGTTATGTCAAACGCCTATCTCATACTCTTGTCTGAATGTTGAGTGTCTAACATAAGTATTTCACATATTTAAAAGAGTCCAAGTAACAGAGATTATAGCATTGAAATTATTTGGAGTCCATAAACCGATTTTTCTCTATTGTAGTATCTTCAAGAAAATAATAATAGTAGATAAAAACGTTATAAAACATTTATGTCAGAAAATTTGATTAAAATATGCAGCTACCAAACATAATTTCATTTTAAAAGTAATTTCCTTGAAGGACTTTCTTGAAAATCCATCTGTAGGAAGTCATTGCTTTCTGCAAAAGCTATGCCGGACAAAGCTAGGTAGCTTTTGATTTGAAGATTTCATATTTTATGGCATCAGCAATGTTCGTTTGATGAATCTACCTCGCAGCAAGATAAATTTGTCTCTGCATTGAAATTGTTAAAACAACTAAACTAAAGGACCAGAGCAAACATCATAGAAACCATACACATTTAGATACTCAAAACAAATCTGAATCCTAGAGTTCAAACATAGTGCCACCAATAACAAAAGATCTTCAAAGCAAAAACATGAACTAGTTACCCCCAGGGTGCAGCACAGTTGGTAATTGCGAAGGAGGGCAGGCGTAATATATGCGTGCGTCCCGAGTTCGAGCCTTACCAGCTGCATTACCCTTGCTATTTACATGAGGGTGGGTTGCTAAGAGGATCCCACTTCCACCCCAGTTTGGGTGGCTCTCTCCGGTGTTGTGCAGAGTCAGGTAGCTATTCTAGGTCATCAAAAAAAATAACATGAACTAGTCCACAGATCGATGCCCTCCAAGCATCTATTCTAGTTAAGGCTTAAGAGCTGATCATCACAACCCAATGAATTAGAAATTGTAAACCACATGGATATCTATCTCAAAGAAGATGATATGATGAAATGCTGATTCAAGCCCTCACTGAAGTTCTTCGCCATCCATCTCCAACTGCCATTACTCAGAGTAAGCTTAATTGGCTGGTAATTGTCATCTCAAGACAAACAGTCACGAAAAGATGATAAGTGTTCGTGGTTCAGATTATCAGTCAAACATTAGCATGAACATAACTTTAGTAATCCAATGAAACCGGGGGTCCAAATACAAACTCCGATCATAGTGTTCAGTAATAAGTCTATATAACATTATGAAATCAGGTATCTACCCATCTTATACACATTTTAAACGCTAATCAACAGAATACTTCATGAATTATAAAATGCATAAAATCATTAAAAGGGAAAATTATTGCAGAAAGTTTGTGATCATTCAAAAATAACGTAAAATTTAAAACATGGGGTATTATGCATCAGCAGACAGCCAACGAGCGTCAGGACTATGGCCCCACCAAAAGCTCACCTATTGATCAGAGTCATCAGACTGTAAACAGGCTACAAACAACTATAACATTTCCAAACCTAATATTAGAACTCAGACTTCTTCATATCAGTTTCACCATGAAAATGTGTAATGGTTTATAATATATCTTACGTCCCAACAGACCATTAAAACATTTTCAGGAAAGGAACGCTGGATAAAGCAGCCGCCAAAATCTGGAAAATCTAGGTATTTTTTCTTCCTCCTGCATCTTCATTCCTCCAAGGATTGAGAGCATCTCTCATAGCTTGAGCTTCAGGGGAACTCTCCCAAGCTCTCTTCTCTGACTCCAAAACAGTTACTTTATCATCTGCCAACATACCAATTAATAAGGAATATGAAAAGCTATATTGCGAGTTAATGCATTCACGAAAACAATAATATGAATGAATTCTAACAGGGTTAAGCATGTTACAATGACCTGATCTAACATGATAAAACTATGATGGACAAATAGCAATAGGTGAAGTCAACTGTAGCACAAAGTCGGAATCAAAATAAATAACAAATCACTGAAGAAGCTCTCGTAATTTGCAACAAGGAACGCTGACGGTACCCGTGATAAGCGATTTGGTTCAAGTTAATAGCTCTTTAAAAACAAGGCAAAGTCCAAAAAGAATTTCAGTCCTAATGGCCTGAAGATGTTGGCCAAGATATAGCTGAATTGGAAAAATCAGTACATGAAACCAACCACAAGTAAATAAAATATGAAGCTTTATTCCTTTGTGCATACAATAGACAGGGTTCAGCTTTGTCATTTATTACCAAGACTACCAGTTCCTGTCAGACTAATAACACAAGCTCAATGATTTTGCTTTGATTATATATTGACTTCACCTCAAAGTATATACTACTGTCCCGAGAAAACTTAGCCCTAACCCAAAATTCATAACTAATAAAATGTTTGTCACTATTATGATTTATGCATGTCCACTCCAACAAGTAAAAGCAAAACCAAACCATAATAATTGTCCAAAACTTCTACAATTGAACTTGAAGCTTCCATGATGCAATTCATACACTTTGCCAACCAATAGATTCCCCTTTGTACTTCACCTCTCTAAAATGCAGTCGAGACTTTCTGTGTTACTTGGACTCTTCCAAATATGTGAAATACCCGTGTCGAACACCCGACACTCAACACTAATTGGACATGCATCTAATAAGGATGTATAACTAATTGAGTTTACTATAAAATTAAGCATAGAACTTCCATTTTATGTATAAAATGCTATATTTTAGCTAGTAAATGTCATTTTAAGGTTAGCTTGTAAATGTTATTTTACCTAAAAAAACAAAAGAAGTATTTAAAAATATTAAATCTAGTCGTGTCCCAATATCCTTGGAAATGAGAATTAGATGAACCCAACACTTGGACACGTACCCGCACCCTACACCCGTATCCGAGTTCAGGTAACATAAGAGATTTTGATAGGACAATACCTACATTTAATGCATACTCAGATTGTTCCAAAAATTAGAGGAACAATGCACAGCTTGCAAGAAATTGCTCATATAGCTTCTCTAATTTTTACCATTCAAACCATGCACAGAAAACGACAAATAAGTTTAGAAACATGAAATAAGACATACCTTTTCACACAGATCATAGAACTAAGATATGATATAGTTTTCAGAGGGAAAGGACAATAATCTCTCAACTGGCAGCATACAGGAGGACAACAACATCGTTAGTAGGTGGGGTATAAGCTGGCAACAGGGCTTGCCTATGAGTAATCAGTCTGATAAAGTTGTTCACAATGTGCAAAATTTAGGAATAAATATTAGAATCTTGAGAATGATTTATCTAATTAACGTCAAAAAGCGATGAGGAGGAGGAGGAGGAGGAGGAGGAGGAGGAGGATCAGGAGAAGTTGACTGCTTAATAAAAATGAAAAGGCGGTTGTTGTCCTGTAAGTGGAGCAGCCAGCAATCCAAATCTAAATCTACCCATTTGCAATTTAGTCAGAGTCTCCAAGAAGTTCTGATCCATAAGTCACAAATGGAGCTCAGATGTTGGTCAATCCAATCCATTAAGCCTAAGCCTAATGCATGAACATTGAATTTGCGACACAACCTTTGCTGACGACTCTTTAAATACACCACTGATAATTTATAGCTCAAAGGGTGAAGATGGACAGTTGGTGGTTAAAATTTCCCTGCAAAGGTTAAATTCTAAAACCTCATATGCTGTTGTTATTGAACTGAAAGCATGGTGCATAAGGTCTGGCAATGCTCTGTCGACTGCCACATTTTACCTAGCAGGAAAATGATTATGTTTTAACATTTTCTTTTTTAATTTGTAGACTAAGTTGCACAGGATCAAGTATCTGATCACGGGCCAACTAAAATTCGAATTTGACCATTCTAAATCCACTGCATTCCAAAATAGGGCAATTCACATGATTCCTCAGTCCTCACTTGATTGAGTACTCAATTTCTAAAATATAAAGTCATCACAGGAAACAATTTAATATGCTATTTCTTTTCGACACACTTCGGATAGTTAAAGCCTTGCAGTGGACAGTTTCAAATTCAACCCTTGCAAGTTTGCAACCACTCAGACGAAGGCTAAATTCTCCAGCCCAAAACCCTACTTCAGGATTCACTGTTGTGAAAATGATATTTATCAAAGCAAACTTTAATAAAGTGGCTAAAAGTTTAAAGCTACATTCACAAAAATTTAGTGATTTGGGAATTTGTTTACAACCATCTCCTCATCAAGACATTGAGAATTTTGATAACTCGCTATAAACTACATCCAAACTTCAAAATATCATACATATAGAAAACTGAGAAATGTCCATCATCTACAATAAACCCTCTTTCTTGTTTTGCTGGGAAATCCAAAAGAAATCAGTTTGAACCATATATGTATATATAAAATAAATGTAAAAGAAGGAGAGTGGAAAAGAGGGATGAGAGAAAGGAGGGTTCTCACACAGAAGCCGGTTTTGATCATGAACAACTCCATGGAGCCTCCAATCAGGGCCGACACAACTGCTATTTTCAAGTACCAGTCCCAAAACTTCATTTCTTCCTTTTTTTTTCCACTGTACAAAGAAAATAAAGCAATATGAAGACAGAAATTAGGGCAAGCTCGTTTCAGCAATTAACGATCAAATGAGAGAGAGAGAGAGAGAGAGAGAGAGAGAGAGAGAGAGAGAGAGAGAGAGAGAGAGAGAGCTAAACATACAATTCTGCAAGGAAAGAGAAGTCAGAGAAGAGAAGTTTTGCGTATCGCCGACTCCGACTCCGACTCCGCTCTGACTCAAAACTCACTGATTTCAAACTCCCCTGAACTCATTCTCCAAAATGGCAAAATGTGCTGTCTCGACATTAATAGCCTGTTTGGAACTTGGGAAGGAATCTTGTTTGGTTTTAGAAAGAAAAAAACAGAGTGATTATTCTTTTTTCTCTCGTAGCATCAAACAGGAAAAGGAAAGAAAAATTTTCCTCTTCCTTCCCTCAGTTCCAAACAGGAGGTAAACAATCTCTTTGGCAAACTAGAGACAATTAAAACGAAATTGAACTTTTTGTAAATATTTATTTAGTTATTGTTATTTTAACCAAATAAATAATTTTATTAGAAAAATTCTTAGAAAACTTAGGATAAACGTTTGAAAATTTTGAAATATTAATTTTATATTTTTTTTTCTCTTAAGTTTTAACTAGGTATCTGCAAAATTATTCATGTAAATTTTTACTAAATTTCTCAAAAGTCTTCCTTAAATTTCACAAAAAATTTTTAATAAATTTCTATAAGTTTCGCAATCTTTTTTCGCTTCATGTATCCCTTTTTCTTTTTGTTGTATTTTTTACTTCCGTTTCTCTTAATTTTTTTCTTTTCCACTTCTATTTTGATAACTATGTGTTTCATTTTATTTTTCCTTTTGGGGCTAAAAATTTAAAATTCAAACATAGTGAGGGTTAAAACATGTTTGGAATTGAGGGAATGGATGAGGAGGGGAAGGGGAAGGATTTAAAAAAAAAAAAAAGTGAAAGCAAATAAGAGAGACATAGAAAGTTATTTTCTATTTTCTTTTTTCCTCAATTACTTTTCACTTTCTCTTCTAGCTAGAACCAAATACGAAAAAATAAAACTAAAAAAAAATATTTCTTTTTCCTCCCCCAAGTTTCAAACAAACAAGCTATTTAAAACTAAAAACAAAAAAAAAATAAAGAGAACCTAAATTAGGAGAAAACGAAAAAAAAATTATGATTTTAAGTAGAAAAAGAGAACAAAAATATGATGGAATCCTTCGCTCTTGTGTCAGAAAATAACGAAACAACGAAGAAAAAAAATGAATAAAGGAGTGAAAACATTTAGACTGTGTTAGAACTTGTGATAGGAAAAGAGAGAGGGAGAGAAATAAAGTGAGTGAGAAAAAAAAAAAAAACTTTTTCTTACTTTTCTTGTTTTTTTTTTTTCTTGTTATTTCTTTCTTTAAATAAGACAATGAGTGGAAGGAAAATTATTTATTTATTTTAAACAGGATGTTAATCCGGCAAGACCTGTAGTCCGGAGTCCTGACGAGTACTTTCTCGTCAACTTCCAAGCAAAAGCATCAGACTCTTGGTCCCCTAATTCTTTCAATCTCTGCTGGGTTTCATTCTTTCATTTTTGTTTAGACCTCAAGTAAATTATTCATTCATTTTCTTGACAAACCTTGGGACTACGACAACCAAGTAGAAGCAGCGGCAAAATGATGCAGACATCCCAGGCAGTCACTGGTGCTGCTGCAGATGATCCTCCCCAGGTATCTCTCTCTATATATGTATAATATATTCTTCCATATATTCATGCATATCTGGTGTTTGTGCTTTGTTCACCAGAAATTGGGTTCTCAATCTCCTTTAGTTTTCTGTCTTTCCTTTTTTTGTTTTTTTTTGTGGGTTGTTGCTAATTTTTTTTGTGGGTTCTCAATCTACTGAAGTTCAGTCAGATATCTGGGTTCCCTTTGGTATTTTGGTTATGACAGTTCATTGTGGGTTCTCAATCATGTCAGACAGTTGGATGTTTGGGGGCTTAAAGGTGTCCTTAGCTTCAATTTCAATTGAGATTATGCTTAAATGGTTTTGTTTGTCAAGTACCCATTTTTTTGTTCTTAATTTTGTTGCTTATGTTTTTTCATATTTCGCGTTTCTTTCAGAGCGTTTGATTGTATGTGAAAGATTTGGTTTTGAAATTCTTTTTTTTCTTTTTCCAACTGATTTTGTGCATAACAGCGCCGGATATGAACCATTGAGTTGTTATCTGGCATTAAAATTATGGAGGAATATTTGGTAAGTAGTTTACAGTGAGCATGATTTTAGGAATGTTTGAACACCAGATGTTATTCAAGTGGATTTATGTGAAAAATGAATTGATATATCCCAAATATTCTCAGGGTTTGTGCACCTCCTCTTGTTTTGCAAGCCACTTCAGTTTCTTATTAAGATTGCTGATTTCTATAACATCCTTTTCTCTTGGAAGATCAAACACTTCGGAAACATTACGTTTATAGGGTTAATTACCCATAATATTATTTAATTACGGATTGTCTTTTAAGGGTGTAAGGTGCCAATTTTTATCAGTTGGCATCATCTGCAAAACAAAATACCTCATGGAACTCTTCAAGAGGTACCCGATACCCAAAGAGAGGTGGCTTATTCTAATAACCCATAATCTGTTCACCAAATGCAAATGCTAAATATGAGCATTTCGAATGGTTCATTGAGTAGAACTTAGAATGAGCATTCCGTGTAATTTGTTTTTTTTTTTTTTTTGAGTCATTAATATAATCAGCTTACAGTATTCTGTCCCTTATTAGCATGTTCTTGAAGAGCTTAATAACTTCTTTGGTTTTAAATGTTCATTACATGCAGGCCGATCCCCAATTTGGGGGCCCCACTAACGAAGGTTTAAATGCTGGACCAAGTTCAAGGCGCTCAGATCTCTCCCTTCAAATACCTCCTATACCCTTAGGTTTTGGAAGTAGCCGACGTGGAAAAAGTTTGCTCCCATCTCAGGATGCCTTGGATGGTAGTTCTTCATCAAGGGGCTTTCTTCGGGGTTTAAGTTTCAAGCAGAAGGTTACTGCACCTGATGGTGAAAAAAGCTCTCTTCTCTATTCAGACCTTAAGACAGCTCCTGAAAGTCCTGTTTTGGCCAATTTCATGTCTGCTTGGAAAAGATGTACCTCTCTTCCTGTGACACCTGCATCAATCCAGTCCCCTTCTGCTTCCACACCTGTTTCAGCAAGGACTTATAGTGAACGGCCTAAGTCATCTGTGGGTGAAGCTATCTTTTTGTCTATTAATTACTAGTAAAAAGAATTTCCAATAACTAGACTGCTGATTTGGCCACCCCCTACTTCTATCAAATCACCTTGTAACATCTATGGCAGCAAATGTAAGTATTTTTCTGATGTAGTGTCTTACTAAAAAATTGAGGTAATCTCACCTTTAAATGCCTTACTTTAGAGGAGTTTTTGAATTGGTGGCTTTAACATGTTGTAACTTCATTTTTGTGTGCTTAATTTCTTGCAGATAGGGCCAGTTCAAGCTCCATTTTCAAGGTCTCCCTCTAGCCCTGGGCAAAATTTTGTTATTGTAAGATCAGTATCTTTTGCTACTCGTAAAGAGCATGTTCAAACAGATACTACTGATGGTATGTTGTAGGCACATATTCCATGTCATGTTTTCCTTGTTCGTGTTGCATTATTATTCTTTAGGGTCATTGTCAAGCCTTCCTAGAAGCTATCTTTGGAAACTCAAAACTTTTCTCGAACCATCTTTTGTTTATCATTATTTTCTCTGCAACTTTGCTCCATGTCAAGTCAGATCAAATAACGCCTGTGCCATCGGAGGATGATGATGAAGAGATTCCTGAAGAGGAAGCAGTATGCAGGATTTGTTTTGATGTATGTGAGGAAGGAAATACACTCAAGATGGAATGCAGTTGCAAAGGCGCACTTAGACTTGTACACGAAGAATGTGCAGTGAAGTGGTTTAGCACCAAAGGAAACAAGAATTGTGATGTGTGTCGGCAAGAGGTTTTGAACTTACCAGTAACCTTGCTTCGGGTGCCAAGTTCTATTCAAAGAAGTAACATGTTGGAGCATAATCAACAGGATTTGAATTCGCAAATGATAAGGTGAGGAAGCTTTCATGTGGCACGATAAAGCGTTGATGTTGCTAGACTGGTAATTTATTTGATGAAGGATCTTGTTCCAGTATTCAGATGGCATGGAGTCAGCTCTAGTCAAACTTCATACAGTAGCTAGTTTTTTAGTTGAAATTTGAATTCCGGTCAATTTTTATATATTAGTTGATTCAGCCTAGGGAGCTGATTTCAGCGCAGCAAAACTCAGGTATATGACATCTGATTCAACTCCATTTTGCTCTTGAGCAACTCATCATCAGAATTTACAACTGAATCCTTGCTGCATTTTGCCTTGGAAAATTCATGTCAAAATAGTGAATTGACAAAACTGCTTTGAACCTATACTGCTTATTGATTCACTCTGGCTTTCTTTTTTCTCTTTTTTTTTCCGTTCTTTCTGTAATGGATTTTGAGGTAATTTTGATGGATATTTTTATACCTTATTTTATTCAGTGCCTGGCTGGACTTTGTGGTGCTTGTCTTGATTAGCACAATATGCTATTTCTTCTTTCTTGAGCAGCTACTGGTATGCTATCTCATTTTAATAAAACAATTTCATTGTTAAATTGGTTTGACATTTTTTTAGGCTGGAAACTTTTCATTCTCTCATTAGAGACCAAAAAAAAATTCTGGAATATAATTACTGGATAGGAGTTGTTCAGGCTTGGATGCTTGACATTTTCATCAGACAAGATGGTCCTCAATGACTTCAAGCTTGAACAAGGCTTGCTGTTAGCGATATTGCCAAGAGAAACCGATCTTAAGAGCAGATTATTTTTTTTTTTAAAGCCCCCACCAAAACCTAGGAAAGGGAAAACAAAAAAAGGAATGAAGAGACAAAGCATTTCTGATTTCACAGTTTGACTGACTCTCTCTAGATTTTCCTTGCTACCTCAATCTTGTGGCTTTCTAGCATAAACCTAAGCCTTTACAATATACCTGTTCAATCACTGCAAATTCCAGTAGGCTGGTCCCTGTTTTGCTTTATCTGCCAAATCTTTTTCCACTTGATGTTTCAGGGATGGTCTTGATGCCACTAACTGGCTCCGTTTTCTCAAAAAAGCCTACCATGGCCAATGCATAAAATTTCAGATCGAAGACGACCTTACTGTGTACAGGTCAAACGCTGGGTCAAGAGCATGGCAGCCTCTAGGGCAAAGTGTTATTACCATTCTATTTGCACATAATTGGTTATTTTTGTTGTGCCTCCACTTTCACTTTCTGGAAATTATTTTGACTTTTTTGGGGCCTATTAAAAAGAAAAAAGAAAAGAAAAATAGAACGTGCTAGCCAATACCCGCTCTGAGTAGGAAAGCAAAGGGCTGGTATTAATTCCCAGCACTTTTTCTTGCATTTTTATTGTCTGAAATTCAGCAAAGCAGTTTTAATTAAATGCCCTCCCATTTTGTAGATTCATGACATGAAAACGGAAGCGATTGTGATTGCTGCACCATTCTCTTTTACATTGGGCCTTTTGACGTCTATATTTGCTGTCCTCCTAGGTATAGCCAAACCTCCAGATATTCAACTATGTTTATGGATGAAGCATGACTGGCTTTTTACTAACTCATTTTGCATGCAGCAATCAAGGAATATGTATGGACATACGCGGCTCTTGAGTTTGCACTTGTGGCTATAGTTATCTACCTATTCTATTCTTTGGTGAGTAATACTTCTACCAATTACCATATTTAAATATATGATTTGATTCATTGTCCATCATTGATTGGAGATTACTTTTGAAAGGGTTTGGTTAGACCCAGAACAGTGCATCTCCTGTAGAGTTGGAAATTTGAAGTTTTCATAACCATGGCATTTCAGTAATTAAACAGATTAGGGGTATTTGTTGCTTTTCCAAATATGGGGTAATCTGCTTTATTAAGCCATTAGGAGAAGTCTTATGCTTCTATATAAGCTAGCCTTGTAGGGACAAATTTTACGAGTTTTGGTTAATGAAATTCTTTGCAGATTTTTGTTCCTTTTCAATGGTGGGATTCCATTGATTTTTTTATAGGTGGAACTGTTAGATAGCCGTGCAGAGATTTTAAGGTTCCATTCTCTTTTTTCCTTATTTTTCTTTCTTTCTTGTCTATGCTTTAATTCCCTGCACTACTGTGCATAATAAACTACCAAAACCAGCACCATGCTTTAATTTCTTGTCTTTTTTCTTTTTCAAGGAAGGGAAAAAAAAGACAGTGGTACTGTAGCACCAAATATTGCAAGGTGGTCCCCCAAAATAAAGGACAGAACTAATGAAAAAGCTAACAATCGGTCATACATGTACTCTCCTATACATATCATGTCGGTGTTTCTTATTATGTTTTTGGATTCTTGTATTTTCAAGCGTCAGTGCCTTGAAAAATCTATTTTTTTTCACCTTGCAGCTTCATTTGAAGGCAGTTTATGCAATAATGCTATCATCAGCTCTGGGTTTTGGGATATCAATGAGCCTCAACTCACTCTATATCCAATATTTTGCCTGGAGAGTTCAAGTTTCTCAAAGCAATAGCCATGTATAAAACCTGCTTGCAGGGACAAATGGGACTTCTGGTCATGCTGGTTGTGTATTGACAGTGCTGGTGTAAGTGTTATTTCGACACCGTTTAGAAAGAATTAATGGGAAGTAACAAAAATTTCTTGTGCGAAATGCTAGTCATTCCTTCTGCTCACTGGTGTTGTTGCGACCGAGTTGATTCAGTTAGGGTATGCAACAGGAATCAGGGTTTTTAAACATCATCAGCCATCAAAACCATTGGTTCAAGTCAGCTCATAGCTTTGACAATTCAGACTGCAAAATTTTCCTGTATAGATCAAAATCAAAAGACCTTCTCTTTCTTAGAGTGCTGAGTTTTGCGATTGTCCACGATAGAGCAAGTCCAAAGGGATGTTTAACAAAATTTTCATTTGTTTTCGTCAAAACAGCCAAAGCATGTCTTTTTTCTAAGAGACCGAAACAGTAATGAAATTCTGATAATTCCATCAAAACACAAGTATATAGCAAACTACACTAAAATGTATAACAATATACCAAAATAATAAGTTGTATCGATACAAATTTAAAATTTTCATACAAATTGAACTATTTTTATTTTTAAAAAAATCTAAAAAATTGTATTTTACTATGTTAATATTTGTTACCTCGAAAACATTTTTGAAACGATTCCATATCCATGTTGATCAAAACAGCCAACACAAACGAAATTTCGATGCTTGTCTTCAAGCCAAGAAACACATGATTAGTCATTAGGGGCATGACAAAGTGAGTTCTGCTTGGAAGCATATGATACTCTTGGGACTAATGCATCGGAGTGAATTTATTCAACCCAATTTGCTGATGCAATAGATGGACCTCTCTAATAGCTTATTTTTGTATTTTGGATCCGAATTTTTCTTAAAGTTGATGTCAATAATCTACTTTACAATCCCTCATCCAAACCAATTTGTTTTACCAATAAAAAACAAAAGGTTCAATCAGCAGAATTAAACAATTACCACAAGATGTCATATGCCCAAAGGATGTCACAAGTAGTTAAACAAGCTCCAATAAACTAGAAAAAGAATATATACATCGAGTGTTCTTTACAAGATGCAGAACATCTAAAACCCCCCAAAAAATTGAAGGAAAAAAAAAAAGCAAAGGAACTCAGACATCCATAATTTAGTACTCTGCATGTACAAAAGGCCCCAAACCCAAAAAAAGGATAAATAAATAAATAAAATGAAAGACAAGCACCGAGGAGTTGAACAGACATTGGAATATACAGAAGGGAAAAAGCAATTTATTTGCGTTTAGTCACGCGAAGATACTGATTGCTGTCTTGTTTCAACCATATTGTAGAGCGGGTTTTTTTGACATGATCTGCAAAGAGACGATGTCTGCCATCAAAGACACAAAAATGTGTTAGAAAGCAAGCATAAATCCTTTTCCATCAATTAAAACAAAATATATACATGTATATACACCTCATCTTCACCATAAATGCAGTTGGAATACAACAAAATCAGGCAAAAGGCCATACACAGGTTACCAAGAACATAGGGATGAAACCAGGAAATTATTTTTTATCATCTTTTCATCCTATGGCTAGAGGCAAAGAAAAGACATTGGCATCTTTCATTTATATGCATAAGGGTGTGCGTAGATAAAAGATCATGATTCATTGGTAAGAACAGCCCAAGCATGCATTTATGACATGTGACACCTATGCGTAGTTGATTGCGCAAACATTTCCCCATTCAGATAGAAGCAATTCATTTTCCAAGAAAAAATGTATGCATTTGCTAAAGCAGTAGCAACCAACCTTTCATACTCTAGCTTCTGAGTAACTATTCCATTCAGTAGCAGCTCTGAACTATAAACTGCTGCTCCTGCAGATACAAAGGTAAAAAGTTTCGAATGACTGTCTTTACTAAGTGATTAAGGTTGAAAAAATGTGTACTATTTTTAACCTTTCTCAAGAAAAGGAACACAGATAGCATAATCTTCCTCGCAAGATAAAACCAACAGGTCGTCTGGAATTTTATCATCCTTGAATGCTGATCTACCAATTCTCTCCACTGCCTGAGAATTTCAACTAGACTTAGTTTTCATCCAAGGAATTGAAAAGTAAATAGTATCTAAATGTGCCTCATGGATTCAAATATAGAGAAATAGAAAAGTACTGCAATCAGCAGCAAAATTTTTGAACAGGGGAGAATAGTGTACCCCAAATGTGAAGGGTTGCCGCCCCTCAAGAAAATCCATAAGGAAAAGATGACCCCAATGACCTGCTGATCAATGGTAGGGTGCAAGAACAGAGAAAGAGATAGGGAGTTCCAGACCTCCTTGGACATAATTTACACACCAGAATGGTGCCCATCAGAGGCATGGGACAGTGAAATATGGTGTGTCTAAAAGGAACAAAATCTATGTAAAAAGACGTAACAATTATGGCACCAACATTAGCAGCACCACTATTCCATCTCATCTAAGCACCTTCAAATAGAACCATCTCAGGAGGGAAGAATACTAAGTCAGAAGATAAATATCCCTTGGGCACCCAGACAAACGTTTTAACGGCAAAACATGATATCTAAGCCTTATAATCTGAAAGGTCCTAATCTAAATGGAAATCATGGTTTTGAAGTGCATTGAGCATAAGTGCAAATTCCATAAAATTGGATATAAAATAAGAGTCCAAGTTTGAATATGACAACTCTGCGTTTATGGAAATAAAATAATAACTCCAAGGAAAAAGGGTTACTCCACTATCTCATGATAAAACTAAACCATCCAAGGACATTAATAATGTTCAAAGGACTAAAACCATACCAATTTATAAGTTATGGAAATGAAATTAACCCCATTCAAATATATGGTAGTTTGTCATCATTAATGCACTTAGCTCTAAAGAAAGACCAGGAAACCTACGCACCAGGCCATGAACTGCCTTAACCAAGCTTGCCAATATTTCTTTCCCAGGCTTCGTATTTGGAGTAATCAGAACCTTTTGCCCCTGCAAAGAAGATACTATATTAAAAGGAACCACACAGTTGCTGCATCTGATTAATTAAACAAAATTTAGTGATCACCTGTAAGATAGGACGTTGGCATGCATGTGCCAATGAAACTGGTAAGCTAAAGCCAAACTCTTTTTCCTTTTTGGCATCTCTCAATACGTAGTTCCTCTCATCAATGAAACAGCTAGCTTGTCCGCAGCTCTCAAGCCACATATGTGTCACCACTGGTTTAACAAAAGCAATAGCTTCTAACATATTCTTTGTTCGCACAAATTTATCTGTGACGAAGTGTGTGGCTCCTGAAATAGAGGATGCTACTGAAGCTCCAAGCCGGGCCAAAATCTGTGAGAAGAGACCAACAGTAAGCACATTTTGAAAATTGAACCTGCTTGAATCAAGGAAATAGTGGAGGATATGATAAAGACTACCTTCTTCTGTTGCTTGATTATATTCTCATCCAAGTGGCGACTGAACAAAACTCGAACTTTAGCCATGTCTCTCCTCCTCCTCAAATCTTTGATTGTAGAAGAAGGCTCTGGTCCATTAGAGACTAAGCTGTTGATTTCCTTCATAAGGAATGATCTTGACAAATTCTTCCTGCACGACTGTTTGAGATACTCGTCACCCATACAAATAGGTGATGCAGCACTTATAGGTGTGGTACAACTCACAGGAGTAGTAGATGCCACACCAGATGGTTTGCATCTGTCTCCTGGTGACACTTCTAACCTGGCATTTCCTCCAGCACCTTCACCAGCTGAGACAGTATCTGCAGCACTCTGCCTGACAGAGCGCTTGGATACCAAAGCCCCAACCACGTCTTTAGGAACCGCATTGCCATCTACTGAATTAAATTTAAGAACAGCATCCCCTGAACCTCCTTTATCCACACTCTGCTGAAACAAGCTTTCCTCAGATTGCCTGTCTGAGGAAGGAAAAACTGGACCTGCACATGCAGATGACCGGGTTTTCCTTTTGATACCTAGGTCCATGGAAGAGCTCACACCTTTGCTTTTTGGTCTGTCTGATATTCCAGGAGATTGTTCATTAGTCTCCTGCCCAGCAAATTGAGTGACCGATCCATAACTTCCATTTAACTGACCTGACAAATTTCGGTGAGTTCTTCTTCCTCTGATATAGCTCAATTCACCAAAGCTGACAGCAGCATTCATACCAGTTAACTTCTGATGTGCATACTCCTGCTCAGTCAATTTGATATTTTCAAGAGCTCCAGATTGATTGGAAACCAATTTAGACAATTTCTCTTTACTAAACATTGTAAAAGCAACACCACCTGTACTGCCCCCTTGTCTTCTGTCATTGAGGGCACTGGCTTCATTCAGATGTATCCTTTCTCTAGAATCATAGGGCGCAACCCCAGACCTTAATTGATTTGTGACCATGCGCTGTCTAGTTCGACGAGCTATGGGTGTAGAAATACCATCTAGTTCTTGCAAACACCGTTTCTTGACTGATATACGCCCACTTGATGATGCAATGACATGGCATCTATCAACCTCATCAAGGTTATTTCTTTTCAGAGCTTTTTTTTCTTCTATTTGCTCAATAACCTCAGCAGGTACATTGTCTATGTTTTCTATCCGATTGCTGGTAAAGTGTCCTTCAGCATTTGACTTTGCCTTCTTCATTTCTGCCTTTGCTAACTCAGTATCACATTGCTTCCTCACATTCTTAGCTTGCTTCCATGATGAAACAGACAATTCTTTACTCAATTTGGTACCAGTACTCTTTGTTTTCTTTGAATTTCTCGTAAAAACTTCAGAACTAAACGAACTTGATCTCTTCCGTAGAAAATATTTCTTTGACCATGCTCTATTCTCCTTTTCTCCTCTGGAAGAATTCTCATACATATTTTTGGTACCTTGATCAGTGTCTTTGTTGTCATGTTCAGCGCTGTCCAAACCAAAGCACAACTCTTCCATAGCTTCGGCAGCTATTTGAGTGTCAAAACCAACATTCAGCATCTCCAGAATATCCTTACCAGAACCAGCAGGCTCCATTCTGTCTGAGGAACCTATCTTTAACTGTGCATCCAACTCCTTGGTAAGATTCTTTTGAGATTTTGTTTCTGTCACCTTTACTATCTTGTTATTCCTTTTTGTATTACGCAACACTAACTCTGAATTGGAATTAACTAAACCTTTTAGTTTCCGATGGATGTCTAGTCGCTCTTGCTTGTCTCTGGTTTCATCAGCAGCCTGACTTCCTTTGAAATCAAGATGCCTGAGCTTCTGAGGTTGGGTAACAGATCTATGCCTCTGACCTCCAATATCAAAGAACGCTTCCTTCTTTTTGGTGAAGAACTCTCCCCCTCCTTCATCTTCACGGCTATCATCCCAATCAAAAATCCCTCTTTCCTCAGCTGTACTTTTAAGATTAGTTATTTTGGCCAAACTTTGAGTCCCTTTTGCACTTGAGACAGGCTTTGATTTTTCCCCAGTGGAAGACCTTCCAATGTCAACTTCTTGATCAAAATCCATGACATTAAATTTAAGAAACCTGTCCACAAAGTCTAATGCATCAGTTTGTGACAACTCTCCAGGTTCTTGAGAGTCGACATAGCTTAACCCCACCATCTCTTGGCCACAAGCAGGCAACTGAGGCAAGTCTGCTCCTCCGTCAGCATTATTGGTGTAGTTATTAGGTCCTTCAATCTTGGCAAGTGTATCATCCATAAAAAGTCTCCTCACTGTTGAACTACCAACCCTGCACTTGTTTTCATTCCTTAATCCCTTCATTTGTTCATTGTACTTCCCCAGATAATCATCCTGAACAACTTCCTCTCCAAATGCTGATGAATCTCTAAAAACAGTTATCCCATTATCCTCAGCAGTATGTTGTTTTGAAGGCTGACCATCACTCTTAACGGAACATGGCTCACTGTTGGTTCCCTTAAAAGCCATGCTACGAGCTGCTAAACCAGAGGCCCGTAAAGCTGCTGCATGAACTGAAGTAAAATCCCTTCGTACGGATCCTGAGTCAACAAGAAATAATTACGATCACAGACTTAGATAACAGTTTAGCCACATGTGCACTAGATTTGTATTAAATTGACCTTCAGAACTCAAAGCTCCTGAAAGGCCAAAAGAAGGCATTCCACATGTCACCAACATTCTGATTCAGAATGTCATTTCTGATAAAAGGACTGGGGAATTAGCTTCGAGCATGGAGCGGTGGTTTAAATTATTTAAATCAGAAAGAGAAAAAAAGTGTGGATAAGCATAAAGCTAGATTTCGCTATAGATCCAGCTGAAAATGATTTCTTCAGTGAAGGCACAAAGTCATCACAAAATTTATGAAATTTTCACAGGCTCAAGATTCAAGTCAAAAGATTTTTAAATTAAAAAAAAATCAATAGATGAAAAAGAACATGACTAGAAGGCATAACAGTACCTGATATTCTGTGATAAAAAACATTAAAAATGCTAAATATGATACTCTTGGCATACTTGAAATTGTATCTGATATTAAGAGCAGCCAATTTTGAGTCAGAAAACCTATTTTAAGCCAGCTAACAATGTGATTTTGTATATTGGGCATGAAATTTGGTTCATGTTATTGAGGCATCAAATTTTATCCTAGTTTCCTCAAACTAATTTGAATAAGAATGCCAACATCGCAAAATGATTTCAACTTCAAATGTATAAGAGAAGGTGGCTTCCTCTAGCACAAGAATGTTATCATTTCAATGAGATCTTTATGTTAAAGTACTGACAAAGTAATCCCATTGACAATAACAAGGCCAAATGATAAAGAAAAAGAAGAATTTTGTCAAAACAGTAACCATCATCAACTTGGAATGCCTTTTTACTCGAGTAAAGCAGTTCCTATATATTGATTGGGCAAACAAGATGCACACTACAATGATGAAAAAGACAAGAATGGTACCAGGCTTTGATTCTGGGGTGCCATTGTCTGGTAGTCTTGCAGCAGAAACATAAAGTTCTGGAAGAAGAAAAAAGAAAGAGCAAATATCAATTTAGGCACAATAAGCCAGTAAGTAGTGTTGCTGGCAACAAGAAGCACCAAATAAAGGAAACTCCTCAAATTTCTGGCATCCCATTAAAACTTAATAGGTCCATTGGTTTTAGACACTAGCCAATAATTAAAATGGGGCTATTAAACTAATAAACAGTGGCGTCGTGGATTGTCCCATGTCTACCAGTTACATAATTTTTAATGAACGAAAACCATTTCCTGAAACATATCCACTCATGAGTCTATTTATCAATAAAGTTGCATATAGAGCATAACGAACCAAATCAATTATCACAACAACTCTAAGCATACGCTAAGTGCTTACATATCAACCAATTCACAAGAAGAAAAAAAATGTGCACACAAGGTATAGGATTAACTTCATTTTTTACTTAAAGCCTACTAAAAATTAACCAACTGCATATGATGCAGATATTTTTCAATTGCAATTTTTTATCTGCCAACAATGCATAATTTGCATTATCAAGAATAAAGGAAACACATGAATTTTAAAAATCAGTAACCAAAATAATATTCTCATTTTCTAACAAAATAGACTGACCTGAATTGCCAATCAAACCATCAAATTCTGCTTTAAATCCGCTATCATCTTGTTTAGAAATAGTGGTATAGAGCTTATTCTCCTGGTCCTCTGGATTACTGCCGACTCTTTTTACAGAATCATCATCAGATAACTCCTCGGTATCACCCAAAACTTCTGTTCCATCTGTTCCTCCACCATCAGTATTGACTTCATTATCGCACTCGTCTAACAACTGGGTGCCCATGTTCTCAACACCATCAGGATCATCCCATACTTGAGTTTCACCAGCAAGATTCATGAACTGGGTCTCAAACGCATCTTCAAGTGTCACAGTATCAGCAAATGGCAATGTGCTTTGTAGAAACTGTAACTCATCAAAGTCCTTGTCTTTGAATTTCTTATCTGTTGCAATAAATATGAAAACATATAATTTAATAATTTAACCCCGTATCTGTCAAATTTGTACATCTGAGTTACTTGAAAATTTAAAACTGACCATTGTTCACTGTTAGGACCCCACATGTGCTGAATCTTTGTACATGATTTACTGAGTTCTCTTTTTGCTGTTATACAGTTTGACTGGTGGATGGAGGGGAGAAGACAAGCTGAGGTGGGAGAATTCTAAATCAGGGAGGTTTGAAGTTAAATCCTTCTATTTTGCCTTACAGGGGAATTCAGAAGGAGGGTTTCCTTGGACAGACATTCAGAAAACAAAAGCTCCTCCCAAAGTTACTTTTTTTGCGGGACTAAAGGTTATGGTATAATCCTTACGACAGAGAATTTGATACTGAGAAAGCATATTATGGTAAATTGGTGTTGTTCGTGTAAAGAGAATGCGGAATCAGTGGATCACCTCCTCTTACATTGTAAATGGGTTGAGGAAATGTGGAATCTTGTAGGTGTTTTTCAAAAGAGGTAGAGGAATGCGTGGAGGATGGCTCTTCTGTGCTTAATGTGGACCATTTGGGGTGAGAGGAAACGGCACTCTTTTGTGTTAAATTCTTGTATTGTAAAGTTTTTGTATAGCTGGGTTCATGGGGTTTTTAAACCTACTATAGAGGATTTTTTGGAGTTTGTAGAGAACCTTGAAGGCTATTGCATAGCTCTTGTCAGGCCTTCCTTTTTTTTAAACTGGTAGCATCCCCCCGCCTCTTTTTATAAAATTTAATTTACTTACCAAAAAAAAATGATTTACTGAGTCTTCTTTAGAAATTAGTCAACTGATATTCTTCATAAGAACCACAATATTTCTCAGCCTTAATTCAACCAAATTCAGTCTTTATTCAAAATTGTTAAATTAGTATACATGACTTTGCGGCCATCATAAAAGCTCAAGCTTTAACCATAAAACATACAAAATGTCTATCATTTACAATTACAGCAACGCTACCACAACGAAAGACTAATAGTAATTACCAGGCAATGACGGCGGAGAAGACTGACAGTCAAAAGACTGAGTCTCAGTGTCGCTACGATCAAGAGTTGAATTCCTCATAACTGGTTGGATCTCATCGTCATGATCTCCAAGCGAACCCATTTTTTTTAACTCAAACGCGATCAGAATTCGAGTCCGAACTCAAACCCTCACAAATAAGCAATCTCATCACAATCTGAAGTAAGAAATAACACTTTCAAAAGTATGCAAGAAATCATGGGAAGACTCGAATAGAAGAGTTTACTTAGGAAAGAAGCGCATTAGGCAAACAAGGAGAGAGAGAGAGAGAGAGAGAGAGAGAGAGAGAGAGAGAGAGGTTAGGGTTTGGGAAGTGGAGGGAAAATAAGGAGAGCTGCGAACTTGCGAAGATTACAGATCGATTTTGGAGGGAAAATAGATTCGCAAATTCAACTGTTTGAGGAAAGTTACAGCGAATATCTTGGAAGTAAAGAATCCTAGGGTTTAATCTGACTGTCTCTCGTTTTGCTTCTTTTTTTTTTCTTATTCTTACTTTATTTTTTACCTGAGCCGGAGGATGAGGAATCACTAGGGCTTGTTTGGTTTAATTTTGTAAAACTGACAAAATTTCTTTTCTAATTTTTGTTAACAAAATTTCTTTTCTAATTTTTCTATATTGAGAGAGAGAGAGATTTTATTAACAACTAACCTTTTCGAATCACTTTTTATTTTTTCATCTTTACAATCTTTTATAATTTTTCTACAGGGTATATTAACATAAACTCACAACGATAAATGAAAATGGAGAAAACATTGTACTAAAGAACTAAGATTGATATAAAAAAAAAAAAAAAGTATTCCATGGTTTATAATATGTTCGATTTATGAAAAACAGACATATCATATAAATGTAGGCATATTCTTTAATATATTTATTTTAAATTAGTTAGGAATATGTGATTTTGTATCCATGGAATAATTTACCTATAAAAAAAAGGTAATACCCCAATTGACCCTCTCTGCATGCTGTAAAAAAACAAAATTTTAAAATTTGAGAAGACAAAAAAGATTGAGGGCAATTCTGCAAAAACTAAAAAGAAAAGTAGGGGCATTCCGAGAATTGAACTCGGGACCTCTCGCACCCTAAGCGAGAATCATACCACTAGACCAAATGCCCTTGTTTAACGGCCAAGTTTCTAAATTAAATGTAATCAATCATAATAGTTATAACTTATAGCTTACCCTAAAATATATTAAGATCTTCTGTATGTGTCTAAAATATATATATATATATATATATTTTCTGCCTATCTGCAGAGGCCCTAGGGAGAAACTGGGAATTCAATGAAGAGTTAAGAATTGGATAGGCAATCACATCCTTCACAGGACTCAACCAGGCAACATTTCATATTGGAGGTCTATACACAAACTCAGTGTCTTCAAGTCTAACAAAGATTACAACACTTGATACAAAGTCAAAAGACTATATATACACATAAAAAAAAAGAACAAGGAGTTTAGACAACGATAGTTGTTTCAGGTCATCCTGCCATTAACTTGTCAACCTAATTGGCCAAGCTGCATTTCAAACTCAAAAAAGAAAATCAGCAGAGGGAAAAGGAAAAGAAACATAAAAACCAGGACAGCCACCTTTTCCTATCTGATGCAGCTAGCCAGAGACCAAAAAACATCAGACATGGCCGACATCCATCCTTGTCATCCAGCCAATGTATGCACATCCTGATGACCAAATTCAAAAAGCGCCAGTTGATGAACGGGCTGAGGGATCTGAATTTACATCCTGTCTTGAGTCTTCTGCCAAAACATCACCAGAAGGCCTAGGCCACTTGGGTGTATCTCAGATATGGGGCCTGTACAACTTACAACGCGATTGGCAATGCTGTGGGATCAAGCTCCTAGTACTCTCAGGCTGCCACCTCTCTCTTCCGTCAGCCGGAAAGCAGGAATTGATGGGAAAATCTATGCAGCTCCATCCGAGCAATTTCTGTTGTAAGAGCTGATCCTTCTTTCATTTGAGCCTTGAAAATTGACGTAAAACCATTCTCAAGCTCCAAAACCAAAACCTTTATCTCGAAATCGTATTCCTCGATGATTTCTACAATGCCATGTTCACAGGTCTGCAAGTTAGAACGTGTAAGTCCAGCATTCCAGTTCTTGTATATTGCCCAAACCTCACCTTTCGTGGGTAAGATGGCATATGCATCCTTCTCATCTGGGTGTTCCACTCTTAACTGATGAGAAAAGGGAGTGTTTTCAGTATACTTCTGTGACACACCATTTGGAAGCCTAAACATCCCACAACAAATGAGCATCTCTTTATCAAGCCACTGAATAGTGTTTTTTGGCAGCGGGCAGGCAACTAGCCACGTTATACGCAATTTGAACTCTGGCTGACTATCGATTTTCTAAATCCGAGCACAGTACTTTGGCAAGCAATCCTCTTTGCAGTATAATGCCCAAATCTGACCAACCTGAAACTTCTCCTGGGATTTTTCACAATCAAAGTAGTAAAATTCTGTTTCAGGAATTTCAATAAATTGTGGAGTTGAAGGCAGAGCAGCATCAGGGTCTTCAGTACAATTGTCGGAATTAATTGGCTTGGGATCAAATTGGCTCTTCTTGTTCACCTGGCACCCGCTCGTATTTCCTTTGGATGTTGTCACCAGTTCCACCTTGTCTGTTGGAGAGTCAGAAAATGAAGTATCAGAAATCATTCTTGCAGCTTCCACTTTCAATTCTTCAGGAACAACAATCTCTTCAAGTTTGGTAGGCAGAGAAGTGGGGTCAAGTTCAAAAGATCCCTTAGGAACATCTCTTTCCTCACAGCTCATTTGAAAGGAAGGAACCCTGTGGGAGAATCTGAATAGTTGATCTGGTGGTATTTGAAAAGAGTGCATTCCTTCTTTTGCTATGCGACAGAAAAGACATGAAAAGCCCTTCAGCTTTCCGAGGTATGCAACAGAAACACCAATACCCTCAGCATAGTTTGACAAGACCTCCACAAATTCATATTTGTACTTCCTCTTACTGTCTGGATCAGAGTGCCATTTTATATCCCAATTTTTTAAGAAGGCCCAAGTTTCTCCCTTTCTTGGATATATCTTGACAGTATCCCCTGTACTGCCCCTTTCCCAGTGGACCAAATGTGAGAACATAAGACAATCTTCAGTGTCTTCAGTGTTTCTGTGCTTGAACTTACAGCATGAAACGGGCAGCCCCTCGTCAACCCATTTAATTTCATCCTCGTCATCTGTGTCTGGCACTAGCCAATTTATCTGCAATTTGAACCCAGGTGAGTATACTTTCCTGATCCAAGCATAAAATCTAGGCATGACATCCCAATTATCGTAAGCAGCCCAGGTTTGCCCAACCACAAAACACCTTTCTCTTCTATCCTCTTCAAAATCATTGAAATCTGGATCAGGATATTCATAAATTTCTGGATCTGTCGCCATAGTAGGGCCTGAATTTGATGAAGACTCATCATTAGCCTCCGAACTTCTCTTCTAGCCATCCTTCAGTCCGGAAAGTCTATTGGTCATCAGGGAACCTTGGTTGAGTCTGCTTGGTTACAGAGTTTCTGCAAGTGCCTTGCACGTTTGCCCTAAAAGCACCCTGATTGGGAACCTCAGGCCGGCTTCAGTTGGTTCCTGGTGGCATATCCTGAGCCTTAATCTCATAATAACTGAAGGTCCTTCTACAACTTTGACAACACACAAGTCTGTTTACCACATCTCTATAAAAGCGGTACCTTTCAGAACAGAAAGGACAGACAGTCCAGAAAGTATGCCGGTCATTAGGGAAGCCCGGTTGAGTCTGCCTTTGTGGCTGCTTGTGTTGTGGATTGATGCCCGTAAACGGTGAAGTACCCTCGCCTTTTGCCCCGATAGCCTCTTCTTTGTTGCATTCCATCACTGATCCAGAATCCAGAAAATCCAAATCAACTTGCCTCCATTCAGTGAATTAGACAAAAAAGGTTATATTTAACACCCATGCTTGAGTGATTACCAACACAGCAAGGTGAATATATTAAGCTTGTATCGGCCCACCATATTTTACCACACAGGCCTGCAAAAGGGAATGAATTTACCTACAGTCAACAAGGGTGAAAAAAGGGATAGGAAAAGGCATTGTGGAAGAGGGAAGGCATTGATGAAGTTTATAAATAAGCATCGAACCACAAAGAACAAATAAAAAAAAGCATAGGAGACAATCTGCCATGGTACTTAAGAAACAGAATAGGTGCCAAGATCCAGAACAGAAATACAGAAAAGGTGCCAATATTTTGGAACCATCAAAGATTTGACACATTCATAGACGCCTATAAAGCAACTTATTCCTAAATATGCGTGTTTATGCTTTGTGGAGTGAAAAGGTTCTCAGAATATTCAAACACGAAAAAATAATTCAAACTTAACAGTGCACTATAAACTAACCAACATGTCTCAAGCGCTGCAAATAAAATGGATTAAAGCATGCAGAAGAAATTCATGCCAAACAAAATAAAAGTCAGAGAATTTAAAACGAGAAAAACAAAAAAAGAAAGGAAAAAATATCATAGATGCATCATGCACTTTTCTTAGGGGAAGGTAGGTGAAAGTTACTTGTAATAGGTCACAGATAGATTTACTATCCACACTCAAACCCTGATCAGGCAGTCCAACAAAAGAAAAATACATTCAACAACCCAAGTGCACAAAAAGCTTAAATCCTGTGAGAATTGGGCAACAACATGTTAATCACCTATTATCAACATGATGTATACCGCACACAAAAGAGGAGCCATGGATACTCGCAATTTTTTTAATAAGGTAATGGAAATATAAAATCAATAGCACTAAGGTGGTGCCATTGATGTATAAAGTATCAAAAGATAAAAAACTAAGTCTTTAACCATCTATATATCATTTACTCTGAGGACTCTACAACATCCAAAATTTGGATAAAAAATGGATCAAAACAATTCTCGCAATCCAATTATACAAAATGGATTAAAATCTACTCTAGCAACAGGTAAATCCATCAAACCCAACTCATATATGAAGCTAGCGAACACCTTTGTAGACATTGATATCAGAGAGCAACGTAACCTCTCCAAGGGAATTGGACAGTGTTGGCATCAAGGAGCATCCCACCTGAAACCAATCCCAGCCAAGTCCTCCCACATAAATCTTCTATCCCCCCTCCTCTTTGGGCCATACTCTCCTGACAATACCCATCTGAAGCCATCCTCCACAAATTTTTACATTGGCACCTCTTCTTATCTTGTTTGTGAAGAAACTCAAAACCTAAAATATGGGTTGCCTAGCAGATGAATTGCTTCCTAAAAGCATGGTGCCGAATCACATGCCATCAAATTCATCCATCTCAAGCCAAGCAGCAGTCATTTCTTGCTTTAATCCGCCAAGATGTAAATCATCAAACAACTGTAATTCCAAACTTTTTCAGAATAATTCTGGAGCTAAACAAACAATTTGTTAAATGCCTAGGACATGATACTTGGATACCTCAACAATACTTGAGTTGCCCCAAACAATTAAATAAACCTCTTTTATGTAATCCCTCAAATCATTGATGTGAATAAATTGAGTTCAATTGGATATATACAACCTTGGTAGAAATTTGAACACTTCCTTGAAATCGATATACTCCATAAATATAACTGATTAGAAGTAAACACAAGTTTTTAACGTCTCAAGACCAAACAACGATCAACAAGTATTAAAGTATAAAACCTTCCTCTTGAAAAACTAGATGACAACAAGATTAGGCTCCATTTAGTAAATTATTTGATTTCTATTTTCTTGTTTTTGTTTCTAAAATTTTTTAAAATAGGAAACAAAAACAAGTTTGGTAACTGTTTTTGTTGGCACAAAGTGGCAATAGCAGGCAACAGTTTCCAACCCCAGCCCCACCACCTTAGCTCTTCCCCATCACAGCCATCCATAGCCCCACCACCAACAACTGATCTCACTACCCCAGTCTGTTTGAAAGAGAGGAGCATATTTTTGTTGCTCAACAAAGCAATCATGGCTTTGAAACAAAAAGTGAGCCGGGTTTGTTAAAGAAGAGAAATGATCAAAGAGGAACTTCCTATGGGTTATATACCTCCTCTGAAGTTGCATTTTAGTTCAAAGATTGAATGCATGATATTAATATTTTTAACGTAAAAATAATAAGAAATAAGACAACACAATTTTGTTACAAAGTATGTTTTCTTGTTTTGGTTATTATTCATTTTCACAACATATATATATATAGATATACCAAACATGCTTTTTGCTTTTGTTTTTGTTTTTGAAAAAAAAAACAGAGAAATATGTTTCTTGTATTTTGTTATCAAAAAATGTAAACTAACCAGTTACCAAATGACGCCTCCAGCTTTCATTTCCAACTTTGCCAAGCCCCAACCAAATGCAAACAATCTATTCACACCAATCTTAACACAATCCACATGAAGACCACCATAAGGGCTCAGTAGATCTTGGACCATAGAGACTGCAACAAAATCCTCCATCAATATCAGGAAAGCAGAAAAGCAAGTAGATTTTTTCTTACCCAAGTTAATCACATGATAAACCAGTCAGGGAATTTAAGAAAAAAGAAGTAACCTGGTAGAGCAACAACAATAAGGAGAAGTCCAAAACCCTCAAAGCACTCTCTGACAAGTGGTTCTTCCCTCCTTCCCTTTTCCAACTAAAAATGAAACCAACTGCTTCTTATCTCCCCAAAATCACTATTTCAATAACACCCACTAGTTGTTTTACAAAACAGGGAAGCAAAACCCAAATTTACAACTATAGAATGTCAATTGCCAGGCCACTCCAGAGAAATAAACCAAATAAAAGGAAAACAACATAACAGAAAAACAAACAAACAAACAAACAGACATGAGCTACACTTATTGCATGCAAAAAATTTCACAGAAATAAAGTGTTTCACAAATTCCAAAATCAAATAAAAATTCGAATTTCAATAAGCACAAAGCGATAAACCAACCATAAACCTAACCCACAAAACACTTGGCAACAAATGACAGAAAGTGAACAATGACAATTAGGCCAAAAACAAGATCACCCTTGTGCATTTTATTTATTTTTTACTTCAAAGACCAAGGATAAACAACACATAGAAGCATGCATCATCATATGTAAAACCCAGAACAACGCCATTGAAGATAATCAACTAAAGAAGTACCCACAAAGCAAAACACATTTCATCAGAAAATAGACGAGGTGGTAATGCAGAAAAACTGAACCACCAAACCAAAAAATGAACCACCCAAAACAGAAAAACTGACTGTTCAGAATGAAGAGCAATTAATTCTCATAGATGAAAAAAGCAAAGTAATGTGGTTGAAGAGATCAGATAAAGAGCTTACTCGTTTGATCAACCCACAAGTTGGCTTCCTTGATAAAATGAGGAGAGAGAGAGAGAGAGAGAGACCAGGCGAAGTGCGCCCAGCGTCAAGTAAAATTAGAAGCTGTCCCTTCGGATTTCGCCAGAGCCTGTTTGGAACTCGATGAAACGGTTCTGTTTCCATTTGTTTGAATTCTCGAAACAATTTTGATAACTTCTCATTTTCTTTGATCTCGGAAATAAAAACAAAAAATTAGAAGCACTATCGTTTTGGAAAATCAAGAGAAAACATATTATTTTTAGTTTTTAAAATTGAGGTGTTCTCTAAAAAAAATTTTCAAAAATAAGTTTTAGAACCAATTAAAACAAAATGTTGTTGGCAAAAATAGTGTCTAAATTTAATTTGCCAATGATTTTTGTTTCTTCCTCTGTTTGGTTCTTAGCATGGGAGGAAACATGAAAAAAATTTGTAGTAAAGGGAAAAAAAAAGTTATTTTCTTTTCATTTATGACTCTTTCTTTAATAGTCAATATTTTATTATTTTTATTTCTCTTTCCTTTGAAGTTCAAACAATAGATAGTGATTTTAATATTTTTTTTTTGCAAAATCAAACTGATAAAAGAAACTACTTTCCTAACAATCTCTCTCCTTTCCTTTCTCTTTTCCTTTGTCTCTCATATTTTTATTTTCACCCGCAAATTGAAATTGCATCTTTTTTTTCTTTTTTATATGGAGAGGTTGCAATAATAGAATATCTTTTTATTTATTTATTTTGCTATGAGTAATGGTTCGTTTGTAATTAAAACCTTACTTGAAGTTATTTATTTAGAGGTGTTAAAAAGAACGAGTGTTAAAAATAAATGGTAAATGTTGTTTACAAAACACTTAGACTCGAAATGGTGGGGAATTATCGCTATTGATTGAAGCTAAGTTTAAAAATTAGTATCTAATTAGACCTATAAAATTAAGAAAAACTTCGAAAGATGACTATAGATGGCAATTTGATACGAGAAAGCAGGTCCCATCCCACCCAACCTTAATAGAAATGGTTTGGGTGTTTAAGAAAAACGTTAGGAGTGAGTTATGGAGAAAAGAGCAAAACTCAAAGCAGATATACGAGAGGTATGAGAAAAAAAATAAAACTCAATCCCAACCTAGTTATGTACTAAAAATCTGGAGATCTTAATTATATTATAATAATGCAAAAATGTTACATAAAATATATAGAAAGTCTATATAACAAAGTATTATGAACCTCTTATTATGAAAACTAATCGTCATTTTTAAAAATATTGTCTATGTGCTATATAAAATATAAGAAATATGAGGATTAACTCAACTCGGCTCAAACATAAACGGGGATAGGACTTGAGGGTTGAACCTGTAATGAAGGTTTTATTTGGCTATAGAGAGTTCAAATGAAGGATTTGAGATTGAAATTTGCTGTAGAGAAATTGAAATGGAATAAAGCTGCCTGTATACTTTGCATTTTATCATTCTTACAAATGTTTTACCAACCATATATCCTGTATCAAGTTCTTAAAAATAAAAATTTACAAATGTTTTACAGCTTTACCGCTATTGACAATTATGATACATAAAATAATTACAATTAGACAGTTTTTTAGCAGTTTTTTTTTTTTTTCCCTTTTGGTTGCAGGGTGTCGAGAATTACTCACTCGAACTCGTACAGAGCCGCCGTCCACACAAACAATGTAAACTTTATGCATTCACGTAAAAACGATGACAGACCACAAGAAGCCTTGAGAAGACATCGAATTTGATAAGTCATACAATAAAATTAACCTAAAAAAGACAAAATGACATAGTTGAGTGACATCACCACATAACCCAAAATGAGAGTCTTTCCAAGCAAAACATCCACCATGTCTCTATTTGTAAAAATGGCATCGCCATATCATTTTGCCTGAGATTTTTTGTACAAGGTTTTTTTTTTTTTGGTTGGGAAGAATAACATTTTCAGTCTGCTATTAATCCTTGCTCTAGCATCCCTTAGTACTTTTTTCCTTGATTCCTGCCAATCATCTTGAGATATGTTTACATTTGCAAATAGGTTCAATCACAGTAGCTTAGGCAGAGCAGCAACTCTAAATCATATTGGCAAGGTCTCCTAGAAAGTATTTTGGTGATTTAAGTGGTGAAAGGAGAAAAATACTAAGATCATGTATAGTACTTCTGTATCTATTTTCTATGCACAAAAGTCCAGAAAAGGAGAAACTAGGAATTCCCCTGAAGGCTAGAGACTTGGATAAGCAATCCCATCCTTCACAAGTCTCCATAGGCAGTCTTCAAATAAAAAAGATTACAACAAAATGTAAATATCTATCGAGAGAGAGAGAGAGAGAGAGAGAGAGAGGGAGAGAGAGAGAGTTATTACCGTGAATTGATTCATTGCATTACTCGAGGAAAACACCCTTCTAATTCATTTATTAGAAGCACAATTTAAAGGACATTCAAGTCGTGTTTGGATACCAATTGAAGGAAAAGGAAAACAAAAAGGAAAAAGGAAAGGGAAAGGAAATGATAGATTTCAAATCTCATGTTCTTGTTCGGTCAAATGGAGAAAATAAGAAGGAAATGTAGGCATTTACCAATAATAACAACATGATGGAGACATACAAATTGTCATTGTGCAAGAGTCCAGAAAAAACATGAACCTGAACTATGTGTCTTGCCTTATGCCCACTCATTATAAATAGAAAGGACAGAATATCATTTCCCTACTCATTTGTCTTCCATTTGTTTTACCCGCCAATTACACTTACATCCAAACAACAGGAGGAATTTCATCTCTCATCCCTTTCCTCTTCCCTTAATCCATCCAAACACACTACATGGCAAAGCTGCAAAGATTTCACAACCTAGACTAGGGTTCCAAGTATTTCCAAGAACTTGAACAGTGTCTTCATGTATCAAACTCAAACCACAAATCACTCAACTAACCAATTCGCCATCCAAGCAGCTCAACAAGGCTACAACTATCCTGCATGCAGAGAGGCTATACAAGCTAATGCTAGTAAGGCCTCTAGGCGGCTGCAGTATTGAGAGTTCTCAAATGAGTCGCAAATAAAAACAGGATACGGTAAGTCATGAAAAAAGGAGGGCTACGGAAGTATCTACGTAGATAAAGAAGTCCCAACGAAGTTGTGACTACAGTTTACACAACTTTCGTTGTTTCATGTCTCTCCTGCAAATAACTGGCCAACCAAATTGGCCAAGCTGCATTTCAAAACTTCAAAAAAAAGATAAATAAAGAATTCAGCACAGGGAAAAGGAATAGGAACATGAAACCAGCAGTCACCTTCTACATCTGATGCAGCAAGGCAGGGACCAAAAACCACAAGATATGGACCACAACCATCCTCGTTGGCTGGCCAATGTATGTGCATCGTGATGACCAACTTCGGAAAGAACCAGTTGATGAATTAATTCATGTCAGAACTGGCTCAGGTACCTGAATATACATCTAGTCTTGAGTCTTCGGCCAAGACATCCCATCTACCAAACAACCACCAAGACAAGAAGGCCTTGGCCAATGAGGTGTATCACAGATATTTGGTTGTGTACAACTTACAAGAGGGTATAGGATTCCTCTCACCCATCAACTTGAAAAAAACAAAGAGATTGGCAATGCTGCAGGATCAAGCTCCCAGTACCCTCTCAGGCTGCCATCTCTCTCTTCCGTTAGGCGGAAAGCAGGAATTTGATGTGAAAATCTAAGCAGCTCCATCCGAGCAATCTCTGTTGTAAGAGCTGATCCTTCTTTCATTTGAGCCTTAAAAACTGACTTAAAACCATTCACAAGCTCCAAAACCAAAACCTTTATCTTGAAATCGTTTTCCTCGAGGATTTCTACGATGTCATATTCACAGGTCTCCAAGTCAGAACGTGTAATTCCAGCATTCCAGTTCTTGTATAGTGCCCAAACCTCACCTTTCCTGGGAAAGATAGCATATACCTCCTTCTTATCTGTACGTTCCACTCTTAACTGATGAGAAAAGGGACCAGTTTCAGTATATTTCTCAGGTACACCCTTTTTAAGCTTAAACATCCCGCAACAAATCAGCATCTTTTTATCCTGCCATTGAATCATGTTCTTTGGCAGCGGACAGGCCGCAAGCCATGTTATATGCAATTTAAACTCTGGATGATTATCGATTTTCTGAATCCTAGCATAGTACTTTGGCAAGCCATCCTCGTCGCTGTACAATGCCCAAGTCTGACCAACCTGAAACTTCTCCGGGGATTTCTCACCGTCAAAGTTGTAAAATTCTGGTTCAGGTATTTCAAAAGCTTCTGGAGTTGAAGGCAGAGCAGCATCAGGTTCTTCAGTAAAATTGTTGGAGGTCATGTGTTCAGGATCTAATTGGGTCTTCTTGTTCACCTGGCACCCAGATGTATTTCCTTCAGGCGTTGTCAGTCGTTCCACCTTGACTGTTGGAGATTCAGAACATGAAATATCAGAATGCCTGTTTGCAGCCTCCATTTTCAATTCTTCAGGAACAGCAATCTCTTCGAGGTTAGTAGGCAGAGAAGCAGGGTCAAGTTCAAAAGATCCCTTAGGAACATCATCTCTTTCCTCACCGCTCATTTGAAAGGAAGGAACCCGGTAGGAGAACCTAAATAGTTGATCAGGGGGTATTTGAAACGAGTGCATTCCTTCTTTTGCTATTCGACAGAAAAGACAAGAAAAGCCTTTCACCTTTCCGAGGTATGCAACAGAAACACCAATAGCCTCAGCATAGTCTGACAAGACTTCCATAAATTCATATTCGTACTTCCTCTTACTGTCTGGATCGGAGTGCCATTTTATATCCCAGTTTTTGAAGAGGGCCCAAGTTTCTCCCTTTCTTGGATATATCTTGTAAGTATCCCTTCTGTTGCCCTTTTCCCAGTGGACCAAATGTGAGAACATAGGATGATCTTCAGTGTTTTCAGATTTCCCATGCTTGAACTTACCGCATGAAACTGGCAACCCTTCCTCAACCCATTTAATTTCATCCCTGTCATCTGGGTCTGGCTCTAGCCAAGTTATCCGCAATTTGAAACCAGGTGAGAATACTTTCCTGATACGAGCATAAAACCTAGGCATGGCATCCAAAGTATCATAAACAGCCCAGGTTTGCCCAACTGCAAAACACTCCTCTTTTCTATCCTTATCAAAATCATTGAAATCTGGATCAGGATATTCATAAGTTTCTGGATCTGTTGCCACAATAGGGCTTGAATGTGATGAAGACTCACTATTAGCTTCAGAGCCATCCCTCGTAGCCCTTGTTTCTCCATTTGCCTTCTCACTTTTTGATTTCCTATTTTGCAAGCTCCTCTCATAAAAAGCACTTTCTTTTTGTTTCACCATGTTCACATCCTCTTCGATGTGAAGAGAACAACTATCTGGTTTGTTCACTTTGGGTGCCTCTGGTTTTGAGAATGGATCTTCTGTGGCACGAAATGATCCACTGCACTTCGCTCTCTTCGAAGGGCTCCCAAAGTCATCATCATCACTTAAATTTTCATTATAAGAAACATTTAGTTTAGACCGAGTAGATCTCCGAGGGTACTCTCCGTAACATGCAAAATCCTGTTTAGGCAGAACATTACCGTTCTCTTCAATAACAATATCTTCTTCAGAGTCACTGCTACTTTCAGTGCTGCAACTTTCACTTGATTCTGCCACCTGCTTCCTTCTCTTACTATTCACTTTTCCCGAGGACTTAGATTCCTCAACTCCACCTTCTTTATTGATCTTCACATCCACGTTTCCACGTTTTTGAACATTGGACTTAAAAGCACCCTGATTGGGAACCTCTTTTTGTTCGGGGAATGCAGGCCGAAACAAGTTGGTTCCTGGTGGTGTAGCTTCAGCCTTGATCTCGTAGCCAGTGAAGGACCTTTTACAACTTTGACACCACAGAAGTTTGTTGATCACAGCTTTATAAAACTGGTACCTTACAGAACAAAAAGGACAGACAGTCCAGAAAGTCTGTCGGTCATCAGGGAAACCTGGTTGAGTCTGCCTTTGCGGTTGCTGGTGCTGTGGATTGAAGCTCGTAAATGGCGAAGGAGTCGGGCCCATATAATGGTTTTGTACCCAAGGCTGTTTCCCAACATTACTTGCCTGCTGTGGGGCCCGATTTGGCGCCATGGGTCTTGAAGCTTTACATATACTGTCATGTATCATCCGTTTGTTATGGTCCAAAAGCACCCTCTGAGCTTCCCCAATCAACTTAAAGGCATCTGCTGCACCTGCAAAGTTGTTCTTATCAGGATGCAGCAAGAGAGCAAACTTCCGGTATTGCTTCTTGATTGATGCCTCATCAGCTGTTGGCTCAATTTTGAGGATACCATACCAGTCCTTTTCATTTCCATAAAGCTTGTTCTCAGCAGAGCAGTGTACATCACAAACCATAATCATCTGGGAAATGTTCTCCAGATCAGAATAGAGTTGTTGTGCCTTAAGGGCAATCTTCCGTGCCCCCAAAAAATCCTTATTTTGCATCTTCTTCTCCGCAATCTCTTTGGCCCTGATAGCCTCTTCTTTGTTGCACTCCATCACTGATCCAGAATCCAGAAAACGCAAATCAACTTGCCTCCATTCAATGAATTAGACAACGAAGGTTACATTTACACCTCATGCTTGAGTGATCTAGCAACATAGACAAGTGAACATGCCAAGCTTGTATCAGCCCTCCAGATTTCACCAGACACGCCTGCAAAAAGGCATCAATTTACTGTAAGTCCACAAGCGTGAAAAAAGGAAAAAGCATTGAGGAAGAGGGAAGGCATTGGTGAAACTTTATAAATAAGCTTCCAGCCATAAAGAACCAGTTTACAAACATAGGAGACAAACCGCCACAGTACTCAAGAAACAGAATAGGTTCCAAGATTCAGACCAGAAATAAAGAAAAGTTGCAATAAAAATATATTTCAAAGGTTTAGTTGGAAAAAAGAAATACTTTACAAGTTTTTGTAGAGCTTTTATGGATCAAAATATGTTGTCAAACACCATTTCTAGCCTGTATATTTTTTTTTGGATAAATAGAAAAGAATGTATATTAATCACAAGATCCCAAAAATGGGTGCCACCTCTGTTAAAAAAGGTATCTATACCCACTCTCCAAACCTACAATCCCCTATGAAGTCTATTAAAGCAAAATATGACTCACCAAACTTTCTCGACATTCAACAAAGAGAAGTTTTCCACAAAACTGATTTGATTATATGCATGCGCATAACAACTTCGTCAAAAGTCCACCTGTTCCGCCTGTATGTTTTCTACAATTACTTGTTCTTAAAAGGCAAAGAAACGTGTGTGTACCTAAGCTTTCTCCAAATTTTATTTACCTTCAAGGAACAAAAACCAGCAGTTTCACTGGCACTTACTATTCTTCGATAAAGAGCATTGCACAGCTACTTGTACTCAGTCAACTGGGATGCTATCAGGTAGCCATCCCTAAGTATTGTGGAAGATTCAAGGAAGTCAATGAGCTCATGGCATGCTAGAGTAACTTGCACTAGGGTCAAGTTTAAGTTCAGTTTAACGGAGAGGAGGTTCCGACGAATGTGATTATCATGATGGGTCAGAGGAAGTACTCCAAGCCCATACAGATGGAATCAGCTTCAAAATTTGAACTCCGGGAGGGGCCCTTGCATCTGGGCCATCAAAGGGAGGGACATTCAGAAGGGGTTAAGATGACGAGTGGCCTTCGCAAGCAAGGCATCCTAATTTTTGTCGGACTCTAGGAAGTTCGTTGGAAATTTTGGAGCAGTGGGAACTGCAGGAGGCATTCTAGTTTATGGAACTCTAGGAAGTTCACTAAGAAGAGGGTGAGGAAGGGACTGAGTTTCATGTCTGCTAGAGAATGTGGAGGATGGGTTTGCATGGTTTTTCTCTAGTGTTTAGATCACAGATGAGGATGGTGATTGGTGCTGAAAGTCTCTGGAAAGAACTATTGTCCGTTAGAAGTGGTTGGAGTAACCCTAGTTGCATTAGGATGATTTTAATCTGGTTGATTTCCTGATAAGAGGTTGGGATGCTAAGTGGTTAGTGGGGAAATGAAGAGTTCTCGGAGTTTATTGCTCAAAGGGAGTTGATGGATTTACCGCTTGAGGGGGTGATGTTTACTTGGTATAATAATAGGGTGATGCTCTCTATGCCTAAAGCTGATATGTTTCCTTTCTTTATGGACTGGGAAGAGCACTGTCTGGATGTGAGTTAGTTTGTCTTCCTATGCATATTTTGGATTCTGTGCCTATTCTGCTTGAAAGAGTAGGATTGAGAAGAAGGTCAAGCCTCTTTTGCTTTGAGAATATGTGGCTTCAGGAAGAGGGGTTTATTGACATGGTAAAGGATTGCGGGGAGCGGTAGAGGGTGGAGGGTAACCCAAGCTTTTGTCTAAATAGGAAGTTGAAGCTTCTAAAGGAGGATATGAAGAAATGGAATAGAGACATGATATGGAGGGTTGAAGTGAAGATTGCTAGGATCCATGAATAACTAAAGAAGGGAGGACAGGAAGGGATTTCAAAAAGGGAGAAAGTGTTAAGGGCGGAGATGAAAGGAGAGGTGGGAAGACTGATGAATTTTAAAGAGATGAGTTGGCATTAGAAAGCTAAGTCCCTTTGGCAGTATGGCTAAAGGAGAGGAACAGGAATACTAAATTTTTCCACCGAATGGCCAACACACATGGAAGAGCTAACCATATTAGTACCATGGAAATTAAGTCTGAGGTTCTACCTTGGGAGGAATCCATCTCTGTGGCATATCAGATTTCTAAAAGAGGTTGTACTCAAACATAAGACATGGCGACCGCTAGTACATGGACCGGAGCTGAGAGCTATTCAAAAGGAGTATACGAAAGTACTGGGACCTGATTGTGGTGCGATGGGAGGTGATGGCAACGAGGTAGTACTTATTTGAGATTGGTGAGTTTGAGAAATTTGATGCCTCTTTTGTTGCTCTTGTGACCAAAAACGAAGGTTTTGTCAATATTAGAGATCTTACACATTAGCCTGGTGGGAATCATGTATAAGGTTATGGCAAAAGTTTCAGCCTTGAGGTAGGTAGGGATTAAGAGGACATTGTTATGCTTCCCATGAAGGTCGGTAGGTTATGTTTTCTAGAATTGGATATGGGGAGTTGCATGCTTGTCATTTGTATATAAACTGGAAAATGGTTTTTTTTCCTGATAAGTTACAGAATCTGCCATATGATACACACTTAGAAGGCAAGAAGTTAAATTGTTTCATCAGAATGTCACATTTTCACTTCTAAATACATGGATATGGCATATATGAAGACAATTTACAACCATGCTTATCATATTATTATTCACTTCTTTAAAAGCACTAGTTAGTGAACTCACAAGGTTCCAAGGACATCTTTTAAACTCATTTTACGATGACGCTATTGGATAACCACATTGGCGCGCCAGTGCAATGAAGTCTATTAATCACTTTTTGCATTTACCTTTGCTTTAGACTTTTTGCCTGTTTGCTTCGAGCAAGTACTCATATAGGTTTTGTAGAGTTTTTAATATTTCTGGCATCTCTATATCTTTTTTATGTGATTCTAACCATCTCTAGTGTTTATTAAAATGCCATTAGGAAAAGTACGACACAAACAAAGAAAAAAGTCTACAACAAAACTTGGAAATGCAGGGTTCATAACAGGGGAGAATCACCTCTCTCACAACATAAAGACAGCTTTCCCCTTTTAATCTTTGCATTTGCATTTGCACTTATTCTCATCTTGTGTGTGAAGAAACTCAAAAGCAATATCTAATAACAATATGGACTGCCTAGCAGATGCATTGCTTCCAGAAAATATAGTATCGAATCACACACCATCAAATTCATCCATCTCAAGCCAAGTACTTCTCATTTTCTTGCTTCCATCCTCCAAAACGTAAATCATCAAACAATTCTAATTCCCAACATTCAGAATAATTCCGGAGTTAGACAAACAATCGTTAAATTTCTAGGCCATGATACTGGAATACCTCAACAACACTTGTGGTGTCCCAAACTATTTAAAAAACCTCCTGTTAAAGCCCTCACATATTATGCAATCCCTCAACCCCGTTGATGTGAATAAATCAAGTTCAATTGGAAATATAAGTCTTTCATAGAAATTCAAACACTTTCTTGAAATCAATACACTCCATAAATATGTTAGGAACTTATTTGAAGTAAAGGCTATACGAGAACACAACTTTTACAGGTCTCAGACCAAACAAATATCAACTACAAGTGTTAAAACATTGAATTTTCCTCTCGAACAACTCGATGACAGCAAGTTTAAGATTTCATCATCAACTTACCAGAACTGCGAGAAGATTTTTTTCAACCCAAATTAACCACATAATGAACCAAGCAAGGAGTTCAACAAAAAAGAATATAAGCAAGTAGAGCAACAACACAAGGACAACCAAGTCAAAAATCACCCAAAGCACCTCTCTGAATAGTGGCTCTTTCTTCTCTCCTCCCTTTTCCAACTATAAATGAAAGCAACTATTTTTTATTTTCTAAAATCACTATATCAATAACATAACACGCGATGGTTATTCTACAAAACTGGGAAACGAAACCTAAATTTATCACTAGGCAATGTCAATTGTCATGCCACTAGAGAGAAATAAAAAATAAAAAAAAAAGATTGAAAAAAAAAAGTAAAACAACAAAGAGACATGAGATATATACGTTATGCAACAATTGTCAAAAACAAAAAAATGTTCCACGGTTCACATATCAACTAGAAACTCGAAATTCAATAAGCAGAACGCAATAAAACCAACCATACAATGATGCTAAACCTAACCCACAAAACCCTTGGTAACAAATGACAGAAAGTGAATAACTAACCCTACAATAATCAATTAGGGCAAAAGCAAGCTCAAGCTTGTGCATCTTCAAAGAGCAAAGATTGCTCATTGAAACTAATAGAAACATACATCAAATGTAAAACCCAGAACAATGCCATTGAAAAGAATCAAGCAAACAAATACCGACAAAACAAACACTTCTCACCTGAAAATAGACGACATGGGTATGCAGAAAGTTGCTTAATCGAGTGAAAATCTTCTCCTTCAAAAAATGAACAAACCAAAACCCTAAAACCGATTGATTCCGAATTGGGTCAATAAATCTAGAGAGAAAGAGCAATTGCTCTTCATAGCGTGAAAAGCAAACTAATTAGGTTGAGAGATCAGATAAAGAGAGCTTACTCGTTTGTTCAAACCTAAAGTTCACTTCGTTGACAAACTGAGGACACAGAGAGAAGCGAAGTACGGTACCAAGCGAAGTACGCCCAGCGGGAAGAAGAATAGAAAATATGAGAGAGAGATAGAGACACAGGAGAGGAGGGGGCAGAGAAAAGAGGTCCTCGAGTTTGGCTTAATTACGCAGTGGTCCATTTTAAGTCAATCGTAATTAAAGTGAACTTGAGGGGTTTTTTTCTATTCATATTTTTCATTTTACCCTCAAAATTAAGCAGTGACATAAAGGTGGCCACGAGCCCGATGGTCCATTCACTATTTATACGGTTTAGAGTTTTTAAGGTCCAATTAGATTAAGGAGTGGGTTTAAAAATTGACTTTGAAGTCCAAAACAGGCCTGAGATATATATAAGGTAATATATTTTTTAATTTATGTTTTATTATTTAACATTAATTTAAATATACACAATACATTAAAATATATTTTGATTCGTGTCAAGTTTGAAACAAAACTCTAAAACTCATGATGCTCATTTATTAATATAATTGAGTCTAAAACTTTTTTCAAATCCTATAAATAATAGGTGAGCTCAATATGCCATAAGGCTTCTGGCAACTCGTACCTTAAACAGAAATTGAAACTTTTTTTGAGCAAGTTAGGGCTTAAGGAACTTGTGGAAAGGAAAGAGAAAAAACAAAAAAAATAAAGTGGCTTTTTTTCTCCGTATGCTTTTGCAAATAAAATAAAAGAAAATTTAATTTTATTGCTAGAAATTAAAAAAAATAAAGAAAAATAATAGAATAACTATAGAAAATGAAAGAGGTAGGAAGGGAAAAAAAAAAAGTGAGAAGAAAAATAACTCATTATTTTTTTTTGCTCCCATTTCTCTGTTCCCTCTTAAATTAGAAATCAAAAATTATTTTTCCTTCCTTTCGTTTTTTCCCTCAAGTTCCAAAGACATTATTTTGCTTTTTATATGGTGAGATTGCAATAATGGAATATAATTTTTTATTTTGTGCTCTGATAACAGTCTGTTTGAGATCATATTGGGGTATTAAAAAATAAGTCTCAACAAAATAACTAAAGATTGTACGTTGGGAAAGGTTGTATAAAAAGATATTCTAACCAAAAAAGTTGTTTATAAAATACCGAAATAAGAATATATGTAATTATCGCTTTTGCTTGAGGCTAAGTTAGTGTTAAGTTCAGAAACACACTGAAAAAATAATAATGGCTTCTCATGAAAGCTAATTTGTGCTTGACTTTAATTAAAACCCATAAAATAAATCATTACAGCAACCTAGTTTCCTCTGTTTGGCTACCAAATTAAGAAGGGTTATTACACTTTACCCTCATAGTTTGAATAAAAATCAGATAACTCCCATATAACTTAAAGGTAAACACATAACCTCTTATGGATCGGACACATCTGCAAAGTGGATGAGATCATATCAGATTTAGTGAAATGACAAAATGCCCCTGCAAATGACAACCTTTTATTTTAATATAAAAGAGCAAAATTGTCTTTTTGATATTGCGTTTAAGAGAGCAAAAATAACAAAAATACTCCTATGACATAATCATATGTTAATTCTAACTACTTACATCCATTTTACAATTATATTCAAACTACAAGGAAGTTATGTGTTCACTTCTAAATCATATTGAGATGATCTGATTTTTGCTCAAATTACAAAGGATTACCTCAAGTAAGAAATATGAAATCCCTCTATCCCCACAACAATAGAGTATGGATTTCTCAATTCTTGTTCAAGAAAGTACAGAATCTCACATAACTCTTCAATGTGTGGATTTGAATGCCTCCCTGCCACAAAAGCCATCACCTTGCCTTTCACTTCAATCCAACTACAGCCAGGCATTTTCTTCACACCTTGATCTGCCATTGCCTCCCTCACCACCTCTGCTTCTTTCCACTGCCCACTTGCGCAATACAAGTTCGACAACAATACATAATTGATCTCATTTCGAGGCTCCAAGAGTTTCAAATCTTCCCCCAGCTTGGCTCCCATTTCTACGTCCCCATGTGCAAAACATGCTCCAAAAAGAGTTTCACGAGAGCTAATACCTGCTCTACCAGCTCCTGGATACTTACCAGCCAGCTCTCTTGCTTCTTGCAAGTACCCACCTCGACCAAGCATATCCACCACGCACGCCACATGATCCATTTCAGGGGAAAGGCCGTAAAATGAACTCATTGATTCGAACAGAGCCTGACCTTTCTCTATAAGCCCCAAGTGACTGCAAGTCATCAGCAGGCCAATGAAGGTTACTTTATCTGGTTTTATCCCACATGCCCCCATTTCTTCATAAAGCCTTAGAGCTTGGCGAGCTTGTCCATGCAATCCAAATGCAAACAATAATGCATTCCAAGAGATTAGATCCTTGCCAAGAATATCGTTAAATGCTTGGCTTGAACCTCCTATGTCTCCACACTTAGCATACATGTTAACCAAGCCATTGCCAACATAAGTATAAGAATGGAAACCATGGTGTATTACACAACCATGGACCATCCTACCATGCTCCAGCGTCGCCAAGTTTGAATATGCATGCAAAACAGCTCCAAATGTAAAATCATCCGGTTGGAGACCATTTCTCATCATATCAACGAAAAAGCTTAGAGCTTGCTCTTCGAGCCCATTTCTTACATAACCCGTGATCATTGATGTCCACGAAACAATGTTCTTCTCAGGCGCCTGTTGAAACACAAGAAATGCTTCATGGGTGTCTCCAATTTTCATGTGAGCATCGATCATTGCATTCCAAGACACCTGGGTTAGAGTTCCAATGGACTCATAAACCTTGACTACATCTTCCTGAAATCCTAGCTTGGCATAAAAACTTAAAATTGAGTTATTTGCCTCCACAGCAGAGCTCCAACCACTTTTAACAATAAATGCATGCATCACGCAACCATATAAACGTTCTTGTGATTCGGCACAAGCATTCATGAGGGCACTAAGTGTCCACTGATCTGGTCCACAACAACTCTCTAGCATCTCCTTAAACAAATCAAAGCACAATTCAACTTCGCCGCTTTGAGCATAACCAGCAATCATAGTATTCCAAGCAATGTCCACCCTCTTTGGCATAGTATCAAATACACCACGAGCAGTGTCAAACTGACCGGCATTTGTATATGCAAACAATATCGAACACCACGACACGTCATTCTGTATGTCCATCTCCTCGAACACTCTCTTGGCACTAGAAGGGCTCAAACACTTTCCATACATATCAATAAGTGAATTGCTCACCGGCGAAGATGAATTGTATCCCAAAACAATGACTTGTGCGTGGATTTTTTGCCCGTATCGGAGCTCACAAGCGCCTGCACACGCACTCAAAGTTGCAGTCAGCGAGAAGTCATCGGGTTTGATCTCGGAATTTCTCATGTGGTGGAACAACGAGAGAGCTTCTTGGTAAAGACCCAGTTGAGAATAGCTACTAAGCATCGCGTTCCAGGCGATTGAGTCTCTGTGGGGCATTTCATCAAACAGTTTGCGTGCGCAAGCAATGCGACCCGATCTCCCAAGAGCCCTGATCTGGGATGTGACTTGGACCAGCAGTGAAGGCATGTAATCATACAACACGATTTAAACAAACCCATCAAGGTAGTACCAGCTATCACTTGAACTCAAATCTCTAAAGCTCAGGAGAAAATCGTCAGTGGGCTGGAATTGAGCAGTGAGGAAAGTGGAACCAGTTGATATTTGCTGTCGTTGCGTAAACCAAACATACAGCTACAAGAATAAGGCTTTGGACCCTAAAGAAGACTGCTTAAGGGATTAATCTTTGATTTGGTAAATATAAAAAGGAAATGATTAGTTTCACAGCCAACTTGGCCACCCTATAGAGTTACCGATGGAAAAAGCTGTACCACTAAAAGCTAATACCCCTCTCTCTCTCTCTCTCTCTCTCCCTTCCTTCCTTGAATCACGTGGATAGTTTAGAAACATTGCGAAAGTACTTTCGACTAATCAGAAACATTGCGAAAGTACTTTCGACTAATCAACTAATCTCCCAACTATTTGGAGGAAGTTACATGAGTTATGTTTCTACTTTCAGCTATGGGAGCCAGCTGCTTTGACTTCCACACATTTTTTAGTTGTGAAGGCTGTTCGGATGAGTTTATGGAGGTCTTGACTAATTTATTTTTCATTCTGATCAAAATAGGTCATCCATATCAAAATTGAGAATTTTGTCCTTTTCAATCTAATCGAAGGTAAGTTATTTAAATTAAAGGTAGGTTATCCAAACTCCAGACATGAATTTACAACTCGTCACTATTTCCACTAACCTACTCCCTCGTGATTACTTTCACTTCCATTAATGAGTTTGTCTTAATAGTTGGTATCCCCACCCTATGCCACCAGATCATAAGTTTGACTTAACTTACTGGATTTTGGCCTTATTGAAGTACAAAAAATTAATGTGCTAGACTACTTGGTTGCTTTTTAAAGTTCCCCTTCTCCATCTGAAAGTTCTCTCTCAAACATGCCTGAAATGCAATAGGATTCTAGAACTTTGTTCCGGTTCCTGTGGAGAGGGTTGGTTCACAGAAACAAAGGTTATATAGACCCATCCAGTCCAAACAAAGGTTGACCAGTCATGTTTCACTGACAGTACATGCTGGTGCCTTAAGCAAGCAGATCAACTGTGAAATGAAGAGCTCAACTTCTCAGTTCGAGAATTGATTGAAGAAGAAGAAAATTTGGAGAACAAATGGTCTTGATGGCTTGAAGCCCACTGGTCCACCATTGAAAGAAAAAAAATCTCAGCCTACCACATACAGGAGGCCAGAGGACAAGGGAGATTCAGGATGGTAGATTAAGGCTGCAACAGTTTGGCAACACGGAAGGGCTAAATTCTAACATTTTAATTATTCAAACAGAAAATTTTCGCAAAGACTTCTCATCGATACAACAACTTTGCTCCAATCACACAGGTCCAATCACGCTTCCCCATGGCAGAGATATAAATGGAAAAAGAAGGGTGACGCTGTTGCCAGGTCAGCTCCGGCTTTTGCCGGGGCAAATCTAATATGAAAATTTTCAGTCCTTTCACTTAAAATGCCTTCCCAATAGCCAAGACTGCCTTGACAATAGGGTCACTCACAAAAAAAAAGTAGGAAAAAAAAGGTCCTGAGGGACTATTAACCGTTCGAAGAAAGGTCAAAGCCTCAAGTTCGCATGCATACTCTTTGCAAATCGAAGCATGATATGTAATCCTAAATAAAACATCATAAAAGAATTCATTAAGCAAAATGAATAGCCATGAAAAAACAAAGGAATAAAATCGAATTCCATTAATAAAAATGAGAGACACCAAGTAATGAGGACAAAAGCTTGTTGAGTTGAGTTATGGTTCCAATAAAAATGAGAGAGAATGAAAAAACCAAGTACATTACATAACTCAAAAGGATCAGTTTAGATTAAGAATAAATGGAAAACAGAATGAGCTGATCCTACGAGATTTGCCAAACAAACCTCTTTTATCAATACTTTGCCATAATTTTCAGAAATAGTTCCTTCGGCGCTGCAATTGGAAAATGAGAGAAAATAGTAAGAGCTACTTATCAACTACAACTTTATATGACAACCTCAATCCTAGAAGGTCGTTTCTCATACCAGGCAATCCAGTGAACCTCTCAAATTGTTCATATGCCTGCCCAATAAACATCTCCATCCCAGTAACAATTTTGGCTCCAGATTCTTCAGCTTCCCGCAGCAGTCTTGTGATTTTGGGGGTATAAACAGCATCGAAAACCAGAGCGTATGATCTTAGAGCTTGCTGTGAAAACAGAGAAATACTTACTTTCTCACATTGAATGTGAATGCAAGATGGTAACATGAAAGCTTGATGCATTCGTGTGAAAATTGAATCATTAGAAAATTTACTATTTAACAGCTGAAAGCATTACAAAAGAGACATGAAGACTAACATGGCACTTCCTTTTGAACACCTTCAGATTTCCAATGTCTTTACAAAAACAAATGCATAAAATAAGATCGTATCAAGGAAAGGACTCTCTATGCTAGGTAATAGTCGGAGACCTGGACAGGCTTCCAGGCTAACAATAATTCCATCTGAAAGAGGGAGACAAGTTCAAAGTCATGAACAGAAAATCCCACCCCGATATCCATCCATGCCATTACAGATTACAATTGTTCAGGCAAAAGGCCAAGCAACCACAATCAGAAGTAATTTCAATATCTGAGTACATAAAGAGTGGGTATACCTTAGAAACGGGTGTCTCATCAACCTTTGGCTGCATTCCTATAGAGGTTGTGTTCGCAAGGATCATACCATCCTCAGGCTGGAAACTATTCAAATCAGCAAGAGATAAAGCATCTCCTCCGATTATATCTGCAATTTCTTTAGCTCGCTCTAGAAGACACAAGAAGAGGTAAACTTTTTATCATCCCAACATATATAATTACTGAAAATTAAGCACTTGACTCAGCCTAACGGCACCAGACAACAGAACTAGTAAGCCATGTAATATTTCATTCCTAATAAAATAAACTACAGCAAAATGCAATGCGAAGCTGGAACCTAACCATAGGTGCGATTTGCAATCACAACTCTTGCTCCCTTTTCTTTTGCACCATAGGCAAGTGCCTTGCCGGCGCCACCAGCACCAATGACTACAAACAGTTTACCAGCCAAGGGTGACCCAGTTGTGCCACTTAGAGGGTTTGAACCTACAAAAAAACAGTGGAGTTGAGAATGGGTAAAAACCCTATAAATGAACTTTGCCTAACTAGTAGAGTACAGAAGAAACCTCGTAGTGCATCCTCGATAGCAGTAATAGCACCAACATAGTCCGTATTGCAACCAAATAACTTCCCATCACTTGATTTCCTGATAATGCAATTAACAGCTCCTATTGACTGTGAGATGTCATCAAGAAAAAAATCAATTGCACATGACATTAGAAAAGATGAACACGTCCAGAACATTGAACATTATAACCCAAGCAACTTCATCAAATGACTGCTGCAAAACTATGAGATTATCAATTACCTTTGCAACAGGATGAACCTCATCACAGCACTTAAGTGCAGCCTCTTTGTGAGGAATGGTACAACTGCACAAGAGTCAATTGCATAAGTTCATCTATAGGCATTTGTGCAGAGTGATTCATTTGGTAACATGTCCTATAATAGTGGCCTTTAGGGAAATAGATCAGGATGAAAATCACCACACACAAAAGAGTCCCTCATGAAAATATTAGCTACTGGATAGAAAAGGAACTCAAGGAATTGAAATATGGGCCAAACCAAAGTATGGGTAACAATTTGGAAAACAAATGTCCTATAAAAGTGACTTTTAGGAAAAACATATAATAATGAAAATCACCACAAACAAAAGAGTCCCTCATGAAAAGTTTAGGTACCAGGTAGAAAAGAAGTCAAGGAATTGAAATGTGGGCCAAACCAGAGAATGAACAAGTAACAATTCAAACATTAAAAGATGTTTGAATTGTTACTTGTTTATGCTTTGGTGTGGCCTATATTTATCTTTACTAGTCAATAAAACAATTCAAACATGAAATAAATACTACTATTGTCAGTCTTAATACTGAACCTGAACCCCGCAAAATCCGTAGATGAATAAGTCTGGAGAAAATTGGCAATGTCATCCACCAACAAATGCAGATAAACTCCATTAAAACCAACTCTTTTGAATGCTTCATTGTATAAAATAGGTGACTTGCTGTGGCTGACAGGCTTCCCAATAATGCCAAATACTTTTGTATCAGGCCCTATCTGTCTGAAATTGTACAAGTTCACCAAATCATCAATTGTTGGTTGCCCAGGCGCTGATATTATTCCCGACTCAAGGGTACCAAAAGTTAGATATCCCCCAAATTTGGGGCAAAGTACCCGTGCCATCAAACCCCTTTCACCCATAACCATTGCTATTATTGGGACCTGAAAAGTTGATTGATGTTGCACATGAATTATAACATATTATACTAAATGGAATGAACCCAGAAAGGCCAGAACTGCCTAGAAGGATTGATAAAGAGGATGAACTAATTTTTAATAACCAAAATAAAGAAATTTTAAGATCAAGGTATCATAATTAAAAGTTTCAGAGCACTTAGGTCTAAAACAATCTTTTTTCCAAAAAGTGTCAGAGCACTTAGGTTTGGTATATTATTGCAAGCTGGGAGTTTTCTCTATTCCCATGTTCAGGTTTCCTCCATATTCAACAAATTATATAACAAAATTTTTTAAAGCCTTTGATTGGTAAAAAGATAATCAGAAAAAATTCATTAAGAAAAGCCAGAAAGCACATACTGAAGATGCAGGGCATTGAACCCTTTGCCTCTCTTATGTAAAGAAGAATTGATGTTAAGGTGGTCTTGAACCCTAAACTCTCATAAAGTTGAAGTATCTCTCTCTAAAATTTCATAGTTAATAACCAAAGAGACTAAACAATGATTCTTGGTGAGATTTTTCTTCAATTTTCTCCTTCTATATCTCTACTTTTCTTTTCTTTTTCTTTTGGCAAACTGAAAGTACATCATCAATTATTGTTATATAGTTCTACTTCAATACTATTTCTGGTCATATTAGTCCTTCTACAATTCTAGCCATCATAATTGAAAACCAATCTATTTCCAAGCTGTTGTGTTATCATGCAACTACGCATGTTTATGATTAATGGATATTCTTTATCATAATTGATCTTATCCGAACATGGTTTTAAGTCTTGGATCAAGTTGCCAAACATCTTAGCATTTCCAACATTTCGTTACAACCTCAATTGTGGAATTCTGCAAACTTTTCTCCATTTTTGAATAACCCAAATTCAACTCCAAGAACGAAATCATGAATCAACCATACACTCAAATTTCAGTTCAAGCAAGTGATCTGTTTAGAATGGCATTTTGCTACCATTGCTTAAGCAATATCTGCACTTTATGTCCCTACTAGATAGTCATTATATATCAATCAATCTCAATTACTGCCCCATAGATCTTTCAAATGAGTATCATTCAAAAGTATAACTCAAGTTTCAGCCCAAAACGGAGAGAACTTTTTGGGGTGAAAAAAAAAAACTTAAAAGAGTGCACAAAGCATTAGACACACTACTTACGCCTCTTACTTGGGAATGAACAGTTATATGAAAAACACGTGCCACATCTGTGATATCCAAGGCCGTTGTTGCAAACTTCACAATGTCAGCTCCAGCTGCTTGTATTCTTGCCACAAGGTTGCCAAGATCCTCAACAGATGGAGTATTTTGATAGTTATGTGAAGAAACAATGACTTTACATTTTGCAGGCTTTTTTCTATGCATCGAACTGTAGAACTCATGGATAACCTTCACAGGAATACATAAAGACTACAGGGATTTAGTCTTTGCAAGTTCAGTTACATACCAAAAATGAGGACAAGAAAAAAAATTTAGCTTTTGAAAAAAGCACTATGGTGAAAGTAGTTGTGGGCACTAGTAAAGTATCTGAGCTCATGCTTATTCATTAATGAATTATCACTTTGTTAATGCAGAAAATTCTTCAGAAGAAGTTCCATGCAAGAAGTATTTGGTTGGCATCTCCAATTTCAGCATAGTCAGAGACAGATATCTGCTTCCGACTTGTCTCCAGGGTAAGCATAAATACTTTGTCATCATGTTTACTCTCTGTAACAATGTATTACTCTCTCTCTCTCTCTCTCTCTGTGGTGCACTCCTTAATTGGGTATTTGGGAGCTCTGTCATATCAGGGTGTCAGTTTTATGTAATACATTTCAATAAAAAAACAAGCCTCATAAGCACAGAGCTACCCACCACAAAAGCCCTGAATTTCAAACCATTTTATAAATGAGAGTGGCAGATCCTCTTCCCATGTCCCCATACTCTCCAATTTGAACATATAAAACAAGTTTTTCCATTGTCTATTGTAACTGCCACTTGTGTGTAAATAGGGTTTATTATACTCAAATACCTCAAAATTTCAGTGACCCAGCTATCTATACGGCACAATTTGAAAAGATAACAAAAGAAAAGCAAATAAAAAACTAACAGTTGTCAGAAAAAGATACAAACTTCTGTATGTTACTCAAGTTTAAACACTGCATGAATTTGCACATGGCCACATACAAGAGGATTATATGAAAGGTTTTCTGAACTTGGTTTCAGAAGGGGAAAATAGTCATAAAACTAAGTTACAGATTCATTCCAAAAGGCTACTACAAATGGGTCCAAAATTTAATTAAATGGAACAAAAAAATTTGACAGTAAAACATTGTTATAAAAAGTTGAATCCCATTTTCAGTACACACTACATTGAGGTTTACAGAAAGAAAGCTGCAGAACCATGTAGTGATAGCGTAGATATTTTTCAAACTGACACCCCTACTTCCTATTACAATCAAAGTACAACTTTCAAACACATTGTCAAGGATCGTTGGATATCAGTTCCATTTTAAGCCATTTTGAAATCTCAAATCACTTAATATTTCATGCACAAATTAATAATGTATCAAACCTAATGTTTTGAGATCTTCTTAGTAATTGGCCTTAAAGAACATGATTTGAAAACATGATCTTTTTTGTAACCTAGTTTATAATACAATCAACGCCACATTTTGAATTGTTTAATTTACAATACAAGAAAGCGACCTGAAGCTCAACATCAATGTGATCAGCTCCCAACTCCATGGCTAATCGAAGCGCGTCCAATCGACTGTTTTCATCACCATCATACAGACCACCTTCCCATTTTGGTCTAGAAAAATACATGAAATTAGAAAATTCCATATTGTATATTTTTTAGAAGATACACAATGAGATGAAATTATATGACAATGTTCAACATCAGCAGTGGATACACTTTGCTAGAATGACCCAAAGAAATGGAAGGTTTCAAAAGCTTAAAAAGTAAAAGCCCGTCAAAATCCAAGTTCTGGGTTAATTTTCTGAATTTTTCAGTATAATGTAATGTGTAGAAAATTTTTTACAACAGAGGTTTCCCAAGCACAAGCCAATTTATGCAAAAGTGTGATGATGTTATTGTCAACATTGGGGAATATATTTCCAAATAAGTTTTAAGTGAGTGCCAAATTATAAATGATCAAGTATTAATAGTTTTATAGAACATGTATCGTGTGCTCTAAAACTTAACACCCATAAAGGGGCAACCAAACCAAGCACCAAATTTCACCAGTTGTAAATCAAATTCCTCACAAGACATTGCAACAGCATTTGTTGAGAAAGGGGAGAGAGGGTCAACTCCTACTATTTCTACATGTCATTTTGCATAGATAACACTGTCAGTGTGTCTCTGATGCATTTAATTTCAAGAAAAGCTTGACCTATGCACTGATGGTCAATGAGGTAAAGTCAATGCCATGCATTCAGGTTGAGAATCTGTTATTTTGCTGACATTAGAAAGCTTATGCCAATTACTGATGAATCTGATATTAAATTTAAACAGGACACCTTGTTGTGCTTTGACACTGAAATATAGTGCTTGTTAAATTCAATCATTTTGTCGTGTATCAAAAAGTAGCAGAAAATGTGCCTCCTAAGCAATAAAAAAAAACAAAAATATTGCAAAGCTAGACAAGACATTTTAGTAACCTGTGCTACATTGACTCGTGTACTGTTGTCCAGTGCGGGTATTTGTCTTCATATAATACAAATATGTATAAATAGTCGAGTCCATATAACATAGATCCAACACACTTGCTGTCAGAGTCCATATAACATAGTTATCAACACTAACCATTTTAATTCGCTCTGTTTTTGAAAAGCGAATAAACAATCAAACAACAACGCCACGAAAATTCAAAAACCAAACCGCATAATGTAGATCTGATTGAATCTGAAATTGCTTGATTGCGGTTGTGAACCTGTAAGTGAAAAGAGTGGGCAAAGGACACCGTTTGATTAGGGTTTCGATGTCTTGACGAGGATTGAAGCTCTTCAAACTGTCCAATCGAATCTCCACTAGATCAGCACCACTCAATTTCGCCTTATTCATGTAAATCAACATCTCATCGACTGAGTCCCCCATCAATGGAGCACAAATTAGGGTCGAGTTCTTCCTAATTCCCTCGCTTGCCATTTTCACACCAGCAGCAGCAGGGGCAACCTGTAATCCAACTCGCAAAAAATGAAGGAAAATGAAAGAAAATCTTATAGCTACTAGTATTAAGCAAATTTAACAAATCTGTTTGGTAGGTGAGAAACCGTAAATAAATTGAAAACGCGGCACTTAACAGCAGCTTGGAATTTAATAACTAACTTCTTGGACAATTCCAATTTTTCTTCTCATTTCTCTTTTTTTTTCGATTTTCTCAACAACCAAACACGAAAAAGAAGGTGGCGACTTACCAACTCCATGGTGTCGACAACCGGGGAGGCGGCGACGCAAGAGAGACTACAATGGTTGTGCTTTGTGCTCTATGGATACATATAGATAGATATACATATTATATTCATATAGGCGAGTTCGGTAGCAGATGGGAGTTTGGTAGATGCCGCTCATGCCTTTTCAAGGTAGATGTCATCTTAACCGCTCAATGTGCTTCCGTGTAGATCTTTGCTACTAATGAAGTAAAACGGGTTTGGTACGTATCATGCGCTTAACTTCCTAGTTAAAATTATGAAAGTAGAGATTAATCCTGCGACTCGTTAAGTAAATAAGTTATGCTTGAATATATTTTAAAACTCGTTAAATTTTTTAGCTAGACTTAAAGTCGACTCAATAAATTTATATACATTTAAAAATTTAACCTATTCGAGTTTGGCTCGTGATCGACTCGATTAAAACTTATTTGAGCTTAACTCAAAAGTTAAATAAATTAAATTTGAGGACATTTTCAAGCTTGTTAAGTTTATCAAACCAAATTTAAACAATCATTTGTTGGGCTCTGCTCGGCTTGTTTACAGCCTAGCTACATATGGAATTCGAATTTGTCTAAACTGTATTTGAAACCTGAATTTATTAAAAAAAAAAACAAAAGAAAAAAAAATATGAGAGAAAAGATAACAACACACAGCCCAAGGGAAAAGCAAATGAAATAGAAAATGTGCCAGGAAAAAAGAACAAAAATTCTCTTTAATTTTGTTCTCTATTCTTTATCTTTCTTCTTTTCTTTTCTATTATCAAATTCTTGATCCCAATAGAAAAAGTATATTATATGTAAAATGTTACACAGATAAAATTATTGTATCAAAATCCAATATATTTTATGGTTACCAATGGTGGTTTTTAAATTGATTATTAGAAGGGATAGCTCTCACGAGTACAAGATTCCATGATATTTATACAATGCTGGTGGTCTGCGTGAAATAACTTCGCTGAGTGAATAAAAAACAAGTAATTGGTTGATTTTATTTTATTTATAAAATTAGAGTTGGAAATATTTTTGGGTATATAAATTAGTGGAGACAAAGTAGACAATGGGTCCTCCTCCCACCTAATATATAAGAACAAATTAGTTTCTCCGTTCTTCTTTATTATTATTTTTTATTTTTTTGGTGCAAAAGAGGCGCTAATAATGCGTTATTTCAAAATGGGGTGCGACCAAGAGTGGAAAAAAAATTTGAGAGGAGGCTAAGGCAAAAAATTATAAATTTATGTGGTGTTAAGTTAAAATTTTCTGAATTTTAGAAAGACTAATATACTATTTTTTATTTTAGATACTCAAAAAATTATAACATATTAATAAAATTTTAAAAATTCAAGAGGTTATCATAAATATATAAAAATTGGGTCCGAATCCTTTGGTCCACACATTGGTCATCCACTGGGTGCATCCTATGAGGCGTACGAGATGGCTATAACTTTTGTTTATTTTTTTCGTGGAGAACCACAAACTTTTTTAGTGAACCATGAATATGAAAGAAAACAACTTAAACTTTCGACAAAAGCCTTCAACCAACCATCTTCCAAAAACGGCTTTTGAAAACGACAAATAGACTCTGAGAATAGCGTTTGGGGGAGCTTCCTAGAAGCACTTCTTAGCCTAAAAGGACTTTCATAGATTTTTTAGACATTTGGTGAACTGATGTAGAGAGACTTTTGGAGGAAGCCAGTCTTGCGAAAGTCTATTTTGGTGAAGCTGGCTGTGGTGGCTTTTCAAAACCACTTCTCGCGAAGCTAACATATCACCTAAGTGATAAAATGTCAAAGTCCAATTGTATCCTTATACAATGAACATTTCTACCTATTTTGCCCTTGGTCCTATACCATATTTTCTTTGAACCAACCAAATGCATGACACAGTTTCTTTCATTCGGAAAATTGATCTATGTTCTCGAGATATCAATCATTTGCTAAACAGTACAAAGTTTTAGGCTTTTGCGTCATATCAATTAAAGTGTATATTTTTTTTGTTTAAACCTAGAAAATAATGACTGCTATTTTTGTTTTGAATCTATAATACTCACAAGCTCATACATGTAAGTGAAAGAGATGATTAGCAACTTTGGATGCATTTAATAAAAAAATTCAATTCATGTTTTTTTTTACACTGTAGATTCTAAACTAGGTGTTACTTGGATGTCTTGATCTTTTATAATTAGGTTTCTTTCATCTCTCACTGTATTTTACTTTTAGTTAAATTGATGTCTAAGTTTCAATATTGAGAAACTTCAAATTATCCAACCGTCCGTTTCATAAATTTGATTTTAATGCAAACGTGTGTTACTATGCTAAATATTTGAACAAACATCATTGAAGATGATAAGCACATAATATATGAGATGAACGCTATATGCCATCATTATTTGCTTTATTTGTTATTTTATTATTTTTATTGTATTTTGGTTTAACTCGTCTATCTTCACCAAACATCACGCTTGCTTAAAATTCATTCTCCTGAAGGACTTTTTGCGGAGTCCTTCCTAAGGAAGGACTTTCCATCAGTAGAAGCCGCGCCAAACATACCCGTCTATTTGTTTTTCAAGATCTCTGCCAAGCACAGCTGGGGTGTACATTGGGCAGCGGAACCAGCTAGGACCGGGCCTACAAAAAAGATTTCTTCACCCCTTTAACATAAAATTTATTTAATATAAATTTTTTTTATAAATAATAATTACATTTATGTAATATAAATATATATATATATATATTATTTTATACATATTTCGAGCTAAACTTTAAAAACAATTCTCAGATCTTTCTATTAAACTAATCAAGCCTAAAAGGATTTTTAAGTACTATAATTTATGAACGAGCTTAAGCAGACACAGCCAGATTTTTCTAAAAACAATTTTCATGTCCTATAATTTATGAACGGACTTAAACGGGCACAGCCAGATTTTCCAGACCATCTTTATCCTAAGCTGCCTTCTTCCATTCAAAAGTGGATGAACTTCACCACAAACAGACAGAATGGATACTATTAAAGGCAAATGCTAATGCAAGGATTTATTTGTTTTGTTCCTGTGATATGGAACCCATCCCATGAAGAGGTGTACAACAAGAAGGCTAGAAATTGCTGCAGAGTGAAAAACTCACTTCACTACTGGAAGAAAAGGAAGGCAACAAGCATTACAGAATCAAACCACACAAGTTCATCAATCCCAAGCAATCCTTTATTCATACCAACTAAGCCTCTGATAGCAACTTGATTTTCAAAATCCAATAAAAAAATGTGCAGAAAAAAAAAGAACAAAAATTCTTTTTAATTTTATTCTCTTTTCTTTTTTTATAACCAAATTCTGGATCCCAATAAAAAAAAGTATATTATATGTAAAATGTTACACAGATAAAATTATTGTATCACAATCCAATATTTTTTATGGTTAGCAATGGTGGTTTTTAAATTGATTATTAGAAGGGATACCTCTCACGAGTATAAGATTCCATGACATTTATACAATACTGGTTGTTTGCGTGAAATAACTTCGTTGACTGAATAAAAAACAAGTAATTGGCTGATTTTATTTTATTTTTAAAATTAGCATTGGAAATATTTTTGGGTATATAAATTAATGGAGATCAAGTAAACAATGGGTCCTCCTCCCACCTAATATATAAGAACAAATTAATTTCTCTGTTCTTCTTTGTTATTATTTTTTATTTTTTTGGTGCAAGAGAGGTGCTAATAAAGACTAGGAAAGACAACACTAGCAATGCGTTATTTCAAAATGGGGTGGAACTAGGAGTGGGAAAAAAATTTGAGAGGAGGCTAAGGCAAAAAATTTTAAATTTATGTGGTGTCAAGTTAAAATTTTTTGAATTTTAGAAAGACTATTATAATATTTTTTATTTTAAAAACTCAAAAAACTATAACATATTAATAAAATTTTAAAAATTCAAGAGATTAAAATATTATTTCTTATCATAAATATATAAAAATTAGGTCCGAATCCTTTGGTCCACACATAGGTCATCCACTGGGTGCATCCTATGAGGCGTACGAGATGGCTATAAATTTTGTTTATTTTTTTCGTGGAGAACCGCAGAATTATTTAGTGAACCACGAAGATGAAAGAAAACAACTTCCAAACTTTCGACAAAAGCCTTCAACCAACCATCTTCCGAAAACGGCTTTTGAAAACGACAAATAGACTCTGATAATAGAAAATTGTTTTTCAAGATCTCTGCCAAGCACAGCTGGGGGGTGTACATTGGACAGCGGAACCAGCTAGGACCGGGCCTACAAAAAAATTTCTTCATCCCTTTTAACATAAAATTTATTTAATATATAATTTTTTTATAAATAATAAAATTTAATTACATTTATATAATATAAAAATATATAAATTATTTTATACATATTTCGAGCCAGACTTTAAAGACAATTCTCAAATTCTTAAACTAATTAGGCTTAAAAAAAATTTTCTAAGTCCTATAATTTATGAACGGACTTAAGTGGGCACAGCCAGATTTTTCTAAAAAAAAAATTTCAAATCCTGTAATTTATGAACGGGATTAAGCGGGCACAGCCAGATTTTCCAGACCATCTTTATCCTAAACTGCCTTCTTCCATTCAAGAGTGGATGAACTTCACCACAAACAGACAGAATGTATACTATTAAAGGCAAATGCTAATGCAAGGATTTATTTGTTTTGTTCCTGTGATATGGAACCATCCCATGAAGAGGTGTACAACAAGAAGGCTAGAAATTTGCTGCAGAGTGAAAAACTCACTTCACTACTGGAAAAGAAGGAAGGCAACAAGCATTACAGAATCAAACCACACAAGTTCATCAATCCCAAGCAATCCTTTATTCATACCAACTAAGCCTCTGATAGCAACTTGATTTTCACACTACTACAGGTTTGTAATTTGGTTGCAGGGTTTTTAAGTAAACGCAACTCGCCAGTGGATAATCAACCCTGCAGGCCGATGACACCTGCAAAAGGCAAGAATATATTAAACCAATGGTGATTCATAAGGGCTAGTCTACCCCGTAGATATATTAATGAATCTAACAAATTTTACAATCAAGCGTTCCAGAATGCTTACCACAGGCAAACCTTCCGCCAGCGTTTCCGGTACTTTTGCTCAGTTCATGGCCACCTGAACCAAAAAAGAGGTATCATTTAAAATGCTGCTTGAAGAATGGGCTAAACGAAAGAAGAAGAATATTTCCAAACAGTAAAAATTTCATGGTATAGTACTCAAATGTGACAGACAATGTGATTGGAGTAATTACAGCCCTCACTTCAGGCAAAATGTGTACTTGCTGGCCACAATACAGGTCCGATGATGGGATTCTTTTTTCGCTAGCTGAACCACTTTTTTTTTTTTTTTTTTTTTTTTAAGTTGTGAACCAAAGATGGGTTACTGTTCAAGAAAAAATGACAGGTTTGTTTTCCACTCAGCTCAACTCATCTCACCAATCCATCAAAATTTTTGAGCCAATAACCATAAAACCCAAAATCTGATACCAACCAAGTACTAAACTCAGGTTCTCTACCACTTCGCATGACAGGAGTGCAAGTAATATAATCAGTGATCTCAATGCCAAATCATATAGAATATGCAGCCTTTCGCAACAACAAATAAAAATAAATCTCCAATTTGAGATCAGATCACACAATTCTGCATAACCACCTCTTTTATGGAATAGATTTTTGAAAAAACAAATTATGGAGGAAACCAATTATTACCAGATAACTTCATTTTTTCAGAAAATAGTTCTGTGTGGGATCTCAGAGAATTTTAGTATCACAGACCACAGTTAATTCAGAAATCATAACAGCTAGGTTCACTGCTTTAGGGCTAGGGAAATTGAATGATCTATTTGTCTTTTAACACATAGCACTGATAGTAAAACTCCAACACAGGTGAAACCACTGAAAGACTTAGAACGACAATATAATTAATATTCTAGAATTACTTTTCAGATTTCATGGAAGGGTGGAATTATTTTGAGCAAAGATTCTGGTGCTTTCAAGTGAAATTGTGCACTCAGGTTCTTCACACGACTGTGAAACACAAAACATCTCTCGGAAAAACCTTGGCATTTGTGATGGGGTGATGTTCAATCAGCAAGAAGATCTGTCGTCATTCACATAAATGGGTTTGTGAAGAATACTAATTATTACATAGTAAAACAAAAATAAATACTCAACTTTCATGAAATGTCCAAACATGCCTACACGTTTACTAGTGATAATCTAAGAATTCCACCACGATAACATCCCTGGCCAGTCAGGAACTGTGTTGTGCAGCCAGTTGAGACATTGCGCTAATCTACAAAGAGCACGTTCAGAAGAAGCAAGCAAGAAGCTGAAAACACCAGCTTATCTCCCTGTCCAGTTCAATTTCTTGTTTCCTACTCTAAATAGTTGACATTCTAATTTACAGTGAGTAGTTTTGGTTTGGGCTGGAATCTCAATCCTTCGTAAGTCTTCTAGAAAATCTCCAAACATAAGTGCAAGTCTGACATGTACCGAAAAAGCAATCAGACATAAACCACCTTATAATTCCTCTACACTTCAGTTTCTAGTTTCTATCTAATCAGTTAACACTCGTAGCCAATCGTGAGCACCTCACTTTGAGGCTGAAAAATAAAACAACCAAGATTTGGGCATTTATTATCTCGACTCTCCCTCGTATTGTTGCTTGAATAACTTATCATGTAGATAATCAAGTACAAACAGCTCAATTACACTTTCTTCTTTATTAGGTGTTCTTAAGTTTTGCATAAGAGAAAGCAATGCTAGCAGCACCCACCTTCTTGCATTTGCACTCCACTTAAAAGGCCGTATAGCATATTTTGTAAATGAAACATCATGCATTAAGTGGAACCGAGATATGCAAACCCCAAAAGAAAATGCAATGCAAGTAATTATAGTAAATCTGTGTTACCCTTTCCCAGATCATCCGGGTCGGCATGGACAACAACAGCCCTTCCAATGATGGAATGTGGTCCACAGAGAGGGATCTGCACAAAGTAAACATGTTAGAAATCTCAGATCAACAGCTCATATAGCATGTATAAACTGAAATTATTACAATAATTCACCTCTTTGTCAACGATGGTGAAACTTGTAGTGCCTGAGACACATAAAGTCATGTAAAAAAAAGTTAATGGCATGTTAAAATATGAAGGCATAATTTAAATCAGAGTACTGTCCCTGAAAATAATATAAATTATGGTGGTGATGGCTATAACATGATATAAAAAGAATTGTCTTCAAAGTTTATAGGGAGGGACAGGCCCATTCCATTTCAAAGCCAAACAACCTCCATCAACCCATAAAGATTAGGAGTGCTCTTGTAGTATCAGATTGGATGGGTTTTTTGGACAAAACTTTGATGATAACCATAATAATAAAGATTTCTATGTGAAACACTAACGATCACAACTGACACTAAAGCGACTAGACTTTCCATTAAGCAAACTTCTCTTAATAAATGACAATGCCTTGCAGTGATGAGTGGAATTACGACGATCAAGATAAAAGGCATCCATGATAACAGATCATTATGAGAATGTGGAAAAGAAAGTGCATGCACCAAAGGAAAGCATACCATCTTCACCAACAGTGACGTTACCAAGGTCACCAGCATGGCGATTCTCATCCTCAGGAGCACCATGCTCTTTGCCAGCAGGATTAAAATGTGGTCCTGCAAATTTAAATGACCAAAGGTAAAATTCTTGAAATGGAACCTGGTTACTATCATTTCTTTTTTTTCTTTTTTTTCCCAGTTTCCAGGAGATTCAATGAATAATATAATAGTAGTAAAGAAGAACTTCTGGGGTTAAAAATTACCGGTTGACATGCAACCATTTGTCGTATCACCAAGAGCATGGACATGGAAACCATGAGGTCCAGGTTTAAGGCCAGAAAGGCTTCCGGTAACTGTAGTTGGACCTAAGGCATACAAAAATCAAAGTAATTTAAATTCCCAACACAACTGACATGATTATACACATTCCATTTAAATGCTAGAATTTTACTGAAAAGTACCATCTCCTTCTTGGGTAAAGTATACAGTGCCACACAGACCCTCACTACCAGTAAGAACAGCAACAGCCTTCACCATTGTTATATGTGATCTAAACAAGTGATAAAAACAATACCTCAGTAGTTAATATTACATACAAGAGCTGATTGCAAGAGTTGAAATAGAAGACATTTTTTTAATTGAGATTAATCTAGATGTAAAGGGGCTAAGTAAGAAGACAAACAAAAATAGGAAACCCTTCAAAACTGAAGACCAGATGGCCCAAAAAGTGAAGCTATAGAGAGAACTTCGAACTCCATCTGAAAAATAACTACACAGTAATAAATCCAACCACAAACCAGAACTGTAAACTTCTATTTTCCACACAATGTATTCAAATCACTCTTTTTAGAATTATGAATTAATTTATTATTGTTTTGAATATGTACAATGCATCCAAATTAATCATTTAGTGTGTGAAAGTATGTCTTCCATTAAGAAAGGCAAATGGAGGGCCATTTTTTAGAAGAGTATCAGGGATTATCTTTGCTTCAATTTAATAAGCTGAAATGTAATTTTGCATATATTTTTATTCTGCAAATGTTTGAGTTTGAATCTGTGTTATGCAAAGAGATCTCAAAAAGAGTGGCAATGGTTTTCCAAGTGTTCGAGTTTATTAGTAAAACAAAAGTTGTATTCGTTATTCACATGCATATGCAAACATGCGCGGGCACAAGAGCGTGCATAGAAATAGAGTGAAATCAAAATAGTTTATCACGAAATGCATTCAACCACTATTAAGAATCCATTATCCAATATACAGTTTTCACGGTACTGTAAAACACAACGATAATCAAATTTCTTCAATGAATGAAAATAATTATGTCAATAATTATTAGAAATTCCAGCACAGACCCACAATACTTGACAAAGTATTTGGACAATTTGATTCCCTCAACATTAGAGAGAAGCAAGCCAGAAATACTACTCTGATTGCCCCAGTTTACCTAAACAACCCCAAACCCCCCCCCCCCCCCCCCCCCCTCCCCTCAACCCATGTTTTCTAGGCAACCAAACACATCTAACAGAGCACACAGCAAACAGAACACATCTAACATGTCACACACAGAAACACGGGCATATATGACCCCATCACATTCACAGAGCAAATTCATGTTTCAGAGGCAAACTCGAGATCTGTGATTTCGTAAGCTGAATCCATTTCAATGAGATTACAGTCTATGAAGAATTGGATAGTTGAACAACAAATTATCACCTGATCCTATTTCAACAACGTGAAGATCAAGCCAGATAATCAACGGCGAAGAATGAAAATTCAATCGATCATTAGATTCTCAGATGAATCAAAATAAATCTATGAAAATCATGTAATCTAACTGATAGATTGAGAGAGAAAATGGATTGATTTACCTCAGTACACCCCTTTCGAAGATAGAGAGGGAGAGAGAGAGAGAGAGTCAACTGATCCAGATGATAATGTGTGTTGAAATGTGTGAGCTAGCTTCCAGTGGTAGGTGTGTGTTTATTTGTGACCAACACAGTGATCAGTGTCCCTCCTGTTTCCACGCGCTTTCTGGGGACTGTGATTGGGTTTTTTTGCGACAATGTATGTACGTCGGACCCACTGGGATGATATGGAGCTCTATTATTGGTGCGTGTAATACAGTTGCGCGTGGTTCTTTCTTCCCTCGGTCCGTCTGCCGGAAAGATAATCTGACGCACATGACTTGTATAAATGGGAGGTGCTTTTCCCCCTCTACTGACACATCCCTCCCGGTCTCACCTCAAATTTTAATTGATTTACTTTTATACCTTTTTGTACACTCTCCCTCTCGCCCAGTTTCATTTTGTTACTTTTGTGTTTTGTTTTTTTGAAGTTTTGTTTTTGTTTTTTTTTCATTGGTTTTTTTTTTTTTTTTAACCAGTTTTTTTTTATTTATTTTTTTTATCAATTTTATTTTTTTATCAGTAATCTTTTTTTTTTTTATTTTTAGTTATAAATTTTTTTTTTTAGTTTTAAAAAGTATAAAATATTTGTCAAAATTTTTTGTTTATAATTTTTTAGTTATAGATTTTAAGAGTCATTATTTATAAAAGTTTTTTAAAGAATATCAACTTAAAGGAAAGAAGACATGTGAAGGATAACTTTAGGGGGTAATTTAAAGAGAGAGAAAAGTTCTGACATATGTTAGGAGTTGTCAAGGATTTGAGGAGAAGTAATTTAAAAGTAATAGAAGGTTTTGACATGTGTCAAAAATTAAATAAAAAAAATTTGATAGAAAAAACAACAAACAAAACTTATTAAAAAAAAAAGAAACAAAACTCAATAAAAATTAAACATAACTGAAAAAAAAGATATACAAAAATATATAAAAAAAGTGGGGTGTCAAGTTAGGAAGATAATTTAAAAGAAGAGAGAGATTCTTACATATGTTAAAAATTATATAAAAAATAAAATAAAAAATTTTGATGAAAAAAATAATAAAAAAAATTGATTAAAAAATAAATAAAACTAATAAAAAACAAAACTAAATAAAAATTAAAAAAATTAAAAAAATATAAATAAAAAAAATTTAAATAACTTATTATTTTAAAAAAGAGAGCGGTGTATATAAATAATTCACATGAGGGACAAAATTTGCGGTGGGGGTGGGGGAATCACGTGACTGGGTCGGTGACGTTAGTAGCTGGACCATATTGGGGCTGATTTTAACGGCGTGTTTGGAACTTGGCAGTAACAAATTTCTTCCCTGTACGCTCCGTTTAGAACCGAATTTCCGGTCAGGAAAATAAAGTAAAAAGAAGGAAAAAGATAATCACAGGAGAACAAAAATACTCATTCTTTTCTTTTACTTTACATTTTTCATCGGAAATTAGAGTTCCAACGAAGTGTAGGGAATGGAAGGAAAATAAAAAATAAAAATATATATTTTTCATAATTAATTTTGTAAAAAGAAATAAAATAAAATAAAACATAAATAGAGAGAGTGATTATTTGTTTTTCTTCTTATTTTTCTTTCTTTTCTCTCCTAAATAGAATTAACCAGTGAAAAGAAAGAAAACAAAATTTTTTGTTTCTTTTCTGTGATATCCTAATCTTATAATTCCATAAGTAACTAATAACATTTATTGCATAATTGATTAATACGTAAAATTATGTAGGTACATGTGTATGGCATATGGCAAGTGGTGGATTAGGTGATGAGTTAATCGATGAGTCAGTAGTAAGTTGGTTAGTGGGTTAATTGATGAGTTAGTTGGTGAGTCATTGGTGACATTGCATGAGTGTGTATGTGGAGTGTTATCTTACAAATAGAGAAAAATTGGACAGCCCAATTCTCGTTTCGGTGCAGAGAAAGAGAGAGAAGATAGGAAAAAGACAAGGTTAGTGGAGAGACAAAGAAAAATAAATAAAGAAAAAATAAGAGAGAGAAGAAGTAGGAACTTAACTAGTTGAAACAAAAATTAGTGGAAAAGAAAATAAAATTAAAGTTAAGTCAGGGGAATGGTTGGCTCATCTGTATAGAGAGAGAGAAAAAAAAATATAAGAGGAAGAAGAAAGAAAAGAGAAGAAAAAGGGAGAAGAAAGAATAAGAATTTAGGAAAGGACTTGTTGAATCTTGTTTTCAAGATTCAAGTGAGTTTATTTTGTTCTATGTTGCTCTTGTTGATTCTAGCATACTTGCAATTTATTTTTGTCATGGGAGTTAGAGAGAAGGTGATGAAAGATATGAAACATTAAGGTTTCTGTGGTTTATTTTTTTAATTTATGATGAAGGTGTTATGTTCGCTGTTTTGTGGCGAATTAATTTATCTAGAAATATTATTTCTAGATGCATTTTTGAAAACTTGAATTTAGAGTAATAATAGTAATTTGAGTTTTGATTTCATTCAAAAATATCATATTTTCGAATTATGGTGAATTTTAAAAGTTGAACTATTACTGCTGAAATTTGTTACACTGATCTGCGACCTCTACCTTGACCGCAACATTCGACCAAGTTAGAGTAATCAATACATTGTAAAATTTTTACTGTATCTATTAGAAATTTAGATGAGAGTATATACAAAATTTGAAGTCATTTTGATGTCGTTTGCTTATATTAAGAACCGCTTAAAGATAGACCATTTGTAGTTGAATTATCACTTTTGCAGCATTACCCTATTTTATAAAATACCAAATAAATACTTAGACTTGTTCAATAAATGTGAAATTTGGTCTAGATACTTTTTGAAATGTCTATTTTATATTCTCCAAGTTTTGAAATTTTTAGGTATAAGCTTGCAAAATTGTGTTTATGTTACGAGGCCTGTGTCAATTTTGATAGATTAGAGAACTTAGTAGATTTTTGTACTTTTAAGCTATTGCATTGTATTAGGACATATAACATCATATTTCAATACCTCATTAGTAGTACATATCTCGTGTTAAAGGAATGTGGATTATGATTGTTTATTGTTGAAAGATTATGAATTATATTTCCCAATTTAACATGGTTTTGGGTGTTAAATGCTAAAGAGGGGTAAAATCATTCAACTTCAACTAAAGAGTAACTCCACTATGGTGTGTGTGTGCAGTGACAGGTAGAGAGTTTGGATAATCTTACTCATATTTAATTGCAAGTCTATTGCTTACATTGGTGATTACATATGCAAAGTGATATTAGTCAATATATATGAAGTGATATTGCATATCATTAATTCTGTATGCTATTCATTGCATGGAGAAAAGTATAGCCGATGTAGGGTTGATTTAAAAGGGTGTTAATGTGGGACATATTTGATAACAAGCCATCAATATATTGGGCCAATGTTATCTAAATTGCGTGCACATTTTATAGTATTTTATGCATTACATCACAAGAAATATTACATTTTATGAAATATATTACATTATTAGTAGTAATGAGAAGATGATTACATATAGTTGATGTTGGTGTCATGTGAATGATTATATATCGTTGATTAGTGAATTATCTATTGATAATTGATTCTGTGAATCGTGAGTACTTTAATAAGTAGCTTATATCTACACAGACTGTTTTGACAAGTAACGTAGATATGACAGTTTGGTTCGTTATAGTATTGGTCTTAGTCGCAGTGGGATTTATGTCAGTATCAGGATGTTGCGTCTCAGGGCTTGGGAAAACTCTTGTTGCTTTACTTTCAGTTTCTCGTCATATTTATATAAGATATTGGAATTTGAGTTATATTTGTGTTTTGCTTCATGTTAGCTTGAGATATGAGAGTTTGTTATGTAGTTAGATTTGTAATGATGTAAGTAGTTTTACTTTTGATGTCCATTATTGTAGGTGAGGACAGTTCTTGTTTGTTTATATCATTAGTGTATATTTTGTTGTATTTTTTTTCGGGTATGTGTTAAGGTATTGTTCACAAGTACGGTAGCCTGTGAGATGACGTCTCGCCTAATGTGACCTTAATAATATCTATTTAAAATGGGAGTGTGACATTCTCATCCCTTCCTTTGTTCAAAACAAACTATAAATAGATAATTATATTTGATATATAAGATATGATTCAATATTACTCTACTTTCTCAGTTTGTTTTACCAAAAAATAAATTTTGAAAAATTTTGTTTTTCTTGGAAAACATTTTTTAGTATTTCCTTGATTTTTTTTTTCTATTTGGTACGAACTATAAAAAAAATAAAAAAATTGTAGATATATTATATCAGCCCTTGTTGTTATTCGCCCTTCACGTGTCCATCTATTACATTCTTCAGATCATCGATTAGAAGAGCCGACACGAATGACTTAATCTACCCTCTGCCTCGTATTTAACTACTAGTTGTATAGCTATGTATGAATCGTGTCAGATTCATTCAAACTCCGATTCGAAGGTAGAAATTGCCATTGCCAAAGAACCACATTTTACTTCGGACAAGCCAACAGGTGCAGGCCAAGCCAAAAGTTAGGGACTGCTTATCATGAATTAGATTGCTAAAACTTGACTATTAAGGTTACTTAAAACATTATTATCTTGTAAAGTGCAGCAGTCTATATTTATAGCAGCTGTTTCACTGAGCTTAGGATTCGGCAAGTACTGCCTAGTTGATGCCATTGAGCTAAGATTTTTTGTGGATTTGGTTGAGAAGTAGATGGCACAAGCAATGCCTTTTAACTTTGGTTATGCACCAAAACCAGATGCAGGATTTGGTATGGTGGGCCTTCGGTAAACTGGCCAGAAACGAGTGGGGGGAAATAATAAACCAAGAAAGATAGTGACAAAGTTAGAAAATTTATTCACGGAGAGAAATAATTAATCACAACTCATAAATTTTTTTCCAGAGTAATGCTATACAACTGCAATTTGTGTACAAAACTTTCACCAAAATGGTTTGGTTGTTTATCATTCTTTCATTTCAAACCAAAGCATCTAATATTTTGACTCATCTTAAAAGTGTGATTCTGTAAAAAAAAAAAAAAATTAGTAAGAATGGTCTGTTTAATTACAATTTTGATTCCTATTTTTTATTTTCGTATTCTAGAATTGGTGAAGCTGTGTTTAGAAAACTGGTTTTGAGAATTGTAATTTTTTTATTTTTTCATAATCAAGCAGAGGTCATTTGACTTTTATATACCAATATAATTTATACAAGCTTATAAATAAAATATATAAAGGGGTTTTTTTTTTTTTTTTTAAAGCAAATCAACATTCTTTTAAGGGGGAATTCATAAATTTTTACAGGGAGCATATTGGAAGGCATTCTAAAATTTAGATCAAAGTAAAGAGTGTTTTTTTTAAATGTAAGGGCCACTTACAATTTTTTAGGGGGACAAATTAAAATAAAATTTTGTTAAAATTGAATTATTTAAAAAATTAAGAGGGCATTTGCCCCTCTGAACCTTACATACCTCCGTTAAGAGCAATCTGTGAATCCTATAATAAAGAGAGTTTCGTGCACTGAGTTGTTATTTTTTTTTTTGTCTTCTTTTTTTTTAAGATTTTAAGTAGGTGTCTTCACTCTTAATCTCTCGTGTGACCATGCTTTGGATTATTGATTTTTTATGATTTGCAGGGGACCCCGTGATTTGGGGGGCCAATTATTTTGATCCTCCATCAAAAAGACACTTTTGCCCCCTAGCTGCCCTCTTGCATGTCCATGGAACCAGGGGCAATTTGGACTCACAAAACATCAGGGGCCAGAAGGAATCCTCAGCTCAACAAACATAAAGAAAACAAACAGCCACCTACCGAACCCCGTCTCTTTTTCCATATGCCAACCTGTGTCTTCTCATCGCTGTCCAGCTATCACCAGCCACGTGGCACTAGACCCCACCTTGATCCTCAAGTCATACCTTTTAAATGCCTTAATAATGACTTCTTTGGTCTCCTCATTATACATTAATTAGAGTCTCCAAGAATTATAGAGTTGGGTTTTGATTTTCATCATCATTTGGATGGCTTCTTTATGGTTTATAGTAGCATTCATAATGGCTTTCATGGCCTCCCCTTCACTCTCTCTATCCTCTCCATTTACAGAGCTATCACCTGACATTTCTCCTCTCTTGCCTTCTCCTGGTGGTGAATTGCCTTCTCCAACTGGATCTTCCATTCCCAACATTCCTTCCAACCCAAGCCCTCCAAATCCAGATGAAACAGTCAGTCTTGGCCTGACTTCAACAGCTTCCTCTCTGAATTCATTTGGGTTCTTGAATTCAGCTGTTTTGATGGGTTTGATGGTGTATTGGTGAGTTTTAGTCTTTTGGTTTGGAAAATTCAATTGCTTATTGTAAGTTACTAAGTTCCCACTTACAGTTCATGCTAAGTTTTCATTGATTATAGCGTATATGATATAATTCATGCAGTCAAGGGTTGTACTTGAGTAGCATTCATGAAAATTAGATCAACTTTACTGTTTCCTCACTACTAGGATTGGTTGTTTTCTGTTTATCATATGTTACATAAAAATCTTCTAAATTTGTTAGGTACCATGTCAGGATTTGTGTTAGGGTTTGGGTATGTGTTCGACATGTCTAATTAGACATGCAACCTAACAAATATATTTAAATAGTAGAATTTACTACTAAATTATGTATTAGACTATGTCTAAAAAACTCTATGTTAGTTTGTTAATATTATTTTACTTTAAATAAATTATAAAAGTATTTAAAAATATAAAATTTTATTCTATCCTCGTGTAATTAAATATAAAAATTAAATGAATATATTACTTGAGCACGTACCGACACTCAAGACTTGTATATGAGTAGATGAGTATACCGACACTCGAGACCTATATCCAAGTCCATGAATAAGTTTTATGTCTTGAAGCTATCAGCATTCAGGAAGATTCAAATATGTTGAGAAGGCTTAGGAATTATTAGACACCAGAAAGAGAAATGATTCATCACTATCAAATCAATGAACTTCTGACAATTTTGTTCCACTTTCCACAACACCCTGCGCTATATCATCCACGAGCTGAGTCTAGCCGAAGAAAAGATTATTCAAAGTTTAATTTGATAAACTTAACAAATTTTAAAATATTTTTAAGTTTAATTTATTTAATTTTTAAACTGAACTCGTTTGTTTTAATAGAGCCGATTGTTTAATTTTTAAGATTAATTTGTTTAATTTTCAAACCGAACTCGTTTATTTTAATTGAGCCGAATGTTTAACTTTCAAGCCGAACTCGTTTGTTTTAATTGAATCGAGGCGATCATGAGCCGAATTTGAATAGCTTGAATTTTTAAATGTATATAAGTTTATCAAACCGAATTAAACTTAAAAAATTAAAGAATTTTAAAATATATTTAAGCACGATTTGTTTACATAACGAGACGATCTCAAATAAATTTTTAACAAATTGAACACAGCCCGATTCATTTATCACAGTAGTCCAACCCTCAACCCATAACCGACCAACTCATTGACAGATAATCCGTCACCAACCACTCGTAGAATCCCATGAGCCCAAAGCCCATCTATTCAAGTTTGGTTTACGGCTATGTACCTCTAGTCACATTTGTCATAACATATCATAATTAATTATAGTAATTACAAGACACATTTACAGTAAATAATCAAATTTAATCATATTGTGGTAACTGAGTCACATTTGTAATAACTAAAACTCATATTTAGAGTAACAATATATTACCTTTATAGTAACTACTATTTTACCAAAACAACTCGATTTTTTTAAAAAAATTCTCAGCCAAACTCTCCAAGATAAGCAACAAGACTCTGACTTAACAAGCCGAGAAATCTTTCCATCATTCTAACCGTGGCAAGGAGTGCCGATAAATCGAAAAATTATTCAATACACCTAGATCACCCCAGATAGTGGTATATATTTAAAGCAACTATATATTACAATTATAGTAACTACTTTTTTTACCAAACCACCTTCATTTTTTAAAAAAATTTCTCGACCAAACTCTCCAAGATAAGCAATAAGACTGTACTTAACAAGTCCAGAAATCTTTCCATCATTCTCAACATGGCAAGGAGTACCGACAAATCAAAAAATTATTCAACACTCCTAGATCACCCCAGATAGTGGTATATATTTAGAGTAACTATATATTACATTTACAATAACTACTATTTTTACCAAAACACCTCGATTTTTTTTAAAAAATTCTCTGCCAAACTCTCCAAGATAACCAATAAGACTGACTTAACAAGCCGAGAAATCTTTCCATCATTCTCAATATGGTAAGGAATGCCAACAAATTGAAAATTAATTCAATACTACTGGATCACCCGAGATAGTGGTATATATTTAGAATAACTGCATATCACATTTATAGTAACTACTTTTTTTACTAAAACACCTCGATTTTTTTTAAAAAATTATCAGCCAAACTCTCAAAAATAAGCAATAAGACTGTGACTTAAATAAGCAGAGAAATCTTTCCATCATTCTCAACATGGTAAGGAGTGCCGACAAATCAAAAAATTATTCAATACACCCCAGACAGTGGTATATATTTAGAGTAACTATATAATACATTTATAGTAACTACTTTTTTTTACCAAAACACCTTGATTTTTTTTAAAAGACTTCTCAGCCAAACTCACCAAGATAAGCAATAAGATTGTGACTTAACAAGCCGAGAAATCTTTCCATCACTCTCAACAAGGTAAGGAGTGCCGACAAATCGAAAAATTATTCAATACTCCTAGATCACCCCAGATAGTGGTATATATTTAGAGTAACTATATATTACATTTATAGTAACTGCTTTTTCTACCAAAACACCTCGACTTTTTTAAAAAAATTCTCAGCCAAACTCTGCAAGATAAGCAATAAGACTGCGACTTAACAAGCCGAGAAATCTTTCCATCATTCTCAACATGGTAAGGAGTGCTGACAAATCGAAAAATTATTCAATACTCCTAGATCAACCCAGATAGTGGTATATATTTAGAGTAACTATTTATTACATTTATAGTAACTATTTTTTCTACCAAAACTCCTCGATTTTTTCAAAAAAATTCTCAGCCAAACTCTCCAAGATAAGGAATAAGACTGTACTTAACAAGCCAAGAAATCTTTCCATAATTCTCAACATGGTAAGGAGTGCTGACTAATCAAAAAATTATTCAATACTCCAAGATCACCCCAAATAGTGATATATATTTAGAGTAACTATATATTACATTTATAGTAACTACTTTTTTTAACAAAACACCTCAATTTTTTTTAAAAAACTTCTCAGCCATACTCTCCAAAATAAGCAATAAGACTGTGACTTAACAAGCCGAGAAATCTTTACATCATTCTCAACATGGTAAGGAGTGCCGACAAATCGAAAAATTATTCAATACTCGTAGATCACTCCAGATAGTGGTATATATTTAGTGTAACTATATATTACATTTATAATAAGTATTTTTTTTACCAAAACACCTTGATTTTTTTAAAAAAATTCGCAGCCAAACTCCCCAAGATAAGCAATAAGACTGTGACTTAACAAGCCGAGAAATCTTTCCATCATTCTCAACGTGGTAAGGAGTGCCGACAAATCGAAAAATTGTTCAATACTCCTAGATCACCCCAGATAGTGGTATATATTGAGAGTAACTATATTTTACATTTATAGTAAATACTTTTTTTACCAAAACACCTCAATTTTTTTAAAAAATTCTCAGCCAAACACTCCAAAATAAGCAACAAGAATGTACTGAACAAGCCGAGAAATCTTTCTATCATTCTCAACATGGCAAGGAGTGCCGACAAATCAAAAAATTATTCAACACTCTTAGATCACCCCAGATAGTAGTATATATTTAGAGTAACTATATATTACTTTAATAGTAACTACTTTTTTTTACCAAAACACCTCGATTTTTTAAAAAAAAAATTCAGCCAAACTCTCCATGATAAACAATAAGACTCTGACGTAACAAGCCGAGAAATCTTTCCATCATTCTAAACATGGTAAGGAGTGCCGTCAAATCAAAAAATTATTCAATACTCCTAGATCACCCCAGATAATGGTATATATTTAGAGTAACTATATATTACATTTATAGTAACTACTTTTTTTACCAAAACACCTCGATTTTTTTAAAAAAATTCTCAGCCAAACTCTCCAAGATAAGCAATAAGACTGTGACTTAACAAGCTGAGAAATCTTTCCATCATTCTCAACATGGTAAGGAGTGCTGACAAATCAAAAAATTATTCAGTACTCCTAGATCACCTCAGATAGTGGTATATATTTAGAGTAACTATATATTACATTTATAGTAACTACTTTTTTTTACCAAAACACCTCAATTTTATTAAAAAAATTCTCTGCCAAACTCTCCAAGATAAGCAATAAGACTGTGACTTAACAAGCCAAGAAATCTTTCCATCATTCTCAACATGGTAAGGAGTGCCTACAAATCGAAAAATTATTCAATACTCCTATATCACCCCTGATAGTGGTGGGCTTCTCTTTTTAGGTGGGTTTCCCCTGTTGCAGTATCTAGGACTCTCTTATTTTTTGCCCACCAGGTAACCACACCATGCTCTCAAAACACACACTAAATAGGTGGGTAAAAAAAAAAAGAGAAAAAAGAACCATATAAATAGGTGAAAAAAAGATTTATTAAATTTCTAATACATTACTTAATTGAAGACTAACAAATAAACAAAGGCTGGCATACTAGTAGTTTCCGATGGAACAAAGCAGAAGGTATATAGAAAGTCCTGGTAAAATTCATTCCAACAAGCACACTGGAAGGCTCTATTAGAAAGGAAGTGAAAGGTTGCAAGCATCTTGGTGAAATAAGTAACAAAGAACTTTTCCTAGAGAAAACCTAAATGACCTTTTGTCCCTGCAACTGGAAAGTTGTTTAAGCACCCTTCTTTTCCATGAGCTTCTCAATCAGATCTGCAGCATCTTGAACAGTGTTAATGCTTTGGGCACTTTCTTCTTCCACGCTGATCCCGAATTCCTCCTCAAGTCCCATCACAATCTCCACCTGGTATAGGAAAGAGGGATGGATGTTTATTAGTTGTAATGTTCAAACAAATCATTTTTAAAGACCACACTCTTGATTTTGCTGTCTTACCAGGCAGAAGAAGCAATCATACAAAGCAAGAGAGTAACCTAACAGTGACAATCTCAAAAAGGCAGACTATATAAATTTGCAAGGCTGATGCACAGGCAAGATTGGAATTTTTTGCTTTTACCTGCGAGGACTTTCCATGGATTTAAGGCGAGGCAAATTTAAGACCCATTAGAAATAGTGTTTCATTAAAGCATAAAATCATGATGTGAAAGTTTCAAGGGGAAAAAGAAAAATGCAAGCAAACAAAAATTAGAAGCCTAAATACTGGTTCTGAAGTATTTTTTTTAGATAAAATACTATTTTACGGAATAGAATTACATTAATCTAATTTACTACACTAGCAGAAAATAGCCTTGGTCAATTTTGTAGATAGGCAGACAAATGTCATCATTCCCAAAAAAAATCACGAATAGAGGATTATGTTGAGACTAAAATTAGCAATGACAGGAAAATGTAGCTAACATATGTATCCAAATTATAAACGAGAGCAGAATAATTAGGATATTATATCAGTACAAAATTTGATAGCAATAAGTCGAACAAAAGTAGGATATTATTCTCTTATTAATTATCAAAAAAAAAAGTAGGATATTATATCAGTACAAATTTTGATAGAAGTAAGTCGAACATAATGGTAGTTCATGGGTAGGAATTGGTTACCGTATCAAGAGAGTCAGCCCCGAGAGTTGCGAACTTCGAGTCTCCAGTGACTGCAGTCTCAGATGGTAGTGCCAGCTGTTTCCTCACTATTTCACACACTTTGCCTACGGTCTCTGGTTTGGCCTGCTCAAACAAATCAGCATCCTCATCACTTGCTACATTATCCTACACATATATACCATTTATGTTACCTGAACTTTTCTAAATTTGTGAAGTACCCATGTCGGACACTTGACACTCGACGCTAGTTGGGCATGTATCTAACAAGGATGTATAACTAACTGAGTTTCCTATAAAACTAAGTATAGAACTTTCATTTTATGTATGAAAGGCTATATTTAAACTTGCAAATGCCGTATTACCTTAAAAAAATAAAAGAAGTATTTAAAAAATATGAAATCTAACCGTGTCCCAATGTCCTTGGACGTAAGAATTAGATGAATTCGACATTTAGACACGTACCTGCACTCGACACCCGTACCCGAGTCCAGGTAACATAGTATACCATGACGAACAAATTTATATGTTGCAAATGCAAGCAAGATATAATAAATTAAAAAATACTTTGAACTTAAAGTTCTGTATAGCATGATTAACGATTAACATCTACCTTTGCCTCCAAAATTTTAAGGATATTTGAATTGAATACCGAACCTCATTCTTGTAGCTTCAATATTACTCAGGAACAACAATTACTCAATAAACCAACAAATTTGGCATTCCCATAGAAGTACATATGCCTACATGAGAAAAAGGTCCTCACTTTCTTCTCATGGACTATCTAGATGGCTATATTATAGGCTTATAGCCTATCACAACACGTGACAGTATGTCCTACTCCTCGTAAAGCAGTGAATGCACATTAGCTACACATGGAAATGATGGTTTAACTGCCATTCACGATGCAGGCACGTTTGTTCATGTATTAACATGTTAAAACTGAAATGAATCATAATTTGAAAAACTAAAGGGTATGGTATCATATTCTTTTGCTCAGTGCAAAAGAATTAAATCAGAGAGGTATTAAATCAAATGATTGTGGAACACAAAGAACGATATGGACTATTAATTTAGGCATAGAAAGCAGATTTTTCACTTAGAAAACGCGATATCATGATACAACAAACATACCGCACATGAAACCTGAAAGCGATTTGGGCGCATCCTAAGTGATGGGAAGCATTTCCCTGTGATCGACAGGGACACCGAATTCAGACTAGAAATCCTGGTGGGTGCCTGCTCAATCCAATAACAAAAACTGAGTAAACCCAAGAAACAAAGAAACACAAAAAACACAATAAAATTGAATTTCACACACGCAAATGAAAAAAACAATATGGATTAAATAGTTCCCTCGAGGGCGGAGGAAACAATAGATAGATCAGAGTCACAAAAATTTCAAATAGAATAAATTTCTTTAATATTATAATCTTATTAAATGTAAAAACATCTTAAGAACCTGCTAAATCCATTTTTTTAAAATAGAAGTCCATTAAAGGAGCTACACACCCGTGATATATCAAAGAACCATTCAAAATGACATTTTAGGTCAGGTACAGATTTAATATCAACCCTAGACTCTGCCAAATCGAACAGGAATTCACAATATAATTAACAGAATCTACAATCAAATCCAACTATATCACGAGATTAGGTTAACAATCAAGAGCTCCAACCAAAATAAAACATTCATACAGATAGCACACATATTGCAAATAGATAGTTACGTATATCCCAAAAACGATTGCGAAGAGAAACTATAAAACGAAATAAGAATTGATACGACGAGGATCTCAGAGAGAAATTACCTGGTTTTGTTTGAATGAGCATGAGAAAGAGGTCATGTACATCGACGATCCAGTAACGGAAGCCATTGATGGATCGAGAGAGATAGTCTAACGGTGGAGAGAGAGATCCGAGGTTCTTCGAAATCAGTTCGAAGAAAATGGAGGGAGAGAGAGAGAGGAGGGGGGCGGAGAGCACGAAGAGTGTGATACAGCTATAGTAAGAGAGAGGGTAAACTATTAATACGATTTATATATAGGTGATTCGGTTTGTTTGGCTTTGTTTTCATCGAAAGTGGAGTGTTTGGTTTCGGTGATACGGAAGGACTAGTGAAATGTTAATTTTGCCCCTAAGAGTAGGATCCCCTTGAACCCCTTTGGTAAATTTTGTTTTCTCGTCTTTCTTGCTTTTCAAAAGTTTTAAAAACTAAACATAAAGCATGTTTGGTAATTGTTTATAAATGTCTTTCACTTTTAAAAATCTGAAATTTTTTTTTCAAAATTTTGAAAAAGTAAACACATTTTCACTTTTTTTGTTTTTGTTTTTAAAACAACATCCTCCTCTTCTATTTTTCACCATCCCTTTCTCATTGCCACTATCATCGTCTCTCCCCACCATCCTCTCTGTTTGTCTATAAATCAAATATTGAATAAATACTTTTAATATAAAAATAATAAATAATCAATAACAATTTTTAAATTACTAAACATTTTATTATTGTATAAATAGAAAACAATAAACTAAAAATTGTTAACTGTAACCAAACGTCATTACTTGTCATATATGTAGAGCTATAAAAAGAACAAAGCTATTCAAATTTCGCTCACATTCAACTTATTAGAAACTCGTTTGAGATCGACTTATTATATTAAAAAATACAATTTAAACAAATTTTAAAATTTATTAATTTTCTGAGCTCAGCTCGAGAAGTAAAAATATATTAAAAACTTTAAGCTATTTGAGCTGGGCTCAATTAGAATTCATTTGAAATTGACTTGAAAGTTAAACAAATCAAACGTAAAAATAAGATTGAAGAATTTACTACTCGGCTTAGTTCGTTTACAGCCCTATACATATATAATGCACATATAAGAAGAAAATACAGAACAAATGTTAGGCCAGGCGAAACTTTCTTGAGACATTTGTCACTTGACTTGGTTCTTTTGACATATACATATATGATTACTACAAGACAAGTTAGGACATTTTTATATCATAAGAAATAAGAAATATATCAGAATACTCATCTATCTGAACAGTTCAACAATCACAACTTTTTTATAAACCTAATTGTTGAAAGAGGAGCGACATAGCTTTGATACCATACTAGAATAATAGGAGAGGGATAGAGAGCGGAATACCTAGAAGAATAATAGAATCTCTATATCGTAATAAATTATATTATATTGATGTATTAGGTACCAACCCGTTCAATGCACGAAAAGTAAGATTTGTTTAAATTCACAACAAAAATATTATAAGTAATTAATTCAAAATCCACAATTAGCAATAATACAATCCAAAATTAAGGCGGCCACTCATATAACTACAAAGTTATTTTTTTTATTTATTTTATAGAATCAATTCAATCATGAAAGTTTTATTGTGTTCTTAATTTTTCAATTGGCTTGATCATCAAGATGCACATATATGCATATAGATATGGTTACGCAAAGAGCACACAAAAAATATTTTTTTAAAATTAAAGTTTACCTGAATTAGAGATGATCATGTCGATAAAAAGTTAAAATAGATATAGACATATATACAGTACTTTATTTAATTATAATCACATTTTTTTTCTTTAGATATTAAGTTTTATAGAAAGTCCTTTAACATGACGTCACTTAATAATTTTGTCTTATATATATATATACATATATATCTTACCTATCTTAGAAAACTAATACACAAGGTTGAATAAACGAATAAATTTAACAACTATCTAATCAATTGTCCCTGTAACATTACATTTTAAAAGTATGATAGCATATAGAATGTCAGGCTGGAGAGAGACAAAACATAAAAACGAACACAACTTATATATATATATATATATATACATATATTTGATTGAAGTAATGAGGTAAGTTATTACATTACGAGAGAGACTATATATAGGTCAAAGAGCAGTTGTGAACAAGTAATAGAAGATAGAAAATTAACATATAAGGTAACTAACTAGAAAACCATACAACTAAAAAACTATTATGATCTAGTTTAACACTAATAATTGCAAATAAATCACATGTATAAGTCGAATTCAATACCTCAATTCTGAGGTATTATTCAACTACACAAGTATCGACAAGCGTTTATTTTCTAGTAATTGTTGTGGTGTCATCTTTCTTCTCGTTTCTTCACAAAGGTTTTACTAATGGGTTGTTTGATTAAATTCGGAATTCATTACTTCAAAATTTGTTGCCACATTATCAAAATTATAATTTTAAGAATTTAATTTTCAAAATTAAAACTTTAAAAATATTTTAGCTATGATCTATACTAATATATAAAAGAAAACTCCAGTTTGATATTTCTCCAAAATTCGAGACGTGTCGATGTTTTTTCTTTAACCCTCACAAAACTACTTTTTCAATTACCAATTTCCTCATAACTTTTTTTTTTTTTTTTTCATGTTGACAAATTATCTATCTCTACCTGTAATCTATAAAGTTTCGATCACACTTGCAAATCTTCTAGTTAGATATAAAGTGCCCAGTAATAAATTAAATATGTTTGGTTTAAAATTTTATTTTTAGTTGAGATTATAGTTCTAAGTAATTACTAATTGTGTGTTCTCATGCACTTCACAAAAGAAAAATATTTTGCAATAAAAAAAAATTGCATAATGTTTATTTTTATAAAACAAAGAAAGTTACAGTTACAGTAATATTGGTTTTTTATGCAAAATATTGGTTTTGATGATTTATATTCATGAATTTGACTTGGAGAAATTCTACTGTAATTTTATTTCTTGGCCTTTGAGAAAAGTCATTTTCAAAGGGAAAATTAACTAATATAATTTTTGCAAGAGCTTTCACTGTTTTTCAAAGTTGAATTCCAACTACCAATGGACAGGTTGACGCAAATTCCTCCAAATGTCAAATAGGAAAATTTAGTTTATTCATTTATTCACTTACTTTATCATCAATGTCTATTAATTCATGTACCTTCAGGTAGCAATTTGGTTGGGCTAACCGTTAGGCGGTGGCCGCTTATTAATTCTTACACGAAATGGTGCTTCTTTCCAAATCTCAACAAACAATATATAGTTAAAAATTAGAAAAATGTTATTCTTTAAAAAAAAAAAAATCATATAAAATTAATATAAAAATTGATGTGGCAGTGAAAGTGACAATTTTGTAATTCAAAAATTATTGTGTTATGGTTTGTTTTGAATAAAGTAAAATGCTCTCATTAAGATACATAATTTTGTATAAAATTTTTGTTTGTATAGTATTACCCTAAAAATTAATGCTATATATTCAAAATTTTTGTACAAAATTTTTATACAAAATAATGCGGTTGTTTATGGACCTTTCATTTGAAAACAAAACACTCATAGTTTTTATTCATAATTTAAAAAATGCTACTGTGACATCATTTTAATAGAATTTTCTATGTAAAATTTTTTAAAATAAAGCATTTTTCATAGTTAAAAGAAGGCAATTCAATGGACGTGATTTTTGTCGTTGTAGGGTTTAGAGAATGTCAAACATATGTACTTTTACCTCATGTTCGAAATGCTTATTTCTGTTTTTAGAGGGAGTTGGATGTATAATATTTTACTTTAATAAAGATGCTATTTTAAATCCGTGACACTCGTTGCAACTAGCCAAGCACAACATTTCAGTGTAAGTACATGGATTTGCCTAAACAACATTTCATAGACCTAGCAAAACACCATTGTTAATAGGTTAAGTAGTGGTGATTGGTCTTATAAATGAAAAAAAGCTCCCATTTTGAGTGGTTCACCTAAATTATCATTTATCATACACGCACTATGTTTGCATTTTTTTTTCCTTTATAGAAAATACTTAAAAGCGAGTCTACATGCGTCAATCAAATGGACGAGATGAAATAAGATGAAGTTGAGTCAAAGGAGAGAGAGTGTGCTCATTTTCTACCAATATTTGTGAGTGAATGTGATCGAATTTTGCAGGAAAAATTTGATCTAATGATCATCATACATGCCTAATCGGATGATAGACGTAACTCTTGATTTGTATGTTAGATTATTCTTGATTGAGCCCACATTATTTGTGGGTGTTTTCTAAATACGGGTTGGATCCAAGTCTGGATGAGACAAACATGGTAAGCCCAATAAGGTTGTAATCTATTATACATGGGCTAGTGTGCATCTATTATCAATGTGGGTTGACGGTAATTAGTGTGGACCTAATTAGCCTATTGAGCCTTTTATGAAAGGGCCTAATGTGGCTAGGGTTTCTTATATATATAGAGGTTAGGTCCCCTCTCTTCCCACAATCATCAGACAGTTTTCTATAAAATTTCATCATACAATAGTGGGTATAGAGAGGAAGACCAACCTCCAAGAAGCCTTGTTCGAGATTAATCGCCGCTCCAAAGGGATTCGTGAAATCATGAAGCAAACAGGTAAATTTCCGCATTTAGTTTTGTTTCCTGTTAAGTTCCTATATTCGCATATAATTTAGGTCAATATTATAATCTGTTTTGAAGTTTACATGTGGTATCAGAGCCTAATATATGTAGATTAGAGACTTATTGTGTGATTTGAACTTGTTAAACTCGATTATGAGTTGTTAAACCCGAATCTTGCATGATTTAATCAGAACAATAGATGACTTTTTTTCAGAAAATTAATAAGGGCTTTTGTTCCTCTCTGAACAACGAACGTTTTGATATAAAGATTGTAACCTAACTCTATTCGTAGAGAAAGTTATGATTTTTTTAAGTTTCGGATGAAAAACTTGAAATTTCTTGTAAAATTCTTGAATATGATATTTTTCATACATATTCTTGTGATATATTACATATTTTTGCTACTGTATGGCATACAAATTTGTTAGTATAAGTTTTGTACAAGAAAAATCGAGTTTTGAAACCCTAGCTGCTATGGCCGAATCTAGGGTTCTTGAAAACCCTAAAATCATGCGTTTTTTCACCTTAAAATTATCATAAACATGTTTGATGTTTAGAAACCTTGTATGTGTAGTAAAATAGCAAAAATCTTGCTCAAAATGTCAAATTTGGGGTGAAAATTGGGCTGAAAATCGATTTCCAGCTAACCGGGTCGCGTTACAAATGAACCGGGTCGGGTCGGCCCAGCTAAGGTCAGGGATGACCAGCCACGGCTGGCCTTGCCCACTCTCGGCCCCTGGCGAGTGTGGGCGCGTGAGACTTATTTTGGAGTTGGTCAAAAAAAGAAAAAATGTTCTTCTTGGATTGAAAATTCTAAATATTATTTTTTTAGAATTTTTAGGGACTGTTTGTTATTTTTTTAGGCTAAAAAAGTGCATTTTTTTGCATTTTCTCAAAAATCGTGCACAATTTTTTGAAGATTTTTTATAGGTAACATGTTTTCAACTCTTTAAACATCATAGAATATTGTATTCTCTCTGGTTTGATACATAAAATAATAATTGCTATCTAGAGTTCGTTTTTGGCTCATTTTAAGGGGTTTTTTTGCGTTTTCTCAAAAACCGTGTGTACACCTTCGGCAATTTTCTATAGATAACTTGTTTTCAACCTTCTGAATCTATTGGTAGTGTGTACTCTTCTTATTTAGGTCCCTAAAAACTATACTCTCTCCCATAAGTCCTTTTAGGAGCCTAAAATTGTCATTTTTTGTTGAAAATTGCAAAATATGATTTTATTACATGGCTTAGACAATACATATATGATCACTGGGTACTTTTGGCTATGTGACCATAAGGATGTGATTGCAGGTATTTTGATATGCTTGGATGTGATATAGGGCACTTTTACATCAAGTAGTGTCATAACAAGAATTTTGGATTGAAATGGGTGCTACTGCCCAAAGGGGTACACTCATTAAATCTAATTTTCTTGCATATGGTATATGACTGTGTCCATTGTGTTATTGCATACAATCGCCTGCCCAAAGGGGGTTATTGTGTGCTTTAATGACAAGGATGCGATTCAGCAGCTGAACCAAGAGTACCTAACTTTTGAAATACATGTGTGCCCAAAGGGGACTATTTTTTCAAGTGCTTGGGCAATCTCATATGGTGGCTGGCTGGGAGGAACCTCATAGCATGTTGCACTCTCTGCCCAAAGGGGAGACGACAATGATGCACCGGGGCATTCCTATTATTTATACTTGATATAATTACTGCCCTCATTCTACTGATATGTTGCCTCTTTTGTTGTCATGACAGTTTTCTTTGCAATTAACAACAATAACACTACCGTTGTGCTGTTGAATGGTTAAAACTTTAAGAAGTGGAAGCAGGATATAGAGTTTGTCTTAGGTATTGTTGATTTGGATTTGGCCTTGAGGGAACCTGAACCTGCTGCAATCACTGATACTAGTTCTGTTTCCGAGAAGGAGTTATATGCAAAATGGGACAGATCAAATTGACTCAGTCTCATAGCGATTAAGAGATCCATTCCTGAGCACCTATTGACTGGCCTGCCTGAGACTAACAATGCCAAAGTACTGTTTGAGGCTATAGGACAGAGATATCAAGTATCCAGCAAGGCTAAGACTGAAGCCTTGATGAATGAACTCACGAGTTTGAGGTATGACAGCCAGAGTGGGGTAAGTGAATATGTCTTGAAACTTATTTTTTCTCCAATCCAAACTTAGAGATCTGAATGTTACTCTCCCTGATGATTTCATTGTCCATCATGCTCTTAATAGCCTTCCACCAGAATTCAGCCAGATAAAGACTGCCTATAACACCCAGAGTGAGTCTTGGACAGTGAATGACCTCATTACCAAATGTGTCTTATAGGAGGATAAGCTTAAGAGAGAGAAAATTGAGTCTGACTTGCTTGTTTCTCATTCCAAAGTCACTCCTGGGCAGAGTCATGGGAACCGAAAGAACCATAAGAAACCTAGTGCCAATACCCCTCATAAAGGTCAGGATTATAAAGGGCATGTTAAAGGTCACGGTCAGACCCACAATCCTTTAGGTCCTAATGCTACAATTAAGAAAGCCATCAAGTGTTTTTTCTGTAGGAAAGAAGGCCACATAAAGAAAGATTGTCATAAGCACAAGTTCTAGTTGGAAAAGAAGAAAAAACAGGAAGGAGGTAACTCACTTGCCTTAATTTGCTTTGAATCTAATTTCGTTAGTGTCCCATCAAATTCTTGGTGGTTTGACAGTGGTGCAACTGTTCATGTTGCCATATCTTTGCAGGGATTCAGAAGCAAACGGAGGCCAAGTGAGAGTGAGGCCAAGCTTAGAGTTGAAGATGATAGCATAGTTAGGGTCGAGTTCATAGGAGATACCATTTTAAATTTAGAAATTGGTTTTCAACTTATTTTGGAAAACACTGCTTATGTACCGTCTTTTAGACGGAATTTGATTTCTATTTCTTCTTTGGAAAAATTTGGATATGGTTTTCAATTTCAAAATAGCATTGTTGATTTATTTTATAATTCCAAAATTGTTGGCCATGGTTTGTTATCTGATGGATTATACAGGGTGAAATTAGAACAGGATCATGAGTATGCCTCCTTTCATGTTGAAAATAGTGTATCCAAGAGACCTAGAATTAAAGACCAGTCTTCCATGTTGTGGCATAAGCGTCTAGGTCACATTTCTAAAGAAAGAATTCAAAGGCTAATTAAAGATAACATCCTTATATCACTTGATTTTGGAGACCTAGACACTTGTGTTGACTGTATTCAGGGAAAATTGACTAAAACTAGGAAGAAAAGTGCAACACGGAGTGGTGGCCTTTTAGAAGTTATACACACTGATATTAGTGGACCTTATTCTTTTACCTTTTGTGGAAATAAATATTTTTTAACCTTTATTGATGATTTCTCTCGTTATGGCTATGTTTACCTAATTAAATAGAAATCTGATGCACTTGAAAAGTTTAAAATCTTTAAAACAGAAGTGGAGAATCAATTGACCAAAAGGATTAAGGTTGTTAGGTCTGATCGTGGGGGTGAGTATTATGGCAGACATGATGTCACTGGACAGCATATGGGACCGTTTGCCAAATACTTGCAAAAATGTGGGATTGTTGCCCAATATATCATGCCTGGTAGTCCTGAACAGAATGATGTGGCCGAAAGGCGTAATCGCACCCTTAAAGACATGATGAGGAGTATGATGAGTAGGAGTAATTTGCCTACATATCTCTGGGGTGATGCTATTAAGTCTGCCTTGTACATTCTCAATAGGGTTCCCAGCAAGTTTGTTCCTAAAACACCTTTTGAATTGTGGATTGGTAGAAAGCCTAGCCTTAACCATCTTCGTGTCTGGGGTTGTCCGGCAGAGGTTAGGATATATAACCCTTTTGAGAGAAAAACCGACCCTAGAACCACTCGTTGTTTCTTTATTGGGTATCTAGATCATTCTAAGGGATACAGGTTCCACTGTCCTACGCCTGGTGCTAGGATTGTTGAGTCTCAGACAGCTAAGTTTTTGGAGCATGATACAGCTGATTTGGAGACCCCACAGCAGCTTGATGTTGATAAGCAAAGCGAGGTGGTGCCTATCCCATTGCCTAATGCTCAGACTTTTGTTTTGCCTACACTTGTGGATGGAATTGATCAGGAGCAGCTGAGGATTAATGCACCCATTGCAGCTAATGCTCCTGATCCTGTTGAGCCTGTTCTAGAGGTACCTGTGAGGAGATCAGTGAGACAGCGAAGACCTGCCATATTTGATGAGTTTATTGTTTATCTTGGTGAGAGTGACTATAATGTAGGTCCTGTGGTTGATCCAGTGACTTATGCTGGTGCGATTTCGAGTCCCCAGTCTGGCATGTGGGTGGATGCTATAACGGATGAGATGCGTTCCATGACGCATAATGGAGTTTGGGAGCTCGTTGATCTTCCAGTTGGCCGTAAGGCTATTGGTTGCAAGTGGGTGTTCAAGACAAAGAAAGACTCTAAAAGACAGGTTAAGCGTTTCAAAGCTAGATTGGTTGCAAAGGGGTTTACTCAAAGAGAAGGCATTGATTATAATAATACATTCTCTCCAGTTTCATCTAAGGATTCATTCAGAATTATCATGGCTTTGGTGACTCATTATGATTTAGAGCTTCATCAGATGGATGTCAAGATTGCTTTTCTGAATGGTAGCCTAAGTGAGGAGATTTGTATGGTGCAACCTGAAGGTTTCAAGGAAGAAGGCAGGGAGCACATGGTATGTAAGTTGAAGAAATCTATTTATGGTTTGAAGCAAGCCTCGCGTCAATGGTATTTGAAGTTTGATGAGATTGTCACTTCCTTGGGTTTTGTGGAAAACAAGGTTGATCAGTGCATATATCTCAAGGTCAGTGGGAGGAAATTTATTTTCCTTATTCTTTATGTTGATGATATTCTACTTGCCAGCAGTGACTTAAGTCTTTTGGATGAGACTAAGATGTTGTTGTCTAATTCATTTGATATGAAAGATCTTCGAAAGGCCTCATTTGTTTTGGGTATTGAAATCATTCGTGATAGATCTCGTGGTGTGCTGAGGCTTTCTCAGAAAGGGTACATCAATCGAGTACTTGAGAGGTTTAGTATGCAGAACTGTAGACCTGGTGATGTTCCTGTTACCAAGGGTGATAAGTTTAGTAAGAGTCAATGTCCTAAGAATGATTTGGAAGTAAAAGCTATGCAAAACATTCCTTATGCTAGTGCAGTTGGCAATCTTATGTATGCTCTGGTTTGTACTAGGCCAGATATTGCTTTTGCTGTGGGAGTTCTTGGTAGATATCTTTCTAACCCTGGCTTGGACCATTGGGTGGCTGCAAAGAAAGTAATAAGATATTTGCAGAGAATGAAAGATTATATGCTTGTATACAAAAAAGTAGACAATCTTGAGGTTGTTGGTTATTTAGATTCAGATTTTGCTGGATGTGTGGATGACATGAAATCTACCTCCGGATATGTTTTTATGCTAGCTGGAGGAGTTATTTCATGGAAGAGTGTCAAGCAGACTCTTACAACTTCTTCCACTATGCATGCTGAGTTTGTGGCTTGTTTTGGAGTTGCAACCCAAGCTGTTTGGCTGCGAAATTTTATCACAGAACTTAAGGTGATTGATTCCATTACTAGACCACTAAAGATCTTTTATGATAATAGTGCAGTTGTATTCTTTTCTAAGAATAATAAGACTTCTAGTGGGTCTAAGCATATTTGTTGAGTCAAGGTTGATCCTTGTTGACTTAAGGTTAATTCCCATGTTGATTTTGATGATAACTAAACCTTGTGTTATGTTACTAATGAATTTACTTAGTGTGCAGATTAACAAAGCTCATAGTTTAAACTTAGAGTTGAATCTTAAGTCTAATACATATCAAGGAGAATGCACAACAAGTTCAAGAAGCAAGCAATGTATTCAAAGAGCTATGCAATGAATCAAACTGAGAAATGATGCCTATCTCTACTTCAAGAAAATATCTTACATTCGGTGAAGATTGATTCGCAAGATAGGCTGAAGACTTCATCAGTTGAGAAAATGGAATGATCAGTTAAAGATGAAGAATGGAGATGATGTTAATGCCTAAAGAAGATTTCATCAGAATATGCAAAGATCAGTTGAAGAAGTGCAATGCTCAGTTGAAGATGAATTGGTTGTTGAAGAGGTTGGAAATGCTCAAGAGATGATCTCATCTGGTATGCTTAAGACCAATTCAAGACAATGTGATTAAAGTTGCTGAGAAGATGGCTCACAATGAATATCTGATCTCTACATGGAATCCAAGTAGAGTATTCTTCTACAATGTAAAGGATCAATAAAGATTAGATGTGTGAACAGATTTCATCTAGTCTGACAATGGTCTCAGTAAAGTGATCTTTAATGAATAATGAAGAATTGCTATCAAAGAGAGGAAATCAGAATTGAAGCATTGTGAAGCTTCAAACAATTGAGGTAGATTGGCATTGAAGAAGATATCCTACAATGATAGAAGAAGCTCTGCAATTGAAGAAGAAAAGATCAACATTGATCTAAAGAAGCTTTGACAGTTTGAGATTTAAGAAGAAGATCAACATCCAATGATTAATTCAATCTAAATTAAATAGAAGTTAACTCTGATGAGTTAAGAAGATTTGATTGATCATCATACCCCAAAGACATACTCCTTGAAGTTCTTATACCAGTGCTTTGATAAAGCTTGATTAATAGAAATCTGAAAGCTGAATTCTGGGCAATGAGGGGACTCATGGAAATGAGGAGTCGCCTCCTGATCACAGACGCTAAAAGGCCTGAAGACATATTGAACAATGAGGGGACTCATGGAAATGAGGTGTCGCCTCTTGCACACAGAAACAAAATGTCTGAAGACCAAATAGAAAATGAGCGGACAGATTGCAATGAAGTGTCGCCTCATGAAGACAGACGCCAAGGCTTGAAGATAAGATGATCAATGAGCGGACACCTGAAGATGAAGTGTCGCCTCCTGGTAGCAGAAGCAAAAGGCTGAAAGTTTAAATGATCAATGAGTGGACACCTGAAGCAGAAGTGTTGCCTTATAACAGCAGAAGCCTAATATGAAGAAGACAGATGAACAAGGAGTCGCCTCATCAACATGAAGAGGGGACTCATGAACTCAGTGAACTATATCTGGTAAATGCAGAAGTAAGAAGTGTCGACACCACAAAAATGGAGCCGACTCCCTCTGTTATAGCCGCTATTTTTCTTAACGTTATAACTGACTGGACGCACATTAATGATACCCAACCACCTCCAACGGATAGAATGAATGAAAGGGTATATATAGTGCCTCCAACTGTATTTATATATAAGAATCAAGAGGAAGAAACAACAAGAGACAAGAATCACTAATATACACTGAATATTCTTCCTACCTTCATCTGTGAGCTTTGATTGTAAATTTACTCTAGTTAGAGAGTTTGTTTGTGAGTTGTATACTCCTATACACTTGTAATTGAGAGTTTAAGAGTTCTCTTATGTAAAGAAAAACTCTTGTAAAGTTTGAGTGGAGCTTGGACAAAACCACTTGGGAATTGAAGAGCTCGGTGAGGAGTTCTTGTAGAGTGAGCTGAGCACTTTGTCAATCAGCAGCCCATCTTGTAATAGGTGATTACATAGTGGAAGAAGGCTTCAAGGAGGTCTTGGGGTGAGGACGTAGACCATGGTTTGTGGTTGAACCTCGGTAAATCTGTGTCTCTTTTCTATTGCTCTGTTTTCTTTACTTCTCTTGATAACATTGCTTTTAACATAGATTATGTTGGGAATTTATACTAAAAGACATGCTTTGTGAAGTGACTTTAGTATTTATTAATAAATTAGTTATTCCATTTTAATGAGAATCTGTGTGAGAAATGTTTGCATTGCGTTATTTATTTAATGATTATGCATGTGTGTCTTTTATTCTATATAGTAGATGATTTGGTGTGTAGAGTACGACTTACACACGGAAGATCAGATCATCGGTTATTGTGGAATATAAGTTAATCGTTCGCAGTCTTAGATGGAAATGGACACACCATCAGTAGGACTGTAGTACAAGGTTTTAATAGGTCTGTCTTGACTGTGGGGAATGGTATAGTTCCAACTCCTTGCACTAGTACACTTTGTGTGTATTGAACAGGACCGTGTTGGGGTAATTGTTTTTATACTGACTATATAAAACAATTAATACCTCATGATTATTATAAGTGCTTATGCTCTTAATCCTAATATAATAAATAGACACGTGCATGTAGTATTTATTGTTTTGATTCATAGAAGAGTGAGATTCTTTAAGGGTCAATAAACTCAGTGAGTTGGACAATGACATTACGTGTATGGTGAATATTTATTATTGATGGAATCTACGTCCCCGTATAGGGATTGATGATACCCCCTTAAGGATGCTTATAAGTTTTGATTATGTCAAACCCTGCAGATGGATTATGAATCCGACATATCAAATAAGTTAAGTGGAAGGTCTCAAGGAATTAAATAAGTCTATTAAATTTAATTGTCAGTAATTTAATTTAATAGATGGGTATCTGTAATCTTAACGTGGGGAGATAAATAAGCATTTAATAATATGGAGCTCGAAATATAATTTCTAGTATAACAGGGAGTGCAATTATAATTCCTTAGTGGTATGAATTATAATTTACGTAAATAAAGACTAATCCTGGTTGGATTAGGAGTCCTTATTTGCGTAGGAAGCCCTAATTATACTAATCCTATGGTCCCTGTTGTAGCTTATATATATACGCGCTCTAAGAGCTGCTAGGATTACACACTCTACACATAATTGAGAGATACACGATTTTGTGAGGAAGAGAAACCCTAGCAGCAGCGAGCCCACTCTCTATAGAGCAAGGCGTGTACGAGGAATACAACAGAAGTCCGAAGGTTGAGTTCGAGCTTGCTGATTCGTGCTTGGTGCTGATTCTTGTTTTCGGAATTAAACTAGAGAGATCTCGAAGGTACGATTCTAATCACGTAGATTAGGCTATGCTAATCAGATCAGAATTTTTGGTAGTATGCGTATACACTATAGCCAGGTCGTGGGAAATTCCGCAGTCCCCAACAGATTATCCACTGCTATATTGTTTAGATTAATTTTAATTAATCTTAACTTGCATTAATATTCAGAAAAACCCAATTCACCCCCCTCTTGGGTTGCCTATTGGACCAACAATATTGAGATTAAGTATCTATCTGTCAGGGATTTGGTAAGGAAAGGTGACATCATCATGGAGCACGTCGATACAGAACAGATGATGGCAGACCCTTTGACCAAGGGACTCAGGCCTATTACTTTTGGTAGACATGTTTCCAACATGGGTGTAATTGGGTCATTTGATGTGCTTGGTTAGTGGGAATTGTTTTCTTTACATTATTTGACAGATCTTATGTATTGAGACCTTTTTTGATTATTTGATAGTTATCCTTTTGGTTGTGTTTGATGCCATTTATGCATAAATATATTTCTGATACTTGCATATCATATGGATTAATGTATTCATGATTCAGTTTATTGATAGTCTTAAGTTTGGTGTGACTTAAGCAATTCAGGATATGTCTTGTGTTTGCAACGTAAAGTTATGTCAAGACAATTGTGCAAGACATATGGGTTTCATTAGAAACCATTGGAATTCTCTTGCTTATTGAATGAGCGTACAATTAAAGAGAATTTGAGGACTGATTGAGGATTAACACTATTATCAGATCACATACGGAGTGTTTTTTCCTAATACACTACCACATTTGATCCATGTCGATAGAATTATTAGTGTTTGTAATCATGAGTGGTCTTACATGGACTAATAATGTAATGACTGCCTTGGTTCAATATTGATAGCTTTGTTGAACTGGATTGTTTTAGGTGTTGTTTCTCATCCTACTTGGTTTTTAAAAATTGTGGCCACATACAGTTATTTTCATGTTCTAACCCGAGAGTCGTTTTTCAAATTTTGTTTCTACAATTAATGTTGGCTCAAGTGGGAGAATGTTAGATTATTCTTGATTGAGCCCACATTATTTGTGGGTGTTTTCTAAACACGGGTTGGACCCAAGTCTAGATGAGACAAACATGGTAAGCCCGGATGAGACAAACATGGTAAGCCCGGATGAGAAAAACATGGTAAGCCCAATAAGGTTGTAATATATTATATATGGGCTAGTGTGCATCTATTATCAATGTAGGTTGATGGTAATTAGTGTGGGCCTAATTAGCCAATTGAGCCTTTTATGGAAGGGCCCAATGTGGCTAGGGTTTCTTATATATATAGAGGTTAGGTTCCCTCTCTTCCCACAATCATCAGACAGTTTTCTATAAAATTCCGTCATACAATAGTGGGTACAGAGAGGAAGACCAACCTCCAAGAAGCCTTGTTCGAGATTAATCGCCGCTCCAAAGGGATTCATGAAATCATGGAGCAAACAGGTAAATTTCCGCATTCAGTTTTGTTTCCTGTTAAGTTCCTATATTCGCATATAATCTAGGTCAATATTATGATTTGTTTTGAAGTTTACATTATATGCAATATATAACCTAAAAATGCTCATGGGTAGCTACACGAGCTTGAGCTCATGATAGTCTCTTTCTAAAAAAAAACATAGGGACATTGAATTTGCAAAAAAAAAAAAGAAAAATGAAAGAGAAAAAATTGGTGTAAAAAAAGTTGTTTCTTTTATTTAGTTGGGCTAGGATAATGCAAAAATAAATAAATAAATAAATATTTGTCAAAAGATTGAGTTTTTTAATTAATTATAAAAAAATAAATGTGTAAGTAATTTCATTTTTTGTTAGCCTTTGATAAATTCAAAATCTTGAAAAACAGTAATGTTCTATGGCAAAATCAAAATTCTAGTAAACTTCATGATTCTGTAACTCACTCACATCCTACTGGGGGTTTTGATTTCCGAATCTCCAGTATATATATGTATATATATATATATATATTATTCCATCAGATATGTCCATTGGTGATTGGGCACACTTTAACTTTCCAACTCTAAATCATCACCTTATTGAATAGAATTGGTACCTTAAAGTAAACGTGATATATTGGATGAATATTCAAAGCTATAAATTAAATTCCAGTCAAAGAAGTGTAGAAACAATCAAAGGAGAGAGACAAAGCTTTTCAAAATGTTATGATGAGAAGTCATGCAAATTAGATGCTCATTACAATGTACAATCCAACCACACCCAAGAAATCATTGGTGAATCTCAGTCCTAAGATTGAGCATACCCTTTGGCAAAGGAAACTCTCTCTCTCTCTCTCTACGTATATATATATACAGTACTAGTTGATGTATATAAATCACAAAAAAGACTTAATGGTTGAACTCATGTTAAGTATGAAATTTCAAGTTTGATCATATTCTTACTCTTGTAGCTAAGTAAACGGTGACCTTCTTGAGTTGAATGGAGCAGTTGATCGAATGCCTATAAACAGAGTGAAAGGAAAAAAAAAATTCATACTTTTCATGAGCAAAACAGATCTAAGAAGTAGAAGTGCTTAGAGTCAAAGATGCCAAAGTGCTTTTTTGCTATTGGCATTCCTTTTGGAGGGTGCAAAAGCTGGTTATTGAATGCTTGAACATCCTAAAATGCTCCTATTAAAGTTGACTTTCTTTATATGTTTTGTTTGCTTATATGAAAGTGTTATCTTTTTCATGTGCTAAAAGTAAACCTTCCTCTTTTATTGGGTTTGGATGGGTGGGGGCCCTTTTTTAAGCTGGTAATGAACTTGTCATAAGCTTGAGCCTGGCTCAAATCTCATAAGTCATAAGCACTATTGGAGTTCAACTTATTGCTTTAGACCAAAAAGGGTTGGGAAAAATGGGTTGAGCTATGGCCTCAGCCCTAACATTGTTAGATTGGCAGTCATTGTTGAGTTAAGTTACTTGAACTCAAATTATGTTCAACTCTTTAAAAATTCATTAGAGTTCGATTTGTTAAATAAAAAAAAGTTTTAAGCTTGAATGCATACTTAAACTTTAAAAAAGACAAACTTAATACATTTTTAAGTTTGTTTAAGTATTCAAATCAGGATTGAACACCACTTGTCTCAACTTGTTTATAGCCTTACTCACAAAGCACCATGTGATCATATTCCTCTCACAAAGATGCGTGGGTCTCCTTGCTAATTGGGATTAAAGAGTAGGCATAAAACAACACTATAATCATATTAACAGTAATTTCATATATATTATCAGAAAATTCCTACAAAATTTTGTACATGCAATTGAATTAGAGCATTATGATAGGTCTTATTATTATGCTAGAATTTTTTATACAAATTTTCTAGAAGAGTATCATTTTTCTATAGTGATATCAATAGGATGTTTTAATGCATACCCATATCTGGGCTTCACATTAGTGAATCATTATGGTGTGCATGGGTTGAAACGGGTCGGGTCTGTATTAAATTCAGAACCAAATCAATCCTTCCATGAAACTGAACCAAATCGAACAAACCTGAGTTTGTTTAGTTTCAAGTCCTGGGTCGAATCAGGTGCGTTTTTACTGTGCATGACATAGTTTATATATTTAAAACTTAAAAAAATATCATTAATCTTGTATCTTAAATTTTTAAAAAAATTAATAAAATAATATACAAACACAAGTCAATAATAATTAAGTTCAAATAACTATTAAAGAAAAATATAATATATGTAGACTTATATATATATATATATATATAAGTTCAAATCTCGATTCGATTATTCGGTCAAATTTGGCCCAAAAGATAAAAATTTAAGAACCGAACCAAAATATCGAGTTGACAATTTTTTAGACCCAGAACAAATCAAACCATTGGTAGAGCTGAACCAAACTGGCCTAGAGATATTGTTTTGAATCTCGGATTTTTCGATTATTGTGGACACTCCTAATAGTGATATCAATTTTCTCATTACAAGCCAAGCCGAGCGGAGCTGACTATGTCGGCGCCGTGTGAAAAATGCAACCGTAACGCAACGGGCAAATAGGTACAACTACCCATTTCACACCCACGTACAAACCCCTCCAACAAGCACTCTACAACGGACTCCACCACCCCTCCAACCTCTACACCTGACCTGACATATACATACATCCACTTCAATAGTATTTCAGATCACCAACTCTGTCTGTCTGTCTGTCTCTCTCTCTCTCTCTCTCTCTACATTTTCAACTCTTTCTATCTCTCTTTCTCCAACCTCCATCGGTGCCACCAACTCTCAACTCCAAGCGGACTCGAATTCATATTCAAGGACGAAACGGAGAGAACGCTTAAGTTAATTCCGATCTAATCGTCTCTGGTTGGTATTGTCTCCTTGCTTTGTGAATTGTTCCAATACGAATGTGCTTATGTTTGTTTCAATGTTGTTATTATTTATTTTTCATTTTGATTGTTCAGTTCTTTTTGATTTAATTGTTTGAACAATCTAAGTTTGAAGTGACGGTCGAATTCATAATTTAGGGTTTAAACGATTTGTACTCTAGTAGATAAATCGGTAGCAGTGAGTATTACTTGAGTTTGATTTTCAATTTTTGATTTCTTAATTCACTGATAGGCAATGGCATTTTACTACAAAGAATGCTACTTGTGAAGTTGATGAACATATTTGCGTATATGTAAACTATATTGTATACAGTCAATGAAAAACTAAAGTGCTGCTTGTGGTTGATGAGTCAATGGAAGAATATTTCACACATTTACAAACACACGCTGTCGCGTATTATAAATTTGGTGATTTTGGGCTTTGATCTGTCAAGAATATGCGGTGTTTAAACTTGATTTACTTTCCACATTGTGGGGATGTCCATGATTGTTGCATTGATATTGTGTTGACCGCTTGATTTCAGGTTTTTGCTTATTTTGATGTTGCAGTCTAATTGACTTAAGGTTTAGCGTTTATTACAATCCTTACTTTTGATGGGAATGATAATAAAATTATTACTGTCAAAACTTGGCAAATTCTTACATACATTTACAACTTTAACTGATTGGTTTTGTTTTCCAGGCAAAGAAGAATCATGAGTACACAACTATTGGATATTCAGCCTCGTGAACTCAAGTTCACGTGTAAGTAAAGGCTATAAAATGCCCTATAGTTTCTGCATCTTTTACTTAATATTGCTGTCAATCGTCAATATTATGTTTTCCAGTTAAAAGATGCAATTTCACTTGCAAATAACAAGGATATAGACTTCTGATTACCTTTTCTATCAGCATCTCTCTGATAGTAGTTGCCCTTATTGCATATGAGTGTATGTCAAAACAGAGAAGCATCAATTTTGAACTAGCCTATGAGCAGGTTATCTCTGACTTGAGGCTTGCTTTGTTTATAAAATTGAGGCGGGCAGCAAGGAACATTCTGAGTCTTGCTAACAAGGCATTACACAACTTAGTTAAATGATTGTATATATCCAGGGACAGAATATCTTCACTCCCCACATGTTATTCGTACTCATTCAGATGGCAATTGGTTAGATGACCATAATATTCCCGATTTTACTGTTTAACAGAAAATTTTTCCCTAGGAAGTACAAACATAGAGCACAGAAAAACAAAACCAGAGAATCATTGCTGTTTGGTACATCTTAGTGTTGGTGCTACCATGAATTTGTTTAGTTTTTTTCATGTGAGGTGAGAACACAGGAGGTTACAATGTTGCATTAAATTGCAGCACGGGAAAGCAATGTAATGGTTGTTGCACTTTCTTAGGCCCATTCTGAGATGCTGTTGCTGTGGGTTACACATATCTATGTATAGCCGTTCTATTTTTTTTTATAAGTAATCAATTCTGTAGCCTTATTCAACAAAATGGATAAGGCTATCCAATCTCTGTATAAGTAATCAATTGCATGTCCAACTATTTGTGCATATCCTTAACCAATAAAACAGATTTCTCAAAACGTTGTCTGGCTTAGTGAAGTGTATATTCATTCCTCACAGGCTGAGATGTACTTGTTCCAAGACTCCTCTTCCTTAGGGCAATCCTTGTTCCTTTGTCAGCATTTCTTCCTATATTGGAGAACTCATACCTCTTAAGATTTTGCATTAAACAGCCAGATTCTAGGAAGCACGGACACTCTGTTGGAGGAGCCGTACCCGTGTCGGACACCGACACTCGTCGGACACACGCGAACACGTGTAGGACACTCCATTTTACATGTTTGATTCTTTATTTATTTATTTTTACATCGGACACTCTACGGACACGGTTTGGACGCGTGTGTCCCATTTTGGATACTTTAGGGACACAGCGGGGACTCCCTATAGATTTCAAAACTAATTGTTGGATCAAAGAAGAAGAAAAAAGAAGAAGAAGAAGAAGAAGGAGAAGAAAAAATAATTTGTTTTGAGTGTTCTTTATGGTTTTTATATTAGATGATGATGGATAGCTGATGAAGTGTAATAACATATTAATGTTTTCGGTAGTTTATGACTTTATAGTATTATGTATTGATGGAACAACTTTTTTGATTTTAATGTGTTTGTTTACTTTATCATTTTTAATGGAATGTAATTAACTAATTGTGAATGATTTGTTACCAATTAAGTAGTGAAATATGTTGTTTTATTTATTTAATTGGTGTTTTCTTGCATATTTTTCACTTTTTTTTGTAAAATATTTATATATATAATATATAAAAATATATTATTTTGCCGTGTCCCTGCCATGTCATGTCTTGCATTTTTTGAAAATTGTTGTGTCGGCGTGTCCGCCACTCATGTCTGTGTCCGTGCTTCTTAGGGAGTCAGATTCATGTCAGAAAATAATTACAGTATACTGGAAGGAAAGAAATGTTCGTCCTAGTATGATAATGAGCACCCCGCTGAGGGAGAGAGAGGGTGGATGTCTGGGCATCCTGATACATAACTGTGTAGAATGTTGAAGTTTCAAAGTCATTTTAGATAGGAAACGAATTAGCTGAATGAATTCAGTTATTTGTTTGTAAGTTACCTTTTAGGTTGCCAAAATGTGTGAGCATGCACAAGAAAATTATGGTTCTTGCAGATTGCTGGACGACACTGGTGTGCTTACGCTCTTGTAAAAGTCCAGTGCTTCTTATCTCTGGTATTAAATTTGTTCTTAATATTGCTGTTTCTTTTGTCCTCCTTGACAATGCGGAGGTGTTTTCCTACCCTTGTGTAGCTCAAGTTGAACTAGCAAAGCAATGAATTACTGCTTGTAGTTTGTGTATAATAGGCTGTTGTTTTTTACATGTTATCTCTTGTACTTAAAACTAATAAGTCTCTCTCTGTCTCTTTCTCTCTAGTTGAGTTGAAGAAACAAAGTGCATGTGTAATTCAACTTGCCAATATCTCTGATCAGTATGTAGCTTTCAAGGTGTGATGTTTTCTTGCTTAACTATGATTTAGTTATTTCTAGTTTGTGGATTGTCGCATCCTTCATATTATGTTATCAATTTTGCTCATATGAATCTTGTCTCCTACCTTACCTTTCTTCATGTTTAACACATAAGCACTCATATGGAGATTACATTAAAGCGAAGATAATTTGTTTTGAAAGAGAGACTATGGAAGTTTATGTAATTGGAAAATCATATTGGCAGGTGAAGACTACGTCTCCAAAGAAATATTGTGTGCGACCCAACACGGGCATCATCAAACCAAAGTCAAAATGTGATTTCACGGGTATATATATTCTCGATTTTCTTTCTTTTTCCAAAATTGTCCTTTTGTGCTTCTACCACACATGCAATTGTAAATAGTGCCAGCTGTTAGCATGAGTTAAATACTTTTCCTAAGGCTTTGTTATGTACGAAATTGTTGTTTATATCACCTGTTTAACTTTTTTAACCAACTTAAAAAAATTCTTCTATAGCACACAATCAGAATCACCTTGCCTGATTGAGAGAAAATTTCAAGACCAGCAAGCATCAGGTTAAATGCATAAAGAAAAGGGGACAGACAAATGGCTCCTGAAGTGTTATGGTCAAGTTGTGGAGTGAAATCATTAGACTGTTCTCTAGAAGAACACTTACAAAAGGAACATGGCTTCTGTTTGACTGGAATCTGTGGACAGGGGAACCAAGTTCGGTATCCAAACTACTGAGATCATGGTTTCAAACTTTGAATCCAATCAACACTAGAGGACCAGTTTCATAATTCGTGGGAATTGACAGTCTAGACTTTTGGAAGTCCAAAGGGAAAGTCTGAAATTTATGAAATTAAGAAATAGCCACTAAGAGTTACAGGACTCTAGCAAAAAGGTGACTAACTGTTTGGAATGCAGAATCTGAAATCAATGGACAGTGATATGCATTGTTGTGTATTGGTGAAACCACCAGCCAATTACTGAATGAAAAATCCTCTATGTGCTCACTAACAATCCACATCTTAATGATTTCTGGCACACTAAGTCATGATCTCCATCACAAATGGGTTTTTTCAATTACTCTTTTGCAGTGGTTTGCTATGGTATAATGTTGAAAAATTGTCTGTGCGGTGTTGTCAAATGCCATGATTAACTCTAATTGCGTTTCTAAGTTTTTGGGAGTACATCATCATGGTAACAGGCCTGGTATTTCCTCAAAAGAAGCCACGCCCCTATAGTCTTGAGTGGCATATGATTTTGTCTCCAATTCATATCCATGTGCCTGTGGACCTCTGCGTCTGAATAGTTACTTTGTAAATTACTTGTAGACCTTGTTTAGATGCCATATGTTGGTTATTTTAGTGTTAATATTCATATATCCATATCTGTGCCTGTCTTGAATACTGAATACCCGGCGCCCTTATTCCCCATGTTGACACCAGGCTGTTGTTGAAGTAATTAGATACTTTTTCTGTTCCTTCTTTTCAGAAATTCTTAAAATTTTGTAGAAGTAAAAAATTTACTTATTTGAGAAATTTAAAGTTTCAGAAGAAAGATTCAGATTTGTCAAACTACACTGGTCCATCCCCCTTTCCCTTTTTTTTTTTTTTTAACTGTCTCAACAATTTAGTTACTTTGGAAATTATGAATCTTCATTATTGTTCACTTAGTTTTGTACTATACAAGCTTTTACCTTCTGTCCGTACTTCACTTTTTTGCATAATGCAGTCACTATGCAAGCCCAACGATCAGCACCGTCTGATATGCAGTGCAAGGATAAATTCCTAATTCAAAGCACAGTGGTACCCTTCGGGGCAACTGAAGAGGATATCACACCTGGCATGGTAAGGATCTGTGGTTGCTGATGATTTTAGGTTGTCCATCATTGTTTATTATTGTTCTTTGTGGCAGTTTGCAAAAGATAGTGGCAAACACATTGAAGAGAGTAAGCTAAGGGTCGTGATGATTAACCCACCCCATTCTCCTGTATTGCTACCAATTAATGGGGTTATGAAGCAAGAACCATTCTATGAAACTTCGTTACAGAAAGACAAACTGCCGAGTGGAGTCGAGAATCTTCCTCCTCTTGTGGTTAGTTTTATGTATTCATGTATGTTTCATTTATATGTGTGGATTAAGGTCAAGGAGGGGTACCTGAATGCTTTTTCCTTTTTCATACTCAACACCACCGGCTATTCCCTTCAACAAATTAATTTAACAATAATCTCCTTGTGTGGGCTCACAAGGTTCATCAAAAACCATGGGGAAATTGTGTATGGGGATGTATTTGTGAATTTCATGGGAACATACCATATGGCAGTCTCATTTTTATTTTTGGATTATTTTTTCCTTCTTTTTCATTTGAGAAATGCAAAGTATAGCAGAGAATTTGCCTTGACTAGTTGGCCTTACACTCGTAATAGTAAAAATCACTTGTGGAAATTTCCAATTACTAATTTCTGCTTATGAAAATTATTATTTACTTGTGCCAGTTAGCTAAGGATGCTGAGGATGTCAAAAATGCTCCATGTATGGAGGAGTTGAGGCCTGGTAAGGATGGTAAGGATGTGGAGTTGAGGCTTGTGAAGGATGGGGAGTTTAGCCCATCTAAGGATGTCGAGCCAAGACTAGTCAAGGATGTGGAGGATACAAAACTGCAGTTAGGTAAAGATTTTGAGGAGCTGAAGTCAAAGCTGAATGAGCTGGTATCAAAGCTGAGTGAGGTTAGTCTTTGCATACTAGATTTCTACTACTTAGGAAGGTATCATAGTTATGACCTCCTTTGGGGGTGAAGGATTTGGGTGTGATAATGCTCCCTTGAAGGAGAACACCATAAGAAATATTTTTTTGGCTTGTCTGATCATTTCTCAGGGTGGACGGAGTGTTGGAAATATTTTGGGAATTTGTTGAATGGTGCCCTTAGCCATTTGAAATTTTGGTTATTGGCCACTATTGCTTCTTTATATTTGCTGCAACTACGGACATCATGTTTTCAAGGAACAAAATTTCCATTTGTTTCCACCGAAATGGCTAAAACGTTTCCGTTTCTTAGGGGACCGAAACGAAATACTAGTGGAATAACGAAACACTATTATCACAATCAAAACACACTGAAATATAGAAAAATGCACCAAAACACAATATACCTAAACAATAAATTGTATTAACCCGAATTTAAAATTTTTATAAAAGGTATATAATTTTTATATAAAAGATTGTATTTTACTATTTTAATATTTGTCACTTTTGAAATGTTTTTGGAACATTCCGAAACATTTCCGAAATGTTTCCAAAATGTTGCCATTTTCAAGCCAACGGAAACGACCCCTCGAAATGAAATTTTGATCCTTGCATGTTTTAGAATTATGCAAACATCAGGTATTATGGTTGCAATCTTTAGTAATAATATCCTGCAGGTTAGTTTTTCTACAATAGCTTTAGGACTTCTTCAGGCTTATCAATGGTCATTGCACATCATGCATTTGCGTTTGAAGTTGATGACTTTAATTGACCCCATTTTTAAATTAAAATGATATATTCACGAGTAGGAATGACTTTTTGGCAATTTTCTTTATCCTCGTGAGTTGCATCTTCTTAAAGTTAAAGAAAACATTAAAAATTTGGAATTCATTGTAGGCTGATTTTACCATTATGAGGCTAACTGAAGAGAGGAGAACAAACATGCAAGAGAAGGAAACGCTCAAGCAAGAACTGGTTAGTTACTTTTTTTTTTACTGCACATTTTCACAAGTTTTTATTTATTTGTTGCTTCTTTGTGGTATTTACTAAAGTTCTCATTTAAATCTTGTGACTGGAAAATTTTCCTACTATCATTATGTTTTGTAGTGACTAAAGAAATGTCTTCAAGATAGGCAAACAATAGTTTACAAGTTGATCAGGGATTGTATGCAAACTTGGTTCAACAATGCAAGACTAGACTGATAAATGAGAAAATAGAGTTGAAAACCTAACGGCGTGACAATTTCTTTCTTTCTTCTTTTTTTTTTTTTCCTTCCTGTTATAGCCTATGGCCATGAACTGCTACAGCCCTAGAGTAGGAAAGGATATTATATTTGCAATTTTACAGATAATGGAACAAACAGAAACTCTACTAATGTTTTTTTTCACGAGCGAAACTGAAATAAATTACACAACCTTATGCTAAACATGCTGGCATCTGCTGGAGGTAGAAAATATTATGAAAAATTCCTTGATCACAGAACATTTTGATGTCAGGTTAAGGTAGACCGAGATTTTGAAGAAAAATAGTGAATCCTTCTACTAATTGTGTTCTCATTTCACCTGCACGTGTCATTGCTTCACTCGTTGAAACTAAGAGTTAAAAACAACACCAACCCACAAAAAAATAATAATAATAATATAGCTTGAGCAGAAAATGAAACTGCATGCAGTGTTGCTGAAGGGCTCTTTTTTAGTACAACTTTGGCAATGGCCCTTAAGAAACCGAATCTTATTAACCGATGCAGTGAAATACACTGCCTGCAAATGCAAAATGTTTTTAGGATGCTTAAGAGAAGCAGTTGGTAAGCATAAATTTAAGAATCATTCTGGTATACGAGCAGCCATTTTCAGTGATTGTCTGTTGCCTTCAATGCTTTCGTTTACTGATAACACGTTCATGGTTTCAAAGTTGACTTTCTTGCTGTGTCGTAGTTTTGAAATTTGGCATTTGGTCTTTGCAGGCAATGTTGAGGAGGAATAGTGGCAGCATAAGAAGAGTTCATCAGGTTGGCTTCCCCTTCCTTTTTGTATGTATGGTCGCGCTGATCAGTCTTACAGTTGGATACCTTCTACACCCTTAGGAAAGGAAAGGAATGGAAGAAATCTTGCGGGTGTTCCTAAAAGTGCTTGGATTCTTCGAATGGGATGGTGTATTTAGAGGTGGACATGTATAGGATAGTTGATACACTGATATGTTGCACTCTCTTTGGAAATGCATGTAGTTCAACAAAAAAAAAAAAAAAAAACCCTGATGAATTTCAATAAAAGAAGAGAAATCACCCTACTGTGAGCCATCCAATTGTTTTCTTTTGCTTTTTCTACTTTGGTGGGGAAGAGTATGTCCTTCGTGTGGCATTGTCAGATTTGACATGAACTATAATGAATAGACAGCTTTTAGGAAATATTTTGAGAGACTTAATGGAGACTTAGCTCTCTTTAGTTATGGTTTCGATTTTTGTTTTTTTTTTGTTTTCATTTTCTAAAATTCTATAGAACTGCGTTTGGCGGATTGGTTTCGAAAACTGTTTCTGTTGAAACCGCTTTTGGTAAGACAGTTTTGAAACTTATTTTTGAAAAATTTTCATAAAACACTTCAGTTTTGAGAACTATTAAAAAAGTGTATTTTGAGTTTTCAGAACCGTTTTCACACCAAAATAAAAATGATAGTGTTTTCGATAATCTCAGTTTTGTATTTTGAGAACAAAAAAAAACGAGTCTGTCTCCAGATTTTTTGGTTCTCAAAACACGAAAAATATAACAGAAACTGAAATCGAAAACAGTGAATTTTTTTGTTGGTTCTCAAAACACAACAAACAGAACAGAAATTGAAACCAAAAATGGTTATTTTCGTGACACGCCAACAATTCCTAGAGGCGTCAAACGGGCTGGGCTACTTAGTATTGGGGTATTGTTCTTCATGTCGGGCCTAGCATGGTCCATTTTAAAACCATCTATTGCCCGTGTTACTTCGGCCATTTTGGGAAAACACTAGGGCCTAGTCCGATCAATCGGCCTTGTGCCAGGCCATGCATGTGCCTATGTTGGGCTTGTTGCTAGCGATTGGGTTCATGTTGGGCCTACTTCTCTCAACTATTTCTGAACTAGAATTGTCAGCCCTGAACCAACATGCAATTTGCTTGAACTTTGCATTAGTTATCGGTTCAATTATTCTTATACCGTTGAACTTTTGGTCCTGACGGTAAAAATATACTTGAAATTTAAAAGAATATCCACCGTTTTTCCAACCATTCTTCATTGAACTAGCAAATTGACTTCCGGGTAATCGACTTCTGTTCTTGCCTAAGACCATTGCAAAAATGAATAATAAAGCAGGTAACTGTGGTATATGTATCCAATTGCAGGTGGGCAACTATTTCTTAAATTCAAAATAATCAATTCATAATATATATATATATATATATAACAACAAAGTTTATTACAGTGATAAGATTGCAATCTTGCAAAGCCAGGAAAGATTACAAGGTCACTCTAATTGATACAATATCCATGTGAAAGCAATATACACAACATGGACTACACTAGACACTTTCTTACAAAAAGATGCAAAAGCTTCTGATTTTCGGAATGAAAACAAAACAAAAACAATTGCAGTCGGGCAGAGAGGCTCATGGGAGACTAGTCACCCATGGACAAACTCTTGGATCAATGACTGACCCCTGAGAAAATTGAAACCCACCATAACGAATATATTATACGCAACCTATAATAACTAAGAAGTCCTCAATACCCCATACCAAAACACTCAATAGATATATTAACAAACCACAAACCTCAAATCAACAGCCGATCACATATCCCACCGAGAAAATTCTGATGAATTAGTTTTTGATGTTCTCTTTTTTCTTATTTACCTTAGTGCAATTGATGCACGCTTTGTTCGATCGGTGAGCCAGGAATGAATGGCACGAAACCCCGCCCGCCAAAAACAGGCCGCATGAAGGCATTATCGAATTTTCGCCAATAATGGTGGACTGTATGAGAAGGGGTGGCCAGAAGCATCCGCAAGCTGGTTGGGCGAGGTATTTGACAACCCATATCAGCTTCTGAATCGTGCCCGTTGCCAAGAAGTGGCACAGTGAAGGATTTAGGACTTGTGGGTTCTGACAGCATTCCGTTCATGTCCTTTGATGAAGGCAGCAAGATTCTCACCAAAGGTTTAGTCATCAAACCAAATACCTGTATATGCCCGGAAGGGTGAATTATGTTAGACCGCCTTATAATGTTTGACAAAGGAGAAAAGAAAGGAAGAAAGAAAAACAGGTCAGCAAGAGACGTGTTTGGACTGGGAGAAAATGTCAACCAAACAAAACTCCAGCTGAGGATTATATTTTTTTGTGCAATATCACAATATCAAATTGGAAATCATTTTGTCGGATCTGCTAGCCAAAAATGTTTTATTTATATTCAATATCCTAATGAGTTGAGGTCAACAGCACGAGCAGAGGGTACTAGTGGACAGAGCTCAGTCCAGCCTCAAAGCAAGCTACATATCTGATCTGAAAAGTTCGGGCTAAATCATACATTCTGTCCAATTTTGAAGCCCAATGAAACTTTATGCTAATGCATTTCTAATACTCTATGAACACTCATTTCAGCAGTTTTGGGAAGTTTTGAAGGATCAAAATAAAAATTCAGAAACTCCACCCGAGAATATTGCCAATATTTTTGGAAATATTCAGGAAACACTTGATCTCGGGACTATCTTTTAGCATAGCTTGTCCTCAAGGTCCAGCCCTTCACTCTGCGCAGGTAGCACAGACTACAGGTTGCCTTCCCTAATTGTCACTAGAAGACTAAGATATCTTACCCCTGTGCTGAAAAGAACAACTGTGATGGTACTGGTGATCATGATTGCATTCCCCCGTAATTGGGTATGGCCTGCCCTTGTAAACTGCATGCATGAAAATTAATAACGTATTATATATAATTCCCAAATCAGAAAATGGTTCTGATGTATCTTTACTGTTGATAAGGAAAAATCATCTCCGCTTAATGCAAAAGACAATTGAATAAATTACCTTATTATAAGCAAGGGCCATAGAAACAGCACCTCTCATAAGACCTGCCCACCAAACAGTAACCTGAAAAATAGTGGGTAAAAATTAAGGATGTTTAATATGCCAACTAATTCAAGCACTTCAAAACATGGAACCAGAATGATAAGCTTTTACTTGTTGCTTTATGCCAATTTTCTCATATGGAGACTTCTTAGTCAAATTGGATAAAAATGATAACAGAAAAACAAAGGCTGCTCTTCCAACCAAAATCAGTCCCAATAGTATTGAGCTCACTCCAACTGATGTTCCAGGACTGTGAGAGAAAAAAGTGACATAAACAAGCAGACATTCAACCTGGCAATCATAGATATAATTTTCCATTTTTCACTTGTATTGACAATCAAAGACTGTAATGGTGGCTAATTTTGTTTTGACAAATGAACTGTACCTGTCGCTTACAAATCTCCACTTTTCCATATCCAAGGCATCCATACCAACATAAAGAAAGATAAATATCTCACAAACAAATGACAATGTCGCAAAAGCATGCCTGCAAACATGTTTAAAGGCAACCACGACATCAGTATCATCATAAATTGTATGGCGCTCAGTCAAACAGAAATGGTAAAACAATTTGTTTCAGTGGCTGACTAACTTTTGACATTAAACATACCTGGTAGTGATTCTTGAACTCTCAGTGACATTATGCCATGTGTAGTGCGACATCACAATCCCGCAAAAGAAAACAGTGAGAATGGCACTTAAATAGAATAACTGCAAGACAAATTAGGTTATTAAAATTTCAGGGTTATCATGCTGAAATTCCATGACTCCAAGATGCCTATCCAGTACTCAACAAGAAGGAAAACAAAAACAAAGACAAAAGAAAAAGAAAAAGCAGATTAGGTGCCTACAATTTGTAGGAGATCTTACTTCAGCCAGCATATATGAAAGGTAAGCCATGAGCATCATAAGAGCAACCTCACGATCAGTAGAGTGCCTGGAATTCGCAATGAAATGTGTAAATGGTTGTCCTCAATAAATAATTGAAAAATTAACGTGTTAATCTACCATTTCTCTTTCCATAAGCTACCTAAGGATAAGACTGAATGGCATCAAACAGCTCTCTCTCTCTCTCTCTCTCTCTCTCTCTCTCTCTCACTCTCTCTCTCCACACAGACGCGCACACATACACACCCAAATATAGCAGCCAGGAAGACCACAATCATGTGCTACTAATGACATACTAACCTATCAGGTGCAGAAGCAGAGATAAAGGGAGTTTTCCCCTGCAACTGCACCATTCCTATGGCTCACATTGATGGACTGTATCTGTTTTAAATGCATACCAACCTATCAGGTGCAGAAGCAGAGATAAAAGGGAATTTTCCCCTGCAACTGCACCATTCCTATGGTTCATATTGATGGACTGTATCTGTTTTAAACTACAGACTCCCATAAAAATTAGCAGGAGCTTTACTTATCAAAAATAAAATCAAATTATTAGTCGCTTCATTGTTTGGTTGATTGGTGGTAACATAAGGCAGATTTACCACTATGACAATCATTTTACAAACCTGCCAAAATAAAGCTTTTTGATGATGTATGCACTAAGCAATCCAGCCTGCATTAGTAGATAATAGTATGTCATAAACCATATGGCCAGAAGAAAATACACAAACACATACACACACATCAGAGAGAGAGAGAGAGAGAGAGAGAGAGAGAGGAAGGAAGGAGGGGGGGCGGGGGAGAGATAGAGGACTCACTACAACTCCCAACATGGTGCTCGTGAAAAACAAATATAAGAAACTGCCCAAAAACTGCAAAAGTATGCCTGAGTTGATATGAGATAGGTCAAAGCTCTGAATTGCATTGAAAAGCACCACAGAAGTGGCATCATTTACAACCCCTTCCCCAAAAACTAGACTGTACAGTAGAGGCGTCTCATCCTGATTAAGCACCTGCAACACCAGGTAGCATCATTAAGTTATGATAAGTGTTTTCACTTGATGATCACAGCATAAAACATGTATCTGTACCTGCAAGGTGCAAACAGAATCTGTTGCAGAAAAGATTGCTCCAATTGCTGCGAACAATAGAGTGAAATCAAAGAACAAGAAGATAAGTTGTATGAGTGAGAAATAGTCAGTAAAAAAATATAAGGGATACAGAAAGGGAGTGGTACCAAGATAATCTCCTATGTCGAGGGAACCAATATTCATTTTCTTGAAGAATTTCATAGCACCTGGGCCAAAATTAAAAATAAAATAAGAATAATTGTACACCCATGAACTGGATTCAGCACTAATGAACCCAAACACAATTAATACTAGTCATTAGAAATTGAAATCACAAGAATTTCAGAGAAAGTAGATTGTTTTCCCCATCTCCTTTTCTGTGTTCTGGTAAATGACATAACATGTACAGAAAAGGAGGACAAGGAGAACCATTACAAGAGGTCTCATAGTCTCATTTGTGTGTGCATATGGACGCAATGAGGAAGTGACACCCACATCCTCCAGACGAGGACAAGCAAGTGAACTATTCTAGTTATCAACTCAGTGCACCAAGTTATGTACTCATGTATGCAACTCTCTTCCTTCACATTCCTTCAATCTCCTATTTATGGCATATTATAATGAGAAGGGTAGGTTGTTGAGGTCAGTGCCCAATGGAACATGTAACAAATTTACACATAAACATGGTAAAGGAAATAATTAGCAGCAGCCATGATGACCATGTGAATTTAACTGAGTTTTATAAGCAAATGTACAGTTGGTGCATTTACATATGCATCAAAAGTATTATAATTTCTTATGCTGTCTAGTCTTCCTTCAACAGTCCTAGTAAAGAAAGAACGAAAACAACTATGAGCACGAACACAGTACTCAAGAGCTGGCTACTACAGCATCTTGCCTATAGCATGGCAAATAGGTTGGAACAATCACTGTCAGAGATGGTTTCTTGCCCAATGAATTTTCATCAGCAATACTTATGCAGTTTTAAGCTTTTTTTCTTTTCTACAACGACGCAGAAACAAATAACAGGAAATGACTACAGATACAAAAGCATACCAAATGAGATGATGGCAAAGGATATCAGAGTACCAATTGCACCAAACAGCATGATAGTCATGAAGTTGCGGAAAAATTGTTTCTTCTTTACCTGGAACCTGATGAATTATATTGAGGATGAGGGAAAAAAAAGGATTAAAGTCATTAACATGGATGTATGTACAATACAATTACCAAGACAGAGAAAGGGTGGGGGATATTTCCAATAATACCTTGCCACTTCCACCAATTCATGAGTCATTCATGTGACACATGAAGAATAACATATTATGAAAACACTAAAAACACTAGACGACATTGAGCTACCAAAAAAGTAGTTGAATTAATTTAATGAAAATTTTCCTTTAATGGTATTTGCTTAAAAATTCTAGCTCCACTTCTAGTTTCAAAGAGGAAAAGGAAAAGTAAAAAAAGAAAAAGAAAAAGAAATGATGATAGAAGCTATAAGAAAAAAAGGTATAACACAATAACTCAAGTGAGGACCAACTTTTCAGCTATTATGCCAGTCATGTTGGATATTGCAGTTAGTTCACAGCCTCTTTTGGGGCAAACAATTACTACATTCAATAATGTTATTGACATTTTACAATAGTTTAGAGTACCTCCATATGCACTACGTAGATGTCGCAATGAACAAATTATAAAGCATTATGTCAACATGAAAATACTATCATACCTGATGTGGAAACAACAATGCATCATCAAACTAACAGACACGTGAACAAATGGCAGTGAGGTCTCAATTAAACTTCCAAATGCTCACATGCCAACTTAAACAACATGAAAATTTTCGTGTGGTTGATTTGATAGAAGAGTAATACGACAAAATATCAGAGCCAATTTTGCTCATAGCAAGAATATATCGATGAAAATCCACAACATACCCTGCGTTGAAAATGATAGGCGGGAGAAGATATATGAAGAAAAAATCTTCACTGAAAACTAAAAGATGTGAACTTTTTCCTCCACTGGTTAGTAGAATAACAATTCCAGTGCATAGACCCTGTCATCAACCCAGAAAAGTCAAATTCAATTCATCTTTAGCTACTATTAACTACAACTATATGAATGAAGAACACATCAGTTTATACATAAACTCACAATTACGAGGGCTGTGATGGACTCGTTCATCCATCGGTTCTCTTCTAACAGATGCCCGATCACAATGCAAGCACAAAGAAGTGCCACAAATAAGTTTATCGAGACCACCGAAGCGTGATCAGATGTAAGCACCGTGTCCATTTTCGTCCATAAAGAACCTAAGCCAACTCCCATCTTAGCTAACTCAACTGATCAGGACAGTGGACCAATTCCCACAATACCAAGACCGAGATCAAGTTCCCTTCAAACCTTAGATTTTCAATTTCTGGATATCAGTCCAGTGATGATGTCCGCTCTCACTAAACCAAACAAACTCTGCAAAACAAAACGCATAGTCCACAAGATTTGCATAGTTCAATCTTTCTGAAAAGTCCAATTTCACACACATGCATAGACATATGCATATATATACACACATATACATAAGCGCACACACGTATATTCGATCGGTTGCAACAAACTTTCTCACAAGTTCAATTCAAATTATACACATATATAGAAGATGAGTGATTAAGCTACCACCAGATTTGCATAGCTCAATCTTTCTCACAAATCCAATCACACACATGAACACATGCATAGACCTATACATACAACTACATGGATATAGAAACTGAGTGAATTGCTCACCTGCTGAGCATGAAAATCCAAGTACGAATCAGTAATGTGATTCAAGTAGATCTCGCTACTTCGAAGAGCAAATTCAATCAGATCACACACTCTGAAATGCTTTTGCTTTCAAAAAACACGCGTAATGAGTAAACTCGTTGTGAGATTGTTAAATGAACTGAAGAATCGAACTCTCGGAGCAGAGAAATGAAGAGAGAAATAGGGCATTACTTGTACTTGCTCAGAACGAAATTTCCAGAAAGAGAGAGAGATTCAGGAGAGAGAGAGAGAGAGAGAGAGAGAGACCGAAAGGGACAGAAAGGAAAGGGGCCGCGAAGGCGCTTAAATAGTTTCGTCAGCTGTGGAGAGAGAGATTGGGGAAGTTCGAAGTTTGTATTTACTTGAGTGATCTTGACCGTTGACCATGGGATGGGGGCCTATGATGGTTGATTAGTTCTGGTCTCACGGTGTAGAGAACCACTGCCTTTTTTTCCATGTTTTGGGACGAGAGTGAATGGAGTGATAAATGAACAAAGGAAAGAAGGTTCATGGTCATGATTGTGTCTTCCATGGTCCTATGTTGGATTGCTCACGGGTCGGGTCGGATTTTGTTAGATCTAAATTTGGATCTATTTTGGTCAACTTTAGATTTTTAACCTAAAATTAAAACAAATTAACCCGAGTTTATTCCAACGGTTACTACATGATTGGTCATTTTAAAACACCGAATTGAACTAAACTTTTGACATACACAAATTAAATTAATTCGGTTACTATATGATTGGTCATTTTAAAATACCGAATTGAACTAAACTTTTGACATACACAAATTAAATTAATTCATAGAGATCGAGTAGGTTCGATTCTTAAATTTTTTTTTGTTTTTTTGAGCATTTGTAATAATAAGTAAAGTAACTATGTTGTTAACGAGGTGAAAAACTCTAAATGTGGGAAAACTTCTTATATCATTTGTATTTGGATAAGTGTGATTATAGTTGATGTAGAACAATATTTGAGAAAATGGATGAATCAGGCAGTTTATATGCTATTACACCTTAAACTGAAGTTATCGTTAATTTTCTCTCTCCATCTTTATTTTCTTCATTTAGTTAATTTTTGTTAGTCTAAACCCTCAAATTTATGAAACTCATGGTGTAATATAGTCTATTTTTCTCACTTTTTATTAATGGTTGAACTGCACGGGAATGGAATGAAATTACTAAATTAAAATTTTCATTTTATAAAGAGAAAGGAGAAAGAAAGACTACAAACCAAATTCACTGTCCAATGTTCGGTTTAATTCTAAGCTATATTCGATATATTGCAAGCGGACTCGACCCTACCAAACCAACTCTGATTGGTGCAGTTCAATCCATAGGAGGATGAATTCAGTTCTAGATCTAAATATTTTGAATCAATTAAGATATGGTCGGTTTTTGATTTAGTATAAACCCAACCCGCGTACCCCAACGACGCCACCTTTGCTCTCTTCTATGTTTCTCTCCTCTCTCTTACTCTATGTGGGAATGAATATGATAACATGGGAGCTTAAGAGCACCGGATTAGAGATGTTATTTAGGGACCGTACCTAATCTCATATTTGGAAAAAAAAAAAGTAAAAGAGGATTATATCTAGGAGATACAACAAATATAGTATTCTTTATCCTATTTTTTATTCTACTCTAACCAAATATAATATGATTTCAAATCATAATTTTACTTATCACCTAACATTATTTTTTTAATCTCATAATATTATTTAATAAGTAAACAAACATGACCTTAAATGATACTAGGACACTAGCCTTGTTGGATTGATTCCTATACAACAGTGCTCCATCTACGTACATATAAAGCAAAGACTCCTGTTTTTCCATACAAGAAGAAAATACAGTTGGGATATTGAAAATTTTGGCACCGAGGTTGGCTTTGGATGGACCACACTTCCTCTGCGTTTGTCCTTGTCTAAATTAATACGACCATTTATGATTTTTTTCAAAAAAACCAGAAAAACACTCAAAAGCCTGTGACAGAAAGTGCCAGTGACCCGACAGGCAGGTCATTGACAAGTCTTTTATTAATGTTTTAATTAATATTAAAATGTTAATCGGCCCACAACAACGATTGTTTGACCAACCACATTTTTATTCACTTCAGCACGAGTGCTTCGCTTTATGTGACAAGTCTCCTTAATGCCCCCTCCCCATTTATTTTCTCTCTCTTCTCTGTAGGGGGAGAGAGAGAAAAAGTGTGGTCTCCTATTTCATTTTAGTTTTGGTAATTACGTATTAGCCCTTTGTGAACCAAATTGAGATGACTCTTTATGATTTAAAGTGAATATATAATTTTTATATAGTTTTGGTTTAGTTGTAAAATAAATAAAAATTTAATAACAATTTTGTTATAGGAGTATTTTCGTTATTTTATCTCTCTAAAATGAAATTTAAAAAATTCGATTTAAAGTGAATACATAACTTTTATATAGTTTTGAATTAACCATAAAATAAATGAAAACTTAACGACAACTATGTTATAGGGGTATTTTTATCATTTTATATATCTAAAATGGAACGTCAAAAATACAATTTTACTTTTTTTATTTCAAAATAAAGAGTTGTTATTCACAGAAATATTTTTGTCATTTTATCAAATCTTTATCTACTTTGTATATAAGTTCAAACTACAAGAGGGTTATGCATTTACTTTTAAATACATAGAGGGGTCATTTAATTTTTATTCACATTATAAGGGAATAAAGTGTAATAACCCCTTTTATTTTTATTCTCGTTTTACCCACTAGTATAAGGCAGTAAATGCGTTAAAGTTCAAGTTTTACTTTGTTTATTTTTCAAGTTAGATTTTAAACGAGTTTTAATTCAGTTATATTATTTTCATATAGTCCTATAATATATATAAGTTTAGTGAGTTGAGTTTAAGTTAGGTTTAAAAAATCAATAAGTTTTAAGATACATTTAAGCTTAACTTCTTTAAATAACAAGCTAACATCGAATGAGTGTTTTAACAATCACAAGTTTAGTTCAAATAGCTAGGTATGTTTTATGGTCTAGACATTAAATAAATGTGATGATACAACAATACCAAATATATTTCCTCTTTTTGAAAAGTTGTCAAATAAAAATATAGGGTGCCATTATGTAATTTTGGTTTGGATGGCTATTTCATTATAAATTTTGAATATGAGTGGTCTACCTAACTATTTAGGGTCCATAGGGCCTTTTTGTCTAACTTCTTTTTAGTTTATAAGTTAAAAAAGTCAAGTTTTTTGTTTTTGTTTTTTTTTTGCATATCTTTAACTTATAAAAACAAAAAATTTTAATTTTTTTTTACTTATAAGCTAAAAAAGTAAAATTAAAAAAATTAAAAATAAATAGTACCAAACGAGCCCTTAATATATGTCTAGTAACTTTTAAATTGAAGGGTTATATCCATAAAAATAAAATGAAAAATTTTAAGTGTCATAATCCTAAGATCATTAATTGATGGTTTTGGAATAGAATAAACAAAGCCCAAAGGTTTATAACATCTCAGGGTTTTAAAATTGAATTTATATTCATAATTGTCAACTCAAGTCCTTTTCTTCTTTTTTTTTTTTTTTTTTGGTTTGAACTGGAACCAAATAATGGAAAAGATTATTATATATTATGTTGAATTGACATGAGAGGAAGAAATCTAAACCCCCTTTTTTTTCTTATTCTATCTTGTCCCTCTGAAAATGACTAGCAAAGTCTTCCACACAAATATCTTATATATATATATATATATATATATATATGTATGTATGTATGTATAATAAAAAAACCTCATGTATCACTTTTACAACATTTATCCCTCCTGAAATAATTATAATAATAATAATAATAATAAGGGTAAGATTGCCTATCTATTACCGCTCACATACCTGCTTTAAGGGGAGCCTTGCAAATTTGCTACTATGAGTGACAACTACAAAACTCAAGGTGAAATTGGCTTATCTTAAATTCTTCTATTATGATAGTTGCAGGCCCAACCAACATGCTGATAGAATTCTTCTCAAAATTCACAACTATTAATGTCCAAAACAACCATCATTTTTTTTATCATAATCAAGATTTTTGATTGACTATTCTCATGAGCTCATGTAAGGTTATTGTGAGCCAAATAACTCAGAAAATTCAAATAATAAATATGTCAAGTCTAATCTAAAGAGGATAGGCCCAGCAAAATAAATTAAGCCCAAAAGGTGAAACAGACAGGCCCAATAGGCAAGAGTTCCATGTCGACCTGGACTAAGACATTTAAAGATAAGTCCAAACCCAGTCTAAGCCAATCCAAGATTGATTGACTCCTAGAAGGAGAATGAATATCATTCCTAGAAAGAATGGAGCCTCCGAAACCTATAAATACATCATGCCACTAAGAAGCAAGGTATGTTCATTTGAGTTAGTGTATAGTATTTTTTATTCAATTTATTGAAATTAAGTTTGCCTAACTTAATTATCGGAGTGCTATCGGCCCAAAAAGGATCGATGCATTCTTACTATTCTGTTCTTGTAGATTGCTTGGAGCTTATCAAGTTGGTTCGCGAAGCAAATCAGACTTTCCTAAAATTTCACTTACAATTGACTCCGTCTGTGGGAAGGTCAAGTTGAGAAGCAACTTCAAAGGAGGAGTAGATCCTACTAGTCACGAGATTTTTTTACAGTCACGTGTTCGAAGCCATCCCTTTATAGAGGAGAAAATCTCATCGCAATACTGGGATGTATCAACATCTTACAGAGGTTAGAGGGATCGACACTTGTAGTCGGAGATTCACTACCCGACTTTTGACCTCCTAGACATCGAGGAAGATAATCAACATAGGGGGCCTCAAACTATGGGCAGGAATCCACCCCACCGAGGTATAGTCAGAGAAACCCTTCACGTTCAAGTGATCCCCCTCAAAGGCACTCAAGCCTTTGGGTCCTAGCAGAGGAATTAAGGGATCGCGATATAAAGATTGCTGACTTAGAAGTGCAACTAAGAACCGCGAAGGATGATGCCGCTAGGCAGAGAAGTTGGCATGGTGGTAAAAGCAGGAATCAAGGGAGATCCTAAGGTCAACATGGACGTCGGAGAAGAAGGTCGAGTTCACGGAGTACCGTCGTCCCCTCTATCAAACAACCACGCAGTTGTGCCTCTAGTACTAGCCACCACATGAGGGCAAACGGAGACGGACAACTTCCACAAAGAGACTGGACTAATTCTAATGCAAGTCGGGGGGACCTAAATCAATGGCTTAATGACCAGTTAGAGAGAATAATTGCACATCCCAAAGGAAGAACCGCTCGGGATGTGGTGAGAAAGGCCTTGGAGTATATTACATCATCTCCATTCACGGAGGGAGTTAGAAAGGCGCCAACCTCCTAGGAGGTTCATGCCCCTAAGATTTACTTCTTATGATGGAAAATCTAATCTCATCAGTCACTTACGGCATTGTAAACAGATGATGACTCTATGGAGTGAAAATGAGTCTTTGATGTGCCGACTTTTTCCATCCAGAATAGGGGTGCAGCAATAATCAAATTCCCAAATACCAATATTTATATTGAGGATCTGGTTTAGTTCTACAATACCCATCACAATTCTAAAGACATTTGAGGTTAATTAAATAGGAGAAAAACTGTAGTGGTTTAGAAACTTGAGAAGGAACCTAACTTCGCCCTCTACTAGGGAGATGAAGGGGAATGACATGCCCTTGTCGATCTCACACAAGGTGTACTCACTCGCCTTGGCCTGTTTGATATCTACGCCTTCAGAAAATTGATACCTCGCCTTAAAGGCGACTACAGCCTCAATGGAACTAAGCATCTTCCTAAGACATGCAGCCATGGCATGAATGAGTTCAAAAAGGGAAAATAGAGGGAAAAGGACTCGAGGACTTACAGTGAGTCAAATCGGCATCCTCTTCGAATGCTATTTTCTCAGGCAATGACGAGCTTTAAACTAGCACCACCAGTCTTTATACCAGGGCACACCGTCAGTTCAAGGACTGTGAAGCGATGGGGCAATGATGGCAGAGCCAAACCATCACTTCGGTAGGTGGTTTATCATAGGTTGGCGAATCCAAGACTGTCACATGGCGCACACAAATGACCCATCATTGCACTAACCCAAGGCTCGAAGCGATGTTTTATTGAAGCAAGCATCCTGCCCTTACCCCCTTAGCTCGGCCAAACAAGGCGCAAGGGCTGGGGGGTAATTGTGGGCCAAATAACTTATAAAGCCCAAATAATAAATATGCCCGTCTTAGATAATAAATATGCCCTCCTCAATCTAAAGAGGAGAGGCTCGACATGACGAATTAAGCTCAAAGGGTGAAATAGACAGGCCCAATGGGCAAGAGTTTCATGCCGACCTGGATTATGACATTTAAAGATAAGTCCAAATCCAGTCTAAGCCAACCCAAGAGTGATTGACTCCTAGAAAGAGAATGAATACCATTCCTAAAAGGGATGGGGCATCCGAAATCTATAAATACACTATATTACTAAGAAGCAAGGTACGTTCACTTGAGCTAGTGCATAGTATTTTTTTGTTCGATCCATTGAGATTAAACTTGTCTATTTTTATTAATGGAGTGTCATCGGTTTAAAAAGGGTCCACACATTCTCACTGTTCCTGTTCTTATAGATTGTTTAGAACTCGTTAAGTTAGTTCGCGGAGCAGATCAGGCCTTACTAAAAATTTCATTTGCAGTTACTATCTACATGAACCATATAAACTTTATATATTAGATGTATACTGACCGAATCAAGAGAACAACTTAGAGATAAATCGAACTTCATAACTCCTACTTAACATAAAAATCAGTCAACCATTAAATCACCACAATTAGAATAATAGACATACAAACAAATGTGGTTATTTTTCTAGTTTGTGGCGTTCCTACTTCCATATCTTCAACCCTCCCTAGGTCTAGAGTCCACCCACGTTTTCTAAATTTTGATGATGACGTGCTTGCATTCCAACTCCCGTAGGGTGTAGAGCTACGTTCTTCATTATCGTGTTCCAGTTTCCCTCAGGGAGTCGGTATGTTTTGCTCTCGGAATGGAGTTTGTTGGAGAATCTTTTGGTGGACCTACCAACCCATAAAAAAGAAACCTAAAAAATAGAGCTTTGACACAAGGGACCTACCTTCCACCAATTTGAAAGCAAACACCGAACTGGTTTGCCACTCCTTGTTTCATACATGAATCAATTGCCGTACGGCCACTATTATTACATTCCACCATTGGAAAACTTTAAATGGGTTTGGAAGGGTACGGATGTTTCTTTTTCTTTTATTTTTCTTATTTTGGGTGTGTTTGGCCCGTGAGATGAGCAATCCTCAACCCTATTTTGGCTTGCAAAGCTATGATTACGGGTTAACTTAATCCCGACAAAGCTTTGGCTAATTACTTTAACGTGCAGTGGCGGATCCTATGATGATCCAATGGTCCACGTCGTCGCCATTGCTTAAACACGTAATAACCCGTGCGCCATGATTAGTCTTGTTTTTTTATTTTTTTTTGTATTTTGCAAATAATGAGAAAATATTCGTTGCAACGTTTTTTTTTAGAAGCAATCAAGTACAAGTATAATTTTTTTTAGAAGAGATCAAATACTAATATAATTAACAAAGAGGGATAAGTTAATATATTAGTAAATCAAATTTTACAGAGAGGAAATGGTAACTATTATCTATTTTTTGTACCACGTTCCTGCGGCGACTCAAATCCCTAACTTCGCCTAAGTCAATGTAGGGTCACGACCGTTGGGCATCATGGGCCTAAGCCCTAGCCGCTGCAATGGTGCTGTAATGTCATTTTGCGTGTCGTATAAATTTTCAAATGACACCTTGGATTTTTTAGTTTTTTTTTTTTTTGCTTTTATAAGATAAGTAAAAAAATAAAGCAAAAAAATTGAAAATATTCAAATTTTTTTCTTTAAAACAAAATAATCAAGCCACAAAAGCTTAAAAAAACTGTACCAAATGAGCCCTGAGTGAGATAGTGAGGATTGTAAACAACCCAAGTGTTCAAGTAGTGTGTTGTTCAATCTTAATTTAAAAATCTTAATGAGTTTCAAAGTATGTTTAAACTTAATTTGTTTAATTTTTGAGTTAATCTCAAATGCGTTTTAATATAACCGATCACGAGACAAGTTCAAATAGCTAGATTTTTTAATATGTATAAATTTATCGAGCTGAACTTAAAAAAATTAAAGAGTTTTAAAATGTGTTTTAATCTTAATTTGTTTACGTAACGAGTTAATCTCGAAAGAGCTTTTAACAAACCGGACATAAGTTTGTCTTGAAGAGTTTGGTTCATTTTACAGCGGTAGAAAACGTCTCCGCTTACTTCTAAACTTTAGGTTATTATTAAGATAAAAATCAATGTAGCTGATATGATTTCATTGACTTGTAATACTGTTACCGTTGTGTCAAACATGAGTTTTTCAAATTCCTTTTAATCCCTATGTATTTTTAAAATAATATAATGTGTTGACTCCCGTAAAATCTAATTTTTTTTCTTGAGTCTTTTAAATTTCAAATTTTTTTTTTTATTTTAGCCCCTTATTCAACTGAATTTCTGGTCCGTCCCTTATACTCTATACTTTCTCCACTAGATGGTGGGAGATCCACTTTTCAATTGATGGTCCCATAATTTTGAGTAGCCTCACAAGGTTGGCTTGCACGAGTCAATTGAGATCCCACAACAAACTCTCACACTAATTTTGCTAGGTTGCTCATACTTTTGAGGACATTAGAATCATCATCCTCACCATTGACAAATTTTGAGTTAATTTTGGGATATGGCACTTGTTTGAGATCTCTTGCAGTAACAATTTTGAAATGCAACAACAATAATAACCTTTTCTCGATTTTCAAACAGTAAAAGAACTTCGTATTCATAATTAAAGGTGTCGTTGGGATCGCATCTGGGTCCTATTTAGATTTTGACATCAAGTTCTTTCTCCACACTCCTTCACTTTTAGAGTAGTTTTATGTTCTTTTTTTTTTTTTCAAAAATAGTTAGGCAATATCATCTATATGTTGTATCTCAATGGTAAATACATTATTTTCTTTTCTTATTTTTATTTTATTTTTTCTCTCCCTTAACAAATTTAAGATTCAAATGCAATGTATGTAAATTTGTAACTTTTTTTAGCTTGTACAATAGTAGCGCACTACAAATATGTAAGATATGAACACGTCATGTATATTCACAAGAGATGAGTTATGCTTACGGCACTTCTTAACAAAATCGATATTGAGCTGCATTTTTAAAATAAATTTGGGTAGAAAGTTAAAGGTGCAAAATTCACAATGACCATGAGATGGGAGGCAAAAATTAATTTGAGTTCCCTCTTTATGTAAATGTACATAAAAAATAAAAATTAATTTCATAACATTGGAGGATGACGGGCCAAACTAGGCCTTAATTTCTTGCACTTGGTCTCCGATACCAGGTAAGCTTGGGAAAATTTCAATTGTCCATGTAAGCCGGCCTAAATGCGGAAGCTGGTTAGCGGATTGACCCATCGGGGCAAATCATGGTTCGTGAATTGTTGAGCTTAGACAGAAACATGGGCATTGGTTTGGCCCACTTGTCTGATACCACTACCGGCCAATATTATGGGCTCAACCCAACTCAATGAACGCCCTTATGAGGGAGCAATTATTTAGTGCTCTTGGAGCGTCCTGTTACTTTTATTCTATCTCTCACAAAAATTTTCATTAATAAATGGGACTTGTAGCAGTTCGGTTTTTGTGTACATGAACCACCTAGCAAGAGACCTACTACATTTTTGTGAAAAGTGCATCAAAGAGTAACGTAGAGAAGCAATGTATAAAATTGTGACAATATTTTCTTATACATCATGTTGCAAGAAATTTCTATCCCTTCCTATTATCAAACAATTAGCAATACCACCTTCTCCGTGGGATAAAGTGATGTCACATATCTATTCTAAGATAAAAAGATAGAATAGTAATTGGTGTCTTTGAAGTTAGGCAACGGGAGTGATTTTTTTTCTTTCCCAATTTATTCTATCAAATCTATTTTATTATTGCTTTAATTAGTTTGTTTCTCAATAACTTTAAGGGCATATGCGTAAAACAAAAAGTAACCAAACTACCCATGTAGTTGTCCTAATAACTACTTAAGTTATTTATAAATTCTAAACTCTGCATATCCTATTAGCCTGACATTGATAAGATCATTATCTTTGGTAATTCAATAGACTACGACGACTTTTATCTCTGACAATAATCAAAGATGCCCACCCTCTAGTTAAAGACAATTTGTCTAATACGGACATTACTTAGCCAAACATGGCACAACATGGGATTTCAAAATAGTAGTATAACCTCACACCCTTATTGTAACAACCATGAAAACTCCTTAAAAATGGCTAACCAATGAAATATCATATGCAGTGGCAGGTGTAGGATTTCGATTGAGGGGGGGGCAACGATTTTTTTTTTTTTTGGTTGAAGGGAGGATTAAGAATTTTTTTTTATTTTTATTTTTTGGAGATCAATGCAATATATAATATTCTAAATATCCAAAAATCTACAAGGGTGAATGAAGATTTTAAAATTTTGGAGGAGCCAATACACTATATTGTATCCAAAACAGCTCAAATTTTATAGGATATATAAGAAATTTTTAAAATTTTGGGGGGCCGTGGACTCGTCTGCCCTGATCATATGGACTCGTTGTTTCTATTTATATGTCTAAGATACCTTACGCAAACTTTTGATGTACATACTAACCAAAGGTCTCTCGTGATAGATGGGTTTGTGGTGGTACGGTAAGTGTTTACATTTTGTGAAAGGTGCAACAAGGTTGCCGTATAGAAGAGATATGTCACTTCCAAGAAATTCCAATCATTTCCAATTATCAGACCATTAGTAATACCTCAAAATATTAGCCTAACTTGGCACACTTCTTGTAACAAGCACCAAAACTCCCACAAAAGGCTAATCAAGGAGATATCATTTGAGTGATCCACCATGCAAACTGTTGACGTGGGATTTAACTAGGGGTGGCTATGAGCCCGATGGTTTGTTAGATTTGCCCAAGCCCAACGCAACATTTATAAGGTTCAAAATTTTTGTATATTTGATTATATAAATAGGCGAGCTTTAGAATTTTATTTAAAACCCTGCCCAAAGTATATGTAGAGTAATATATTTATATAATTTTAGTGCACCGTTGTAATTAAATTTTATGTATGTTATTTAATATTGCTTTTAGAGAATAAAAGTATTTATTAAAAAAATAAGCATAAATTTGTGGGTTTGGGATTTGATTTTAGGTTCGATGAAAATTATTTTTTTTGTAGGTCCATGTCACGCCCACTTCTAATCAAGTGTCATTAACACCATTTTATGATCAGTGTGATAGCACAGGTTACCAACTTGTTAGCAAAACCTCATAACAATCTTAAAGATAAGAATATTACAAAGATTAAACAACATCATTAAATATAAACCATCCCATAATCTCCATATAAACCATCTCACAATCCAATAAATTACATAAAGAGAAGCATTGAGTTAAACTTACTGCAATTACAGAACTGAAATATAAGCAAACTCCCATCCACTAATAGTATATGCAAAACTATCAACACAACAAAACAGAGCTTCTCGAAGCTCCCGATTTGACACCATCTATAGTAGACCGGACCTCTTCTGCATCTCACTTGTAAAACAATATGTGTGGGTGTGAGCTATATATCAATATGCTCACAAATATATTCAAACTCATAAATAATAAATAATAGATAATCACTTAATAATACACCACCACTGAAATGTAATATCTCATGCGATGCAAAGTATGATACACTACAAATGAGAGTGCGATTTAGATAATATTGGCCCAATACATCGATAGCTTGTCATCAAGGAATGTTTACCGTGACACCCTTTTAGATTATTCCATCGTGACTACTTTAGATTAGCTGCACATCGGCTAAACCTTACTAGTGCAATGCAAATCATGCACGCAATATGCGTTGTATGCAAATATTACCTTATAATCCACCAATCACTATCATTATAGATAATAAGATATTCAATATAATATAAATAAGAATATCTCAAACTTCCCACCTGTTACCACTTTATAACCACCATTGATTTACTTCTTAGGTTGAACTAGAGTATCTGGTGCCTTGGGTTGAACTTGAGTATCTGGTGCCGAATCTATCACACATCACCATATTAAACTTGTGAAGTATAAACTAAATCATAATTCAATAAGAATCATTGTATGAAATGATACTCTCAATATTATACTAGAATACCATACAAGTGTGCCAATGCATAACATGAATACAAAACTTGAAAGTTAAAACATTATTCCCTCAACAGATTTACTCTTTGAATCACATCAAACTCAAAACAATGAATTTACATTATAGATCTGTTTCATATGAAAATAGACTTAAAGACCTTTAATTTGATAGGTCATGGGTCAAAAATGAATTTTGGATAAAGAAGTTATGTCCAATGAAAGATGGACTAAAATTCTAGAAAACAGTGTTGCTGGTAGTAATTTTTGATCAACTTTAAACTAAAATATCTCTCAAATTACAAGGATCTAGAGTACAAGCTTTATTTCAATAGAAAGATCTATGAGTCTACTATCTAACGTTTTAGTGGGTGCGGCGTTTTGAATTTTCTAGAGTGAGATATAACCATTTTACCAAAGTGTGTTGTAGCTGTGGCTGGAAGCGCGCCACTAGGCGCCCCTTAGCCCGCCCTGGCGCCTTCCTAGTAGCTTATTGTGCCACTAGGCTCCCTCCAGGCGAGCCAATATGCCCTTCTCCCTCCTTGGTCCGAAATACAACTTTTAAAACATGGTTTAAACCTCCCATGCAATCCTAATGCAATAACAAGTTCTCATAAAATTCAATATGTAGTTCTAAAGCCATAACATAAGTTCTCAAGCACCAAAAATATGCATAATATGAGGATTCAAGATTTTTTCCTTAGAAACCTTAAACACTTCCCTATACCTCACTACTTCAATTCTCACTTTCATGACATGAAATAGTATGCGAGCATGCAAGAATCAACAAATATGTAAAAAAAATAAACACAAACATGAGATTCCTCACCTCAAACCATGAATAGACAAATTTCCCTTCAATCTCCTCTTTTTCTCTTCTTATTCTTTCTTTTTCTCTTTCTCTTTTGTCAAATACAATTATTACACAAGCTTCTCTCACCTCTCTCATTCTTTGACTTGAAGCTAATTATAGATACAACTTATATCTATAACAACACACGTCACACACAAACACTGCTAGCAACAAGCACACACCTCCAATTAAATGAAGTACACACCACATACACATACCTTATGCACATATCTCACTTAGATGAAACACATACATAAGTGTCACACACCTAGCTCATCCTTGTTTTTCTAATCTACATGATTAACATAATTAATCACACCTATGATAATTAATCATAATTAATATAAGCTAAACATATAGATTAATTAAACTAATTAATCAAGGATTAAGTCTACTAATCATGCTAAAAAATATGATAATCCCCCATGGCATACTCTTATTAAAACATGCTAATCAAACTCTTCAATTAGTGTAATCACATACTAGAATTTATGTAATTAAGCTAAATACGATACTAAGCAAGTTAGGATTTTACAACCCAACTTAACCAGTGTTCACTTAGATTCAACACACAACTTGCATTGTGGCTCCTCCGAACCCACACAATCATATGTACGGATCAACTCTAATACTATGTGTAACAACTACGAAAACTCCCTCAAACGAGATAGTTAAGGAAATATCATTTGAATTTATTTCTTACTTATATACTTAAGATTTCTTATACAAACTTTTGATATGAGGTTTAATACAAGCGAATTAGACTCAAACCTATCACGCAAAACAAACATGGCTATACTTATTTACTATTCATGGAGGAGAGAGGGGGAGCAACATAACTCTATCACTGGGGTGTTCACACGGGAACATAGCTCAAAGCAAAATTCTCCCTATCATATCCTTCACATTTTTTTAATCAGTTGACATATTTAAATTTTGTTTTTTCCCAACATTGGAGTACAAACATAAGGTAGTCGCGGCTGAAGGCTCAAAGCCCATCCCTGAAAAGGACATAAAGCTCCTCTCGTTTATCCCTCGCTTTGCTTGCCACCTCTTCTCTTCTCTTCGCTTCTCTCTCTCAAAAGAGGAGAAAAGAAGAGAGGAGCGTTTCATTTTTAGAGAGAGAAAAACCTCTCTATCTAGGTTTATCGCTTTCACCATTGTCACGCTTCTATCTCTTGTTCATCTCGAGCTCATCGAACATTCGCCTGAGATCATCGACGCTAGATTCGCTCGAATTCCCGTTCAATTGGGTTGGTGTTTGCTGGTTTCTATGTGGTATAGATCGAGGTAATGTATAGATGAAATTAATTTAGTGACTATAAAATTTCAGTTCTTGTGTACGTATCAAACATATATATGTACGTCTACGCATGCGTTCGCATTCAGAATCTTGTATGAATCAATTAATTTTGTCTAACATTTCCGAAATTAGTAGCACATGTGAAATGCAGATAATATCAGAAATTTTAAACCCTCATTCATTATTTGAGTTGCTGTTTTAAGTTGATCGTGAACTGAATTTGCTTTATGGGCGTTAATTGGTTTATTGCCTTTGCATTTGTTTAAATAATATTGCTTCAAAGAGTTTGAGCCAAAAACTGGAGAGTTTTGACTTGTTTTGTGCTCCAATTAAGGGACTAGTCTTCACCCTTATAGCCACTTTAAAAAAAGAAAGAAAGGAAGTTAAAGTTGTTGAAAATTCTTCTGGACATTGTGGCTGTATTTGGTGTGGATGAGTGTGGTTTAGTTGGTTGTGTGTCTTGGAAGTAGAGTAAATGCGCAGGATAGCATCAAATCACCTGAGTTTGGCTGGTGAGCCCTAAGACGGCTTTAGGGGGAGGAGAGAGGGGTAATAATAGGGTCTGGACGTAGGAAACTAAGCCTTTTGGGCTTAAGGAGAAGCTTGCATGCATGGAGATGGAGGTGATGGCGTGATGGCCTCTATATATAGGAGGGTCACATGCCAAGGGCACGTGCCCTAGCTATTATGGGGGACAGATGGCGACCACTTTTATTGAGATTGACACTCTATTCTCGGCACAATCTTCTCTCATAGTGGAATCAGAGCATTTAAAGGCTGTAGACAAACTCCCAGCTTTGGTGACCAAACTACATGACTATCTAGATCTCGCACGGGTCACGAGGTAATGTTGGGTGCTTCTTGATTGTGGCATTAAACTTGAGGTTGTCCCTAGGCCCTAGCCACAACTTAGGCTAGTGTGAGGGCATTAGGGTGTTGTTAGAGAGGGGACTCAAGGCATAGCATGTGCTCAAGTGGAGGAGTAGTTTGCTCGGCCAAGCCAAGTTTTGGAGTGTATCATGGTGAGTGCCTTTTGAAATCATTCTTGGGTGCTTAGGTTTGGAGCTACGAAATACATGCACTTGCACCACTTGAGACTGGTATGGCTTGACAAGACACGTGACAGTGTCTCAATGGTTTGCATGTGACCTCATAAGGCTGACATAGAGAAAACCAGTATTTATATGAAGATGACACGGTAAGTCCGTGCATCGAGATAGGCCATGTAAAACATCGGGTATCTTCTCCAAAGTTGGATACTTTTTTTTTTCTTCCTTTTGAGTGTGCACGTCTTTGCACATGAGAGCACCTATATGATTCAATATGATTATTTTCAGTCTATCATTCTTTAGGCAATCCTTGTTTATTGCTATTTGATTGTTTTTATTCAATAATTTTATTTCTATTCAATAATTTTAAGTGAATGCTCTATTGCAGTATCCACTGGCGGACAGGGGAGGGGGCACCCCCCTGGAACTTCCAAAATTTTCTGTAGCCCCTTATAGATTTTTGGGTATTTACAATAAAATATAGTGTATTGGCTCCCCAAAAATCAAGAAATTTCACCTTGGTCCTTACAAAGTTTAAGAAATGTTACCTTGGCCACCCTCCCTCCTCTTAACACGAATCCTCGGTCCGCCACTGGGTCTATCGTTTTGTGTTATGTGGATTTGTTGTTAAATGCAGATGTGAAGACGCGTGATCTTCTTTGCTGGTTTCATTTTCTGTAACATACTGTTCATATCTCTGAAATTTATTTCTTCTAGTGCACCCTTTTAAATGCATGAAATTTGTTTTCTGTGAGCTGATAGTTGCTTATATCTATAGCTGCACAGGTTACCTTAGTCCCGATGGTGTGTTCAGTTGGAAGTGGGAGAATGGAAGCCATGGCAAGGCTTCTGGCAACAGGAGATTTCTCGCAAACTATTGCAGGTAAGAGACTTATTGATGGTTATTCTATTTCGGAGTATGGGGCCTTGTATTAAAATGTTGGAATTGACTCTGGACCTGTTATTCCGATGGAGTAGATGATGTATTCAAACTGAAATAGTAGAGTACAGAATGCATCGTGAATGGGTGAACACACTAACCAACATCCAAGGTAAGATAATGGAGTGTTTATGGAAAGCCGTTGAAGAATAGGTAACATAGGTGTACCTTACTTCAGAATTACTCTGTGAGCTACAAAATGAATAAATTAAAAGGGTTCTCTTGCATATATCTCCTGCTTTATTGGTTTGACAAGAAGAGGTAACCCACAAAACAAGAATCTGCATTCTGGTGTGATTACTGTGTAGAAGACTTATTCTGATGTGGTATTGTAAAAGAAGATCTCAAAAGCTGGCTACCTGAGCATCCCATCTGCCTTACACCAGTGCACCAGATCATACATGTGCACACCCACACATGCACACACGTGCAAATATATGGTTTTTTTTTGGCCCCTTTCAAACAGAAGTTATAACAATTAACGTATGTTTGGATGTGCTTGTGTTTATACAAAATATTAAAATGTTCAAAATTTCTGATTTATCAGTTAGAAAAATAAAAAAGAATTTACTTCTTCATGAATTGATGTATAGTAAGTAATATTGTTTGCGAGATCCATGTGGCCTGTGTTGAAGTCTCAATATTTCAATTTTCAGACTTAGCGGTTGGTTTCGTTTTAAGTTTTTTTCCTTTGATTTGGAGGTGATTTGCTTCGATCATTTTGTATGAGCATGTCATTGAAAGACCAAGACTGCTGATACTGGAAGTTATGCTACATCCATTGAGCAAAATATCTTGGTTATTAATTTCTTTAGTGTCATCCCCTCCCCCATTCTCCTTTGCATCCTTCGGCAGAGGAAGTTGGCCACCAGAAATTAGCTGCTCAATACATCCAAAGAGAATTACACGAGGCATATGAAGCTAATTTGCTTGATGAAGAAGGTGAGGTTTTCTTTCTCTGTGCAGTTTCAAGTCATGCATGCTTGCCTTCTGTGGTTCACTCATAGTTTCCCCTTCATTCATAAGGTATAGTTGTTTTATCCATAAATGAAGTGGGGTTGCGATAGTGGTAGACTTGATATCTTCTTGGTCATCATTAATCATATTGACTGCCTCAAGAAATGATAGGAATCAGGCATATATATTGTGAGATGAGGCAGTTCTGGTTCTTTGCCTTTGTTTGGTTTTGAATGAATGGTTACAAAAAAGCTTTTGTTGTTGGTGTTCTGGCCTTACCTTTATACCATAATTCTCAATTAATATTTAATTTTTCTTTTTATTTATTCATGTTAGTGATAGAGTAATGCAAAAGTTATTACAATTTTATTATTGTGCATATACCACATTTTTTTCTGATATTATTTTATTATTATGCCTACACAATACTGTGTTCTGGTCTTATTCTATTGTTGTGTATATACAACATTGTTGTTCTGGTCTTACCTCTATGGCATACTTCTCATTTAATATATCTTTTTATACTATCCATAATCATGTTAGTGATAGAGTAATGCAAAAGTTATTACACTACTATTATTGTGCATACACAACATAGGTGGATATTCTGTAGACTGCAATTTCCTGCTGGTTATATTACATAATCAACATAAAATAACTGAATAACAAAGTCAGCTGGAACAAAGATTAGTCATTGTAATAACCACAAGGGTAACATGAAAAGAAAAGAACTTTCTTTTTCCTTGTCTTTTCCTATTACCCTCTAAGAGTGGGAAGAATAATATTGAGGAAGCCCCTCAAATTTGTGCAGAATTCTAGACAGCAATTAAACTCATTCTACCGGGGTAGGAATACCTATGGTGTGCTCCAGTGGGATACTGCAAGATCAAATCCTGCCAGGCTCCTTCACTTTGATGAGACAGTGATAATTTTTGCAACTATAGGGTATGGGTTTGTATGTGTATGTATAACTTATAGCCTTGCTTACGAGGAGTTGGTGAGCAAAATACTAGCAAACAAAAAATTCATTGTTTTGTGATGTTGGGTTTGGTAAATGCAAGTGACACCTACAGTTCTTGAGATTTGTATAATAATTTTAAATTTTGCAAAATTTCACATATGGTGGCTTAAAGACTTCTTCAACTATCTTGATAATTTCGTGTTGCAGATATGCATGTATTTGATTTGAAGCCTATGATGGATCCTTTGCATTTGGTAAGGTTTGGAAAATCTCGTTTGTTCTGTAGGTTTTTGCATTATAGTATCTTACTGCTTTATCATGTTGCGACAAGGAATACTATCCTGTAAAGATATTTTCCCCTGTATACATGTCCACTTTAGGTCCTGCAACAAGTCTCTTTGTGAACTTTATATGCTTATAGTAGGCTATGGTGCTTGAAAAAGGATGCATTCCATTTCTTGTAATGAACCCAAGATGGGGTGTTCTGCATGCGTATCTACCTATTCTGAATTATTAATTTTTTTGATTCGTCATGCAAAATACATTTAATGCATGTATTGCTATTATGCATGTGGTACACCAATCTTCCTGAATGGCTATTGTCATGAACAACACACCCTTTCATTCTATTTGACTCTCTAAATATGTGTCAACTAGTTGCAATTTTGACCAAGGATATGCTGAAGCAAGTGTAATGGTCATTAATTTTGACTAGTTGTAGTCCTGAATCATTTTTGTTGGGGGATTTATATGATAGCCTCTGGCCAAAAATGATGTAGCTTGAATTTTGATGCAGCTAAAAGTTTGCAAGGAAACAACATACACGTCTGTGCGGGCATGTGTATGGAGTATTGCTTTAAAATCATATTTAATTGGAAGAATATTTAGTTGGTCTATGAAGAACTTTTTGGTTCATGATGAGGAAGAAAACATACTGTGATTTAGTTGCAGATTGGAATATAAACCTAGTCAAACCAAACCTGAAGTATTGTTGCCACCCATTTAGTTAAATTTAATACTACTTGGGATAGATGCTGATTTTAAAAGCCTGTAGTTTAGTTTAAACAAAATGGATGCTAGCTGAAGCTTTCGTGACATATTTAGGCTTTCTTCTAATGTTGTTTAAACACTAATATATTGTGCAATCTGTCGAAATTGTTGAAATTTATGGAGTTACAATGATGTGAGAAGTTTAGAAAGTTAAAATGACGGTGAGAAGTTTAGCAAGCATCTTACTTTTGTGCTTCTTTCTTTTTAGCCCTGCTTGCTTGTTTGACATCAGATTATCTTGTTTTACACCGATTTTGTTTTTCCCCCAATATATTTGTACGAAATTAGCTAATGTACTGCAGCTATTGAAATATGGTCTGTCGAAAATTTTGTCTTGTATTATTGTTGCATGCCATTAGCCCCTAAACTTCCTCAGTATGTGTGTGCGCACATTTGTGTGCAGCCTTTGCTTTTTCTTAATTTCTTATTAGTACTGTTTTTTGAAGGTACGTTGCAATGCTTGTAAGAAGCCAATCAAAGGCAGCCAATATGCAGCTCATGCAGGTTTCAAGGCTTCTTCTTTTTTTTTTTTCATTATGATTATACAAATCAGACAATGATGATTTTTTTTTTTTCTTTCAGAATCTTAAATCTGAAATCAAAGTACAAATGAGTATAACTGAAACTAATAATTCGGTTGGCATGTTATGGTAGCTTAAGTTGAACAAGACCATACAATAAATTGTTTTTATTTTTATTTTCAATGGTATATCGCTATTAAACTTTGTAGTTTTATTTTGTTCCTCAATCAGTGTTCACCTGTACCAGAAGCATCACTGTTGTATGAAAGTTAAGACATGATTGGCTGCAATATATACGTACATATATATGTATATGATATCTATGTTTGGTGTCAATATGTGCAGCTGATGTCTGCCTGAATAACATCAAGCATTCCACTACCTTAGAATGTTTTGCACATCATATTTTGTTATATGGGTACTTTTTATCTTTGCAGTTGTCAATTTGCTTTCCCTTGTCTTTGCAGCGATTTTAACCGATAATATACTTTTGCTAACTGTTACACTCGTTGTTAAACGTATTTGAAATTCCTCCCTTCTTGACCCCACCTGGTGCCAATTCTTACAAATGCATTCAGTTGTGATTATGTTCTTCTTTCTTCAGCATTATTATGTAGAAATTGACTTTCAAGGAGTAAATTAAATTTATATCGGGGCTCCTGCAAGTGGCAGGGCACCAGCTGTTGAAGCTTCTCTGAGGAGAAAAAGAGGAGAAGAGTGACCAATATCTTTACATTTTCTTTAGGCCCTAATACCATCAGATATTAACAGATATGACATTCTATTATGGGATTTTGGTTTATAACATGCTAGCTTTGTGGTAAAGTTTCTAGAGGGTATTCCTTGTACTTCTTATTTTAAGCATCACCATTGAGAGGAAAAGAAAACATTGACAATTGTAAATTTTCATGACATCAATGTAATTGAAATAAAAAGATAGAACATAAAGAATAAAGCACCAGTTTACTGGGACTTTCTATAAAAAGGCCTTCATGGTGCACCCCCTCGACTTTGTTTAACCCCCTGTATTCTACATAGCAATATTCCTTTCCAGTTTATGCCCTCCTTTAATAGTAAAAGTATAAAACCCTCAGGGCAGCCTAGTTAATGAGGCTCCCATCGCTAGGTCTGGGAAGGGTCTGATGGATGCAGCCTGTGATGTCAGGTTGCAATGGAGCAACCTTACTGCTGCGCAAGACCTGCCATCAATTAAAGTATTAAACCAAAATGACACAAATGGTCTTTGTATTGCATTGCACATCTTAGATCATTGTCTAGCCTTCCTCTATACTTTAAAAACTGAAGCATACCCACAAAGGAGCAAATATAGTCATAGTTTCCCCTAACCAAGCAAAAAGCGGTGTTTGATGCTAACCTTTGAAGTTGGCATACTTATTTCTAACTACGTTGTGCTGTCTCTGATTGTTCTAATGATAGTTGCACTTCTATGTTGCTAGTTGCGTGCTTGATTGTGTTACATTTTTGTCTCTACAAGGTGTTGCCCAATTGATCTCCAACCACAACTAGTTTGCATGTTAATAATTCCTAAACCATAATCCTTCAACAAAATTGGTACTGGTGTTTTACTGAAATGGTTTCTTTTTCTTTTTTGTTTTTGTTTTCAGAGCTCTGTAAATCTTTAAGTTCTGCAGAAGAACGTGTTTCAGAACTTGATTGGGGTACTGGGCGCAAGAAACCTCCAAGGAAGGAGAGGAAAAAGTTACTAACTGCTTATGCTAGTATCCTTTTTATTTCTTTTGCGGACAAACTTTAAACCTTTGCTTCTTTGTCGTTTTGAAGTTACCTTGTTACACTTCAACTGCTTTAACAGAAATTTGTTCAAATTTGAGTGGAGTATATAGTTCATTTAGATGATATGCTTTCCTTTCCTCCCTTTGGCTAAGCTAAATTAGGTGCGGAGCAAGTAAGGTTGGAATCTGTAGAAGCTGATGATGTTGCTACATCAGAATCTCCTTTGGATGAGCAAATTCAACTGACTTCTTCCTTCTCCATGGAAGCAAAATGTATCTTCTTTTGCTCTCATTTTCTCTCCACATTCCATGGGTCGGTAATGTTTTCTCACGTGGATTGTCACTTTCTAGCCTTGGTCTGCTGTGGTGTTTGTAGTTACAAAGCTTTTCACATATAGCTCATTTTTTTTTACTACTATTGTCCATTGAAATTATTATCTGTCATGCTTTGTAGGTAGCTTCATCAAATTTTCACAAAATTTGTCTGCCTTTCACTGAGAATAAGATATAATTTTGTCTTAAGGCCTAAATACAAATATATTTTTTTTGGGGAGGGGGGTAGAGGAATGGCCACTGCCAGCCCCCCTGCCTTGGCCCCTGAATTCAGAATATGTGGTAGATCTGTGAAATTGAGTTGCTATTTTATATCGTTTTAATTTTCATTTGCTTTCCTTTTCTTTTCCCTTTACGAAATTCATCTTTTGTAGATGGGGCACTTATAGTGGATGGTTCAGGAGTTAGTCCTAGAAGCACAGATTACTCAACTGGTGCAATGCCACCTCCAACAAAACGATCTAAATTGTATGCTCCTCTCATCATTACTTGTGGTTGTCTGCATTGTTTCAAACAATTATTGCACATTTCTTTCCCAATTTTGATTTCTATTCTCTCCATTTATCATCCTCATTGTGCTGTTTGCTGTATAGTAGTTAGTCCCAGTCAGAAATTATTGTACTTTTGGAGCTTATGAACTTAGACCTTCAGAGGAATGATTTTTAATGACCAAACAACTGATTCCTAGTGGTTCATGCCAGTTATCTTCCCTTCAGGAAAATAGGTAGTTGATAAATAATGCGTAGGCATGTGACTTCTGGTGAATATTTATGTCCCCTAGATGCCCGTCTTTACTTCTGGAAAGAGCTGTGGTATGTTCTTCTAGGAATAGTTTGATTATGAGAACGCTTGATTTGGTTCAACTCTATATGATGCAGAATACTATTTGAAATTTACACAGGAAAGTTTATTGGACAGGTTCACTTAGAACTCGTTCTCTCTTAAATTTGCTTTTAGACACACTGAGGACACCCTCTTGTGATTTTTTTTTTTTGGAAGGTGACACCCTCTTGTGTTTCCACACTGTAATGCAAATATTTCTTTATCTTGTAGGATAGCAGCTCAGGGTCTACCAATGTCAGATCATTTAGAAACAGCCAGTGGTGTAGCCACAAGTTTGTGTATAAGTACTCAGGAGGCTCATACCTGTAAGGCTTTATTTATTTTTCATAAATTTCAATTATTGTTTCTCAACTTCCCAAGCAGGATTTTCTTTTGTTGTTAACATGTAGCTAATGCAGTGGGAGTCAAAACCCTAAAAAGTGTTTCTGGGAAAGACATTTTTCTTTTTCATTTGTATATTGCCTGTAGTTTCCTAGTCAAAGCTCAATCATTTTTTATAGGTAGTTTACTTGTCCATCATTGGAAATTGGCAGCCTCAATTTTCAATGTAGATGGGGATTTCTCATCCACTGGTGAAACAGAGTGAGGATAAGAGAATTCTAAAATCTTTCCTGCTCTTCCTTACTTTTCTTGCCTCTTTTGTTCTCTTTGTCTTAAATACGAATTGTTGTGCAAATAGCTTTTAATTATTGCACTGCTGCTTCAGATATTGTCTATGCCTATGCTATAGAGACTCTTCTAAAATGTATGAAGTACGGGTACCTGTCAGGCAATTGACACTTGACCTCCGACACTTGGATAAGGGTACGGGTATGGGTAACGGGGTATGTGTCCAGTAGTTGGGTGCCTGCTCCCTGCACATGGAAATCTGTTAATTGTCTTAGAGTGTTTGCATCTTGAGAGCTGTTTCTCGTTGCTATCAAATACTTGGATAAAATTCATGTAGAAGCTTCAGAAAGTGACATTGTATGGGGATTCTGGAAACTAGAAAGCTGTAGCAGTTGCTGCTGCTTGATGAGTATGGTGTAGTCATGTCTGACATGTTCTTCTGTGTTCAGGCAGAGAGTTTCCCAAAGGCGGAAGCAAAAAGACTTCTGATTGTGTTGTTGGATATAAAAAGTCCAGTCAAGTCAACGAGTGTTGCTTGCTGAGCAAAGGTATCATAAACTTTTGTGATCCAATCTGCTCATTTCTCATGCCCTGTTTTATTTATTGGCAAATGGTGAGGTGATCTCACTCACTCACTCAAAGGATGTTAATTGAGTTGACTGATCTGAATTTTCTTTCTGCTGGTTTTGGAAAGTTATCCTGTAACAATTTTTTTTTTAAAATTTCCTGGTATGATTGATGGAAATTACTGTCATGCACTGAAATCAGATGTTCCAGCGCCCCTTGCAACCAAACTGTTTTACTCTCAAAGGAATCGTCGTCTCCGATCAGCAGTAACATATCTTTATTATGAGGCATCCTCTAAGGAGCACTCTGGTGAATTGGTGAATCCGTCAGCATTACAATAAAATGGCATTCCATTACAAGTTTCTTCTCCTAAGACCTTCTTCCATGAACAAACTAATGTCCAGGAAAAGGTTTGTCATACATCTTTGCTTTGCTCACTGAAATGGTCTATCCTGTCTTGGCATGTTGTTGGAGGTTATTATGTGGCATATTGCATGGAGATAACGTGTATGTAAGAAGACGGTATCCCTTTTCTCTATAAGAGAAAGTAATATCATTAAAATTACTCGGAGTTATAGACACTCTAACACATACATCTGCTAAAATTACCCATTCTGTATATGATTGTATAAGACCCATAGTTGGATCTTTAATCTCAATATCATATCTGTTATCTTGCAAAACTTGTGAACTGAGCTGCTGTTTGTTGAGTACGCGAGGCATGTGAACTGAATAGCTGGTTATGGACTGAAAATTCTAGTCTTCCGTGAACGATCTTGCTTCAAATGAAGTTTAACATGAAGTCAAAGTGTATACTTAAAAGTTTCTTCGCGTATGGGTCACTCTTGGAATCTTTATCAAAGTGATGCTAAAGGGAAGGAATTTACCTTTCCGCTTCACCACTTAAATGATGATTATTCATTTGCCCCCTTACCATTGTAGCAGAGGTTTTTTTTTTTTAAAAACCCTAGTAGGGTTTCTTGTGTATATCATTTTTGTTGTCATTAATTACACAGAGGATGTTCTGAGTTCCTTCTCACTAATAATGGCTTAGTCATTTGAAGTATCCCCCAAGTCAAAAGTGAGTACTTGAGATTTATTACTGTACATCCACCCTTCATGTACTCAGAATTGTAATCAGAAGGTATTTTAGGCTTATAATCGAGCTTTCTAGGCAGCATTTTAAAATTTAGTTGGAGTTGGGAGTCTTGTTTTTTACTTCAGGGGATCTTTACAGGCATATTCAGGTTGAAATAAACCTATAGAGGGCTCAAACCAGTGCTGTGAAAGGGGGAACCAATTTGAATCATTGAAGAATTCTTGAGAAGCTCTGTTCTCATCTGTCTGTCTTTGTTTCCTTCTTCACGCTTTTACCTACTTTTCTTATCCCTTCCTGTGGATTATCTGATTGAGAGTCTTCAAAGACGGTTTTTGCTTCCTCCCTCTGAAAATTCCTCCTTATTGGTCCTTCACCTTTCTTTCTCCTTTTTTCTCATGCTCCTGCTCTTTCTCCAGTGCCTCTTCACCTATATCTTTCCCATTGCTTATGTTGAAGAACTCTCATGGAGGTTAATGCTGCAAAGCCTTTGCTTGGACTGTGGCTGTCAAGATTAACACTGAAAGATGTTTCAGTAGAGCTGGAAATATGCGCTCATAACATTTGTTCAATGCCAGCCTGGCAGGCTGTAATGTAGTCGATCACTTATTCATACACCATCTGGTTGCCCATTTCTTCTGGAAGTTTCTTTTTAATAAAGAGAACATTGTGATGTCATATATGAGCAGACCATTGGAGTTAGTTTTGAACCATTGTTAAAGAGGTAATGTAGAAGGGATGAATGCTAAATTGGAAAGTACATACAGGACTTGTTTTCAGGGTACCACTATCACCTCCTAACCCAAATCAACAGAGAAATTCTAGCATAGCAAATAACTGTATTGGCAATTTAGTATGTTAGGCAGAAGGAATGCAGAAATAATGTTCTACTAAAACCAGGTCTAAGTAGACAGCACAAATCAGCTGATAATATAAAGTAAATATTATCACATCTTCACAAAATGAAATGTAGGATAAGATTTAGTAAATGTAATGGAATAAATAAGTACTAATTAAGGACGTATGGTACCATAGAGTGTTTTTTTTTTTGTGTGCGCATTTTTTTTTTGGAGGGGGGGGGGGGGGGGGGGGGGGGAATCTACGGTGTTTAAGAGAATTAGAAATGTATGGTAGTTAAACTCATTTTGTAGATTCTAGTTGTGGACCCATTAATTGACTAGTTTTTTTCATTTCATTTCTTGCTTTCAAGTATGGAGTGCAATATGCAGTGAAGGCTTATGTCGTGAGGTGTTGTTTTAGAGGCTGTAGTGTTTCATGACTTTTTAAGTGGTAGAAGCTTTTGTTAAGGAATGCCCCTGTTGGTACATCCCCTCCCCCTCAAGCAGCTATTGCCACCAATACCCATGTGGTTCGATGGCAACAGGTTGTTTGGTTCAGTATCCCAGTTGTTGAGGGCTTGAGTTCAAGTCTGCTCAGCTGCTCAGGGTGACACACATCGTGGCCTGATATGCACTGTCTCTTGATTTAGAAGTGATTTTTCTTTGATGATAGAATGCTGTACTTATTTCATTGCTGAAAAACAAAAAAAAACAACTCACCGTCAGAACCAAAATAAAGCCCCAAGCCCAGGCATGCATGCACACACAAATTCCATTGGTAATAATAGCATGTTTTATGGATACCAAACGAAGATTGCTTTGAAGTATTTAAGAGGTGATGATCTCTTTTCCTTCAATTCATTCAAATGTTTGCTAGGATACACTAAAGCTTTGATGTGCGAACCCATCTGTGTTCTCACCCCCTCGTAACTAGTGGAACAGAACAGAAAAACCAAGCAAATGACGCTCTATGTGGGATTTTAGTGACTCAGAGATACAGTATTAGGATTCTTTTCTAGACTAAAGGAGTGTTTTAGTATGATATGTTTTCCTAGTAAATATAGCTTGTGAGAGAAGTAATCATTTTTTTTTGTGATAGGCAAAAATTAGTCATGGATTATAGTAATTTTGACATCTTATACCATGTGTACTGTTCATCTTTCGATGTTTATGTCAGAATATGTTAATGTGCTACAGCTTCTTGCATTGTTAGTTTTGGGGAAAAACTGACTTAAAGCTACTTTTGTTTTCTGGGAAACAGAAGGAAGAACACTCCTTGGCTTCTGTGCAAAAACCTGATCAAATTCTTGGAGAGAGTTTGGACGTATTCTTGGGTAAATTAGGAGGATGCCCGCGTGCCATGTACTTCTCAAATCATGTTCCTGTGAACAATGTCTTAAGACCTACCTCAAACAGCACCTATTGGAGTTATGAGAAGCAATTATATTTCAAAGCCTTTTTCTTTTGCAGGGAATTCAGGTAGTCCCTTTTAAATTCACTGTAGCTTAATTTACTTTGCTTTTCGTGTCAGAAAAAAAAATACTAACTCTTAACATTAGATGAAGCATAAAACCATTAACGAATATAGTACAATTACGATAAGCCATAGCTGATAAACTAATAAGATGAGGGCAACGAGTTCTCCAATTTATTTACTGCAAGATGGGTAGCAGTCTCGTCAACTATGATTATTGTTTCTCTCCATACCATTTAGTTTAAGTTCAATAAAATTGGTAGCTTCTCTGCAAAGAAAATAGAATTCTCTGAAAATTAACATGAATTTCCATCTTTGTTTTTCCTTTTGTTCCCTTTTCCTTTGAATGTAAGTAGGTGGGTGATTTCATTCCCTCCTTTTCCTTTATTTTTGTTTGATTTAACCAGTGTGGGCTACCATGAAGATGTTGGGTGGAGTTTTTCACGAGAGATGGCTTTCTGGTTTTGTAGGAATGATCTTAGGGTCCATGCAGCTGCCTAAAGGAAGTGTTCCTCTTACATAGGAGGAGTCCTGGTGGGAATTTTGGTAGGCAAAGTTGATATACATTTTCTACTCCGATTTGTGAGCTTATGATCTTATTTTGAAATAGAAAAAGCAATCATTCTAGGGTATGCAGTAAAGTGGATATCTTACTTTGTTTATAGTTGGTTTACATAAACAATTTAAATTTCTCTGCCTCTGATCTAAGATTGTAGGGCTTTGGGTGATCCTCTCTCTCTCTCTCTCTCTCTCTCTCTCTCTCTCTCTCTCTCTTGTTGTAGCCCCTATTTTTCTAGTGAACAACATTTTTACTGAGAACAAAACTTGGGAAGGTAATCATTAGACATAAATTTTCTAGTGAATATCAGTTTTATTGAGAACAAAACTTGGGAAGGTAATCATTAGACATAAATCTTTGTTTCCCTCGTGAAATTCCTTTTCCATAACTTGCATTCTACAGGTTCTCCATTTTCTATAGAGGACAAAACCCGACTTGCAGGAAAGGTTTTTGACTATGATTTTGATGATTTGGCATTCATGTCGCTCATCCAATGGGCGATGGACAGACAGGTAAGGAATCCGGCTGCTAGGCATTTCCCTTGTTTTTGTTGTTGGCAATAGAGGTTTGGTGGGAGTGACTTAGTGTTCATATTCAATGGGATATCAATTAGTTTATTGTTGGGGAAGACTTGATTATTGTCTCTAGTAATAACACAAATAGAAGCTGAGGCTGACAGTTTGATAGCCACAGATGTGGCTGACAGGCAAGATTTGAATCTCTATCTCTCTCTCTCTCTCTCTCTCTCTCTATCTCTCTCTCTCGCTCTGTGGGTGACAGGCAAGATTTGAACGATTTGAATCTCTCTCTCTCTCTCTGTGGGTGACAGGCAAGATTTGAATCAATCTCTCTCTCTCTCCTGACATTGTCTCAAATGCATTGTTGTATTGTAAACAATATAGAATGAGATTATAAATAGGGAAACCACCACCCGGGAAAAGGAGTTCACAACCCGTGGGCCTTCTACCTCCACGCAACATTGGCGTTATTGCGGAAAATTCCCCACTGCTGTCTTTCTCTCCACATTCTTTATGATGAGGCCATGATAAAGACAGCAAAGGTAAATATTGGTTCTGGGGTTTTTTTTTTTTTGGTGCGGTTATACTAGTGATTTGAAATTTATTTTCCAAATGTAAGTGATTTTTCACTTATTTACAAAACCCATATTATTTTTTGAAGTTATGTCTTTAAAACACAACTGCACGTTACAAACTCCAAACACAACATAGAAATTTCGGCTTGAAGTTGTGTTAAGAACTAATATATGTTCGATAAAGAAATTGAAAACCATGTACAAAACTCACTGATTCTCTATTAAGGTTTTTAACAGTCCCTTGGAATACAATAGTAGACGTTTGCATCATCATGCTGGAAGTTGGAAGTAAAGCACCAAGTAACATTTTGGATAATGAGATTCACTCCATTTTTGTGTTGGGACAAGTGAAGTTGTAGGGTCATCTAGGAGTTGTTTGCCTAGCTTCGTCTTGTTTTTTCAAAGTGAAAAAGAAATAGTCCCAAGCGGCAGCTGTTTTGTTGCTTCTTGCCATTAAACATAGCAACAAAAAACCAAAAAATCAACATGGTTCTTCTTGTCGAATCTATTGTACTTTCCTCGTATGTCATATGATTCAATGATGCAACTGTCTTTTTGGTGAGGTAATGCTCATACAAGAGTTAAAAACTTATTTATCATTTCCGGGTTGTTTTAAACTTTGTTGGGAAAGTTTGGTTTTTGTGTTTTCAAAACACAACTTTACACTTAAATGAGATTTTCACAAAACGATTTCAAAAGTTGTGTTTTCAAAACACAATGTGTTGAACACACTACTTTGCTAAATAAGTTTAAAATCATTTGAAAATAAAAAATAAATGTTGTTTTCTATGAGAATTTGAGATAAGTTTTAAACTTAATACGGCATCTTAACTCCAGTTTGATAAATAAGTTTAAAATCATCTATTTTAACATATAAAGGGACTATTTTAAAAGTTGTGTATCTTTTTTATTTGTCAAAAATACCCTTCACAAGTTTGCAAATTTATTTTAACTTATTAGTTGAAACAATTAAGGATAATTTTGACTATTTAAATTTCTTATATAACTAAATGTCAATTTTTTTTAATCTTTCATGTTTATATAACTACTGCAAATAAGAGAATTGTACATGCATCACATATGTTCTACTCTCTAGTCTGAAAAATAAGTGTAAAAGTAACACTGTTTTTGTAACTAACTAGTCTTTTGACGGTGGTTGATCAAGATGCAGGAACATCAACGGTCTCATGGACAACAAATGATGTAGCTTCGAATGTACTCAACAAAAGCGCAAGAGCGAGAAACGCGTATCAGACAACCGAAGCGTCTCGTTTCCCTTCGCGTTACGGATCTTCCTCGGGGACGGACTTATCTTTGAGGGAGCTACGACAAAGGTTATCTCTATAGAAGAAAACAAAAGAAGTGCTATTAACATGGACCCATCTGCCTAACTTAGGGAAGGTGACTGAGGAATTATCACAAAAAATGATGGTGATTTCTTTTCACTACAAAATTTTGATGGGTTGCACTAATTTGTTTGTATCCATGGAATTAGACTTGTCAATAGATTGGGTCCGTCTCGATCTGATAAGCTAGACTCGATTCGATAATTCGATAAATCTGGATCCGAATAATCTGATTGTTGTTGGATCAGATCTGAACAGATCCGTCAGATCCAATTATGAACTCGATCCAATCCGATTTAATTTAGACAAATTTTAATTTTATTTTTAAAATATTAATTTTTTTATAAATAAATTATTCTCTTCTCAAAAATCTAATTGTCAAATCGAATCGGATCCTTATATCTAGATTCAATTACTAATGAACTGGGTCTAGAAATACTCATTGGATCCAATACTTATTAGATTCGGATCGAATTTAAACCTTATCAGATCTGGATCGGATTCGGATCTGGCGGATCTAGTTCAGACCTGACCTAATTGACAGGCCTACATGTAGTTATAAATATCCATTTGGATTAGTTTATTTATCAACTTGTTTAATTAATTTTTTATTTTTTAATTATTTATCTTTACTAATTTTTTAAAATTAATTTAAAAATTTTTTTTATAGAGTTTTAGTTTATGTTTTGATTTTACTATCAATAATTATAAAAATAAAAAAAAATTCACAAACCACAAAATTATGTTACATCATTAATAAGTTAAAATTATCTCATAAGTCCAGCACACGTGCTTGACTTATAGAAGCAGCACATCAAACGATTCTGATATGTTTGTTTCTTAATAGATCGGTACATGTATTTTGAACTTAGACGGTAATTTTATCTTTGTCAGAGCATTTCTAACTCAAAATTTTTAAATTTATCTTTATTTTAGCATTTTTTTATAAATTTGAAGTTTATGAATTTTAATTTTTCACATTGTTACTCCAACCCATCAGTTTTTATTTTCACTATTTATTCTTCAAATCATTATTCTTTTATGTAAAAAAGTTAAAAATTAAATATTGTACTCCTATTTTATTCAAAATGTAATATTTATTACCATATTTTAATTTAAATTGTAATTATTTACTAAATATTTAATTCAAATTAAATTAATTAATATTTTTTAAACTAAATGATCTACCTATGAAATTACAAATTAAATTACATTAAAATTTTTAAAAAAAAAAAATCACACTACAAACTAATGAAATACATTTAAAAAAAATTAAAGTATAATAATAAACTAATTAAAACACATAAAATGAGATTTAAAATTTTTATAAAATACTCTTATTAAGATACATCATTTTATATAAAAATTTTATGTGAATTTTTTTTTATAACATTATAAAGAAAATAATACTGAATAATTTTTCACAAGTTGCTGACCTGGCAAAAACAAAATCAATTACGGGGCAATTACCAAAGATATATTCAACTTCTCATCATATATCAGGTGGCCCCCACCAGTCTCTCTCTTTCCAGTGTTTCTTTTTCTCTCTCTCTCTCATCGTATACATGCACTCACTCCCTTCCAGGGCGAACCCAAAAGAGACACGAAAAAGCATTAATCGATCTCACTCACACCCTCCGTTTTGTAAAGGGAATTCTCTCGTCCCTCTCAAAAATTTCCCGGAAAATTCCCGATTATCGGGGAACTGTTTTCCGAATTAACAGTGTTCTCAGTTTCTCTTGTCATCATGAGTAGAAGCTAATACAGCCTACAGGTCGATCCAAAAAGTCTCAAATCAGACACCCTATCTGGCCTTCAAAGTTCAACCTTCGAAGGGACTATTCGACGTCCGTACCAAATCAACCTTGACTTGTATACGTGGTTTTGGATCTAACTTCAAGTATGTGTTTTAGTTTTCAATTAAGCTTTGTTTTTTGTTTTTTTTTTTTTTTTTTTGTGTTGGACATTGGGATAATTTTCGTTATTTGGGGTGATAATTAGATGCCAGACATTGGCGGAGTTTCGAGAAGATGTTTGGATATGAAATTGGGTTGTGGATTGAAATCGAGGTCGCGCCGTGTGGTCCAGGATAGTACTGTGGCGGCGGCGGCGGAGATCGATGGGCTGAGGCAGAGTTGTTGGGCGGATATGCCGCTGGAACTTTTGAGGGAGGTGTTGATGAGGATTGAGGCGTCGGAGAGTGGTTGGCCGTTGAGGAGGAATGTGGTTGCCTGTGCCGGAGTTTGCAGGAGTTGGAGGGAGATCATGAAGGAGGTTGTGAGGACGCCTGAGGTGTCAGGGAAACTGACCTTCCCTATATCAGTTAAGCAGGTAAGTTTCGTAATTTCTCTTCCAAATTTTGAGAATTTATTGTTCAGATTGTTGATTTTAGTACTTGTTTTGTATTCAGTTTGGCTTGCTTCCATAAATGTTCAGTTTTTTATTATTATTAGTATTTGCTTCTTGATTTGATGTTGTGTAGATGAGTTTTATGGGTTAGGACATTGAGATGAGCATTGAGCTGCCCCTAATAGCGTCTTCTAGGAGGAAATATTCAGGGTAACTATCAGGATCTAATGAAACAAATCCACATGAGCCTTTGGTGCAAGATATGTCACATAAGTTGTGGAGTAGGATGGAGAAATTTCTCAGCTAACGGTGTAAATTTAGATGATTAGAATACATACCCATTTGTTGGACCTAATTTTATTGGTTGGGGATGAGAAAACGGTTATACAGTAGACTCTCCATTTTTCATGCTTCTGTTATCATGCTTATGGCTAAATAGTACCTATGACAGTTTATCTCCTTTAGGATTTGATGTGGAATGAAATGACAATAGTTGATTTTTTTATGACTTTGTTGTAGCAAGACGGGCAGAATGCCAGTCACCCATTGTTTTGGATTACTAGACTAATTATGCCTATAGCATTGATTAGCTATATCTGGAGAACTTACTCACTGATCTCTAGTAAAGCTAGCATTGGCCTTCAGGGACTAGCTTTTGCTTTGATAATTTAGAACAATTTAATCATTAGCTTTTCTTAGTATCTGTTGATTGTCCATTTTTTTTCTTGGAGCCATCTTGGCGCTTTCATCTAATGAATTCCTTTATCTGTTGTGGTTCTGAGAAATTTAACTGTTCTAGATAATCATAATAGCAATAAGCTAATGATGTGTTTTGCTGTAAGAGATGTTTTTTTGTTTTTTTAAATTCCTGGGAACTTCCTATATAAGGTATTCATGATCAATTAATTGTTTTTGTGTTCGCATTTCACACTAGTGTGTGCTTATAATTGTTAACTATTATTTGCAGCCTGGTCCTAGAGATTCTCTCCTCCAATGTTTTATAAGAAGGAATCGGTCGACACAAACATATCGTCTTTACCTTAATATAACTCTAGGTGAGTATATTATCTTCCTCACTGGGCAGCTGCACTGTTTTGACTTTTTCTAGTGGGCTTGTTTTGCTTGGTGATTTGATAAATTAGCATATTCTGTGCCCTTATTTTTTAATGGAACATTTCATGGACAGAGTCCCAAATTCTCCATGGCTTCCTTTTTTGCGGTGTAAACATTTACTCTTTTTTTGTCTTCTCCTTGTGGCAGCATTGGCTGACGATGGAAAGTTTCTTCTCGCTGCTTGTAAGTTTAGGCGCCCCACCTGTACAGACTACATCATCTCTCTGCATACTGATGATATGTCAAAGGGAAGTAGTACATATATTGGGAAATTAAGGTCTGTTCTAAGGTCTATCTACCTGGCTTATGAAATCTCTGGTCCTTTTTTTTTTTTTACATTTTTTATGTGGGGTACAATAATTCCATCCTTTTTTTTCTTTTGGAAAGATCAAATTTTCTAGGAGCCAAATTCGTAATATATGATGGCCTGCCACCTCATGCTGGAGCCAAAATGATGAAGAGTCACTCCATTAGGCTAGCGGGTTCAAAACAAGTTTCCCCTGGAGTTCCTGCCGGCAACTATTCAGTAGCTCACATCTCATATGACTTGAATGGGTTGGGATCCAGGTGACAAGAAGGCTTATGTGATTACTACTAGATTTTACAAGTAAACAATGATTATTTATGTCCAACCAAGTGCGAGCAAAGATGTGGTTACAAATAAAATAAGCAAAAAACAAAAAAGGGATCGATGAGACTGGGCTTCTCTTTATTTTTTGTGGAAATCCCTGGGGGTAATTTATGGAAGATAATTAGTTATTGTTTTGAGTTATTTTGCTTTCTTCAAAATACATTCTAGCCAATGCTCCATTAGTTTTTGTCTTTTGTTTTTGAGCAAATAGGGGTCCTAGAAGAATGCAATGTATCATGGACACCATTCCTGCTTCCGCTGTTGAACCTGGGGGTGTGGCTCCCACGCAGTCTGAGTTCCCTCTTAGCAGCATAGATTCCTTTCCATCTCTCCATTTTTTCCGATCGAAATCGAGCTGCACGGAAAACTTTCTTTGTGGACCTTCAACAGCTCAGAGAGATGGGTCACTGGTTTTGAAAAACAAGGCACCTCGATGGCATGAGCAACTCCAGTGCTGGTGTTTGAATTTCCATGGGCGGGTAACAGTTGCTTCAGTGAAAAACTTTCAGTTGGTGGTCTCTGCAGAGAATGGACAGGCAGGCCCAGAACATGAGAAGGTCATTCTCCAGTTTGGGAAAGTAGGGAAAGATGTGTTTACGATGGATTACCGGTACCCACTATCTGCATTTCAGGCATTTGCAATCTGTCTTAGCAGCTTCGACACCAAGATTGCTCGTGAATGAAAAACTAACAGGTCTGAATCTAATTACATGTACGTATGCGTAATATCGTAATGTCAATATTTACATGCTTACACATTAACCTTTTGTGTCTGGTAAATTAGCATGTAGTTTGATTATAACTGGGAATTTATTAACTGATCTTAATCATCTGGTATTTCACGTTTAAATGGCTAATGAATGGTTTAGGATGAGCCAGCCCATGCCCCTCAAGGTGGCGTATTGGTCTGGTGGTTTGGAGTGATAATTCTATGCTGAGAAGTGATTATACATCCATGTTGCATTATAACTCGGAATAGCTCTCCTTGTGGCATATTATTTTCTTTTCATTCTGATTATACATCATTTTTGTGCTGTCATCGGACTTACTGTCCGTTACTTTGAAAGAAAAAATCAGTGGACTAGTCGCCTTGAGTCAAATTAAGTTTTCCTATATTTTCTCCACTTCTGATGGTCAAATAATTATTATCCTTCCATGTTAAACATTCCAAATGTTTAGCAGTTTCCTTCAAATTTTGAGCCCATTTTGCTTTGATTTTCAATATTGGTTAAGTTATACTGCTACCTGGTAAGTATGCATTTGGATTACTAGAAATTCATGTAACTAACTTCTAGTTTTTCTTTTGTTAATGGTGCCAGCTAAATTCTGATGGGCCAAAGCAATCTACGATTGCATTGATAGTGGAAGCAAATGGGGATGACATGCGAAGAAGCTGTTACCTTGTACAGAGCTTTCATCTGCATCTTTCATCTTGATGACTTGAGTCTTCAGTTGTTCAAAATGTGGAGAAAGGCTGGAATTTAAAAAGAGTTGCTAAATTATTGAAATTGCTGGTTGACCATATTTGCTTTGTATATCTTCTTCTGGTTTTGTGCATAACAGCTTTTTGAAAAACATGTCCCTCCATGGGGACTATTTCTGCAAATCTGTCCAAGCTTGTGGATATGCTGTTTTTTTAAATTTTTGGGTCACCTCTAGAAATATCTTCAACTGTTGGTGTAGAATTATTTTGTTATTATGGTGAGCTATGGAATTCTCATATGACAAATGACATGGGAAGCTTTTAGCAGGGTAGTATGCTGCTTGAACTTCTTGCCATTAGTGCTCGGGTTCAAGTCTTTCCCGCTAGCTGCAGTGAAAGAGGCCATCGCCCGGTGCCACCTACTCTCAAATGTTTTTTCTGTACCTAAAAAAGAATTCCAAGGTGACAATATTGGCAGTAAATTCATTGTCTTACTACTAAATTTAGCTTCCCTGAGTTTTCTCACTATCACTGGTTCATTGTCTTGTCTGTTGTAATATTTCTGCTACATAGCAGAATCAACCATCTCTCAAGCTTCTGGATTGAATGTAATGATTTAATGGTCTTTCTTTTCTTTATGCCTGGGTTACATCAATTATCATTTCTTTTTTTCGTCATGCGGTTAGGGGCCTTCGGCCAGCTTATACATATCTTAATTAATTTTTTCGGTCTAATCAAAGACAGGTCAGTCATTCATGTCAACGCTAAGGGATTCAAGAGAGAATTTTGTAACGAATTGACCCAAATAATTGTCAAAGTTCTAAGGGATTCAAGAGAGAATTTTGTAACGAATTGACCCAAATAATTGTCAAAGTTCTGAATTTAGAATGTCTGGGTTAACAATATCCTTTATTTTTTTTGGAGACTAATTGAGTGTCTGAGCTAACTTGCATGAACCACGACTAATTCGGAATCAGTGCAATCTTTCCGTCCCCCACAATCTAAGTAATTACCAAGTCAAAAATTCTAAAGGTAGCCTCAAAAAATTATTAGAACTTAAAAAATTTTAAACCTTAAATTAAGGCCCCGTTTAATAACACTGTCAGTTTTTCTTTTTTATTGTGTGATTTTACTGTCTTTTCTGTATTTTTTATGATCTGATTTTTTTTTTTTGTATTTTATAATCTGATGATAGACATTTATAGATTACCGTTGTGCCCTTCTTAGTGTTTTTCATTTTCTTTTTCAAAATTTTGTAAACAATTAAAACCAAAAAAATTAAACAAACATGATTTTTTAAATTTAAAAAAAAAAACAAAAAACAAAAACAAAAAATATCACCAAACAGGGCCTTACAGTTTAGTTCGTTTCTATCTCAGCTGAGCTACCCCTCAGGGTTAATCATCCTTTACTAAGAGCAGAGCAACACAAAATTGTAATATAACATTTGAGAGAGAGAGAGAGAGAGAGAGAGAGAGAGAGAGAGAGAGGATTGGAAAGCTTCCTTCTAAGGCAGGCAAGCATATAAGTATAGCTCATACAAACTTCAATTGACAAGCAGAGAATACTATATACCACAGTCTAAGTATACCTCCAAGTGTATTACAGTCTTTGTGAAATGGAACTATATAGATTATAATCCTCTATATCTAACATGAACATGTTTCTTGGTCTCACTAAGCAGCTTGCATCTGGAGATCCTTACCAGGTTCTGAACATTCAGATTCAGCAGCTTCTACCCCATGGCAAGGCATATCATCGGAATGCAATTCCGGCTGATTTAGGCTCCGAACAAACTCAGTAAACGAAGGAAAATGCTCGGGAGAAAAGAAATAAGCTCCCATCCTCTGGTAAGTGAACAAGTCCGCCACCTTATTTTCACCCAGCAGATTCTTCTTGATCTGTTCAAAACCATTAGGAGCTCCTGAAACTGACGAATTTTGGCCGGAAACCTCTACCCCATGCTTTCTGCAAGCTCTTGTGATTTGTGCAAGCAAAGACTCTGGGCTCGAGAGAGTTTCATTGGGCTGGTTTTCGTCCGATAGGTCCATTCCAGGCAAGATCATTCTGCAAAAATTCCTGGCAAACATCTCAACAACTGCTTCATAGCCATCTCTGCCGGCCGTGTTATAGAACCCGGCCGTCAGCTCAGAAGGGTGGGACCGGGTTTTGTAAAATGAGTGAATGAGGGGGACTTTGCCAGAAACCTTCACCGGAGTGTCACCGAAGGTGGAGGCTGCAAGGGACAGGAGGCGATTTCCATGTGATATGAGCTGGCTTGAGTACCAGGAAAGGAAGAATTCACCATAGCTAGACTCCCAGGATCCTCCATCCTCCTTGAAAAAGGTGTTTGAGTTCAAGGACTGGTTGTAACTGGGGGCATCATGGGGACCGGAGAGTCCCCAGAGTGGGTTTCCGAATGCTTGAGCTTGCTGCTTGAGATGGCTAAGCATGTTTTTGTCGTAACACTGGAACTCACCGGCTCCACGGATTTGAAGACTCGTAGCTGGGTAGTGGTGAGATGGGTATCGAAGCTCACCGTCTGGTCCTAGACCAATTGATATGCCCTGCAAAGTAATAACATCATCAAATCACAGCCCGTTTTGTATGTTTAGGTTCTTGGTTTCTATTATTGTGTTTCTTTTAAATTCTCAGCATTTGACAAATTGATTTTTGAAATTATTTTTTATGAAACCGTGTTTGATAAATTGGTACCTATTGGTCCAGGCCATTTCGGGGCAAGCAGATCATTTATGACGAAGAGGATGACCTTCAAAAGAATGAGAGTTTTGCTGAGTTAAGAAAATTTTGAGCATACACATCAGTTTTAACCACCAAGAAAAGAGAGTTATTCCTGGAGCCATTTTCATTCGCAAATAAAAACATTATAAAAATGATAGTACTTGCGATAGTCCCTTTTTTTTTATTTTGATTCTAATTTCGGTTCCGGAACATCTGGCTTTTTTATTTTGGCTCTGATTTCCGTTCCGGTTCAGAAGATGAAAAATAAAAAATTTGAGCTCGGAAACCAAAAAAATATAGGATCATAAAAAGCACCATCGTTTCATATTATTTTAATTTTCGTATCAAAATGATTCTGAAAACTCATAAAATATTTTTTTAGTGAATCCTAAAATTGGGCTGTTTTTTGAAAACTTTCTTGAAAATAAATTTCGGAACTAGCTTACCAAATGCGGTTCCAACATAAATAATTTCAAAAACCAATTTACCAGATGCAATTTCGTTGAATTTCAAAAAATAAAAACATAAAAGAGAAATCGAAACCGTAACCCAACAGAGTTACACGAAAAACAAAAACGCAGAGGTTTCAGGTTTCCGTACCGTGACAGTGGAACCCAGGAAAGGAGAGAAGGAAGACTTGAAGCTCTCACAAAATTCGCTATAAACTTGGATTGGAGTCTTCCCATCAAGAACAGGGAGATCATCAGCAGCCAACGACAGACAATCTCTGTATTGCTGCCCTGACCGATCCATAAAGAAGATCCCAGGTTGGGATTCTCCTATCCGAGACACCCATTCAGGGAGAGGAATTCTGGGTCCTCTTGATGCATGGAAGCAGAGCGAAACGTGGAGATTGAGACCTGCTTTTTGGACCATTTCTGCAAGCTTAAGGTAGCCTGACCAGTTATAATCCCCCATAGCTTCTTTCTCAGCTACTCCCCACCAGACCGGAAGCTCCACGCCATCAACACCCAACAACTTCAATGCCCTCAGTCCGGCTGCAATTGCTCGAGCGTGATTTATCGTATTACAGTCAGAAACTGCATCGAGGGGCAGCCCAACATATAATCTTACTCCATCAATCTGTAAATGTAAAAGCAAGAAACCAAAATGACAAAATGTTTATTTCAGTATAATAATCCTATTAGGGCTGAAGAACTACACATGCTTTATACATATAAGTTCTTAGTCTCAATAAAGAAATGGGTAATTGTAATGGTACACCTCTCAATTCAATTGTCAACCCAATAACGAATAGTTCTAGTTACTGGTTTTCAATTCTTCTCATAAGTATTGGATTTTGCTTTTTAAGGGCTTAAAATGCACAGCTTTATGCTCACACAAACAAGATGAATACTTCTACAATATACATCAAAAAGTTCTAAGATTAAGATTAAAATTTAGATTTTCGATTTTATATGAATTTTTGTACATGTAAAAATCTACTCACTTTGTTTGGATGAAAAGGATGGAAGGTGAAGAGAAGCCTTTGTTAAGAAGAAAAAGGAATGAAGAAGAAGAAAAAGGGAACTAAGGAGAAGAAAAAGAAAAGCGGAGTACTCATATCTGTTTGAATAATCTCCTTCCTCTTGTTTAATTTGACCAAAAAATAATAAAAGAATGACAAAATATAATATAATTTTATTATTATATATATATTTTTTATTAAAATTTTAATAATTTTTTTATCATAAATTAATTGATATAATTGATATTTAAAATAAACTCTCACACCTCTCCATCCACTCCTCCTCTCATCCTTCAAAATTACCTAAAATTACCTACATAACTAACTTCTCCCTGTCATCCTCCACTTTCCTTCCCAACCCCTCAATTCAAATGAGGCTTAGATAATTTATATTTTTTCCCCTTAAATAACAGCATTTCAAAGCTCACAAGATACAGAAACCTCCACTCATCACAACCTAGCATACAAACTTAATTGAGCTGAGTGCTTTCATGCTGCTAAAAGCAAAACAAATGTAACAATAAAACCCAAAATTTCTTTTTCTTTTTCCCACAGCTTTCTCGGCAACCAAACAGGGGTAGTGTGACAAAAAAGGGGGGAAACTTACAGGCTTGGTGAATCCAGTACGGGAAGTCGATGTATTGTCGGAAACTTTGTCAGACACGAGCGCTTCCGACTGGGCGGCGGCGGCAGCCCTGAGGGTGAGTCGACTCGGAGATTTTGAAGGCCAACTGATGGTTTGACCAAAACAGATCTTTGACTTCCGAGAGAAGATCTGAGGGCTCAAATTACTACAGAACCCAACATCTCTATGCACCGAATCGGTCCTCCCTACCTTGGCCTGAGAGATTCCGATTGCCGAAACCTCCATAGATGATATATACCCTTCAAAGATCGAACTATTCACGAACAGAAAACGTTGAACAGAGCAAGAAAGAGGCGATTTTGGAGATAAAAGGGGAAAGAAAGGAAGGAAAAGAAATGGGTTTTCGTTTGGCGTACACCTTTCGAATAGATGAGAGTTTTCTTTTTTTTGCCAAAAAAAAGGTTTAGGAAATGAAAGGCCTCAGAGACTGTTATATATACAAATGGATGGAGAGAGAGAGAGAGAGAGAGAGAGAGAGAGGGAGAGCTGCGTTTTGTGGACCAGAGAGGTGGAGGTTAGCCGGAGGAAAAGTGCTCAAAATCGTCTGCCACGTGTCTTTGTTACAGAGCAAGAAAGTACAGCCGCTTAAACTGTTCTCAACATATATTTCTTCCCAGAAATAAGTAAATTTTTTTAACCTACCTTTCCTTTTGGTCCTCTTGGGAAATTGGAATAAACACTGAATTTAATGTTTTCAATGTTCTTTTGTAATAATTTGCATTTACTAATTTCAAAGAAATTTTGGAAGCTCTTAGCCTCTTAATGCCATGATCATCATGTGTTGTAAGAGTTTCTATTCCATCGGATAGATAGCATATTAAGTAGTAACGTGTTAAAATTATTAAAACTCTATATTTTGTATTAATTTTTGAACCGTTCTATATACATCAGCATTAATTGCATAAAGGTATATTTTTATTTTTATTTTATTACTGTCAATGACCCTTTACACATTAATTTTTGTGATACTCACACTTTCTTATACTTTATAATTCTGTTTATATATGTCTAATATATGTGTTAAGTGTTAGCTTTGTAGGCTAGAACTCTTAATATTCGTTTAGAAGCGCTGTCAGTTTTTATTTTTTATTGTGTGCCATAAGTGTGTGTTTTTATTTTTTATTTTTTATTTTTTATGATTTGATAATAGCATTTGTAGGTCACCGTTCTGCTAACAACATCAAACTAATATTTTAGAAACAGAAAATATTACCTATTTTAATTTTTTTATATTTTAAAAATAAAAAATAAAAACAAAAAACAATTATCAAATGGACCCTAGTTTGTCTTTAAAAAGTCAAAAATTTAACTTTTGTTATGTGTAAAAATTAATAGTAAGAGATTAAATTTTTGTAAATGTCTTAGTCTCAATATAAATAACTTATCTTTTATCAAATCGGGCCGAGAAAAAAAAAATTAACATGTACATAAACTGATTTAGACACATCCGATCGTTGAGGAAAAAAATAGGTGTTAAGGGTAAAAGTTACTATTTATCAAATTTTTATGTAGAAATTTTCCCATATAAAAACGTGTCTCATTTGGCAACCAAACAAATGGTGGACGCTTTGGATTGGGCCTGACACGTGGCAGGGGATGAGCTTTCGCTGACTCATTTCCACGCCAGACTTGCATTAATCCTCTAGATTCTCCGACCCTTTGATTTCCGACCACGCATTATGGGGAAAATAAATAAACCTTGTGCTGTACAAACCTCAATATATCCGTCAAAAACAGCATGTCCTCGGTTGGGCATACAGATGAGAGAGAAATGTGGATACCGTTGGATGGATGATTCACATGAGATTCTACTTGTTTGGTTAGGTGGCCCGAGGCTCTGTGCACCTGATTATTGACATACATACATACATACATTCATACATGATATATATATATATATATATGCATGTTTGAATTTAGAAGGCTTGGTTTTTGAAAATTTACAAGTAGTGAATTATTCAAATTGATTTTAAACAAATTAGTTACTAATTGAGTTAAAAAAAATTTTTAATAATTTTAAAGTGTAAATAAGATTATTGAGTCAAACAACTCAGATAATTAATAGGCTTTAAAATGTATTTAGATTTTGCTTGTCTAATATCTTGATCAAGTTTTTAGCGAGCTAAATGTGAATAAAACTTAAGTAACTTAGTTTGTTTTATTGCTCTAGCCAAAGAAAAGTGATTAACGGACTATGCAATTAGAGGATTTGTAGGTTTACATGAACTAATAAAACTGTAAGTAAATGAATTAGTAAAAGTGTAACCTTGTGAGGGAATATTTAACAAAAAATTTATTTTCAAGAGTCAAGATTGAGTGGAGGCGGACTTAGGCGCAACAGTAAAATTATTTTATTGTGACTTCGGTATTATGGTTTTAAAATACGAAAACAGTCTTTGTACACGCAAGATACGATTGCATATATCTAACTCTCTTCAAATTTGATAGGGGTCAAAGCAGTGGCGAAACTACTTTTATAGGC